>CH003427.1:15510-36482 GCA_000149265.1 Ciona savignyi
GTGTATGTATGGGGGGGGGGTGTATGTGGGGGTGCTGCATGTGGGTAGGGGGGGTGGTGTGTGTGGGGGGTTACATGTGAGGGGAGGTTGCATTCCTTCGTTTGGTCGACCACCATCGAACAACTTTCACGGGGATTCCCCTGAGCTGACCATGACATCACAGATACCTGTGTTTGGAATAGATAGTTAATTTAATTATTTTGTTTTATAGTAGCTGTATGTTATACCGTGATTGGCATGTTTGCTCTATTGTAGTAGCGGTAAACTGGTCGGGTTGCTTTTGCACTCAATCTGATTAGGATAGGATAGGATAGGATTTTCATCTTTATCCCTGTGAATGGGAAAAACAAGGGGGTTAACACACGGTAATCGTCAGATCACCTCGCGCCCATCGTCGGGTTACCGGAGCTTTTGCAGTGTGTTGTATATGATAGACACGTTTCTTCAATTTGGTAGAACCCATCAATTCGCTGGGTTTAGGCAATGTCCGTAAAGTGCCTTGCCCATGGACACAACCGACTAGCTAACGACCAGTTTCGCACCTGCAACCTTTCGATTGAAAGGCGACGCACTTAACCGTTAGACTAACCGGCCGGACAAATTACAAATTAAGCCTGCAGGGCATTTGAAATTGTCAGTCCGCTTATATAAACCGGTGTAACCACTACCTCCCTCTAGTGTGGGCTGATGAGGACTGGTTGAAGAAATACGCGATGAAAGAGGACGGGGAGGATGGGAAGACCACCGCTGATGACGATGCAAAAGTTGAAAAAGCCAAAGTGAAAAATCCACGAGTGAGAGTTTATGATCTCCGTGTGCAATCGATCAGTTAATTGCTGGGACAAATATTGGGTTCTGAAAAACTGAAAAATAAGACTGTGGATTAATGAGTTGAAATTAACTGCCCCCTGTTTTTAAAGTATTATTATAGAAAATTAAAAATAAAAATATAAATATAAGGTATGTAAGAGTCATTCCTTGTCCAAGGACACTAGCGCATAGTTTTAAATTCCCAACCCTTCAGCTGAAAGGCAATGTTCAAGAGCTAACTGACTGAATAAAATCATTGACCTTCCATTCCAGGTGTTTTTCGACATTCGTATCGGAAGTCAATACACCGGTCGGATTCTCATGGAGCTGCGCGCCGATGTGGTCCCAATAACTGCAGGTGGGAACACAAATGGTGGATTGCTTCGTCATGACTTTGTTTTATCTCCGTTGGTGGGAAAATGTGGGGGAGTTGTCGGAATAGATCTCCTGCCCACCGTCGGGTTACCAGAGCTATTGTAGAGTGTTGTGTATGATTGATATGTTGATTTAGTATTAGTAATACAGCTCACATGTACAAAAATACATGAATATGTAAGAATTAGGTCATAAATATGCAAAGGGTGTTATTATACAGCCAATTGTTAGATTATCTAACACCCACCGGCCACCGCTTTTGCAAAGAAAATGAGATAACTAATTTTTTAAAATAATTTAAGCGATCTTGCTTTATGTTCTGAATTACATTTTTCCCCAGAGAATTTCAGATGTCTATGTACGCATGAAAAAGGGTTTGGGTATAGGGGAAGTACCTTTCATCGAATCATTCCCCAATTCATGTGCCAGGTGAGAATAATTCGGGTGAAATGTTTTCAAATAACTTGTGAGGGAAATCCACATTGAAGGATTTATCCACAGTTATCGTTGGATAACTTGTGAGGGAAATCCACATTGAAGGATTTATCCACGGTTATCGTCGGATAACTTGTGAGGGAAATCCACATTGAAGGATTTATCCACAGTTATCGTCAGATAACTTGTGAGGGAAATCCACATTGAAGGATTTATCCACGGTTATCATCGGATAACTTGTGAGGGAAATCCATATTAAAGGATTTATCCACAGTTATCGTTGGATAACTTGTGAGGGAAATCGACATTGAAGGATTTATCCACGGTTATCATCGGATAACTTGTAAGGGAAATCCACATTGAAGGATTTATCCACGGTTATCGTCGGATAACTTGTGAGGGAAATCCACATTGAAGGATTTATCCACAGTTATCGTCGGATAACTTATTCGTGTTAATATATTCGTGTTTTATCGTTATGAATAACTTGTGAGGTAAAAGGGACTCGAAACCAAGAAAACCCATTAGTCTGTATAGTGACCCAAAGGACCCATCCCAACCCTTCTCACCCACTGTTACAGGGTGGGGACTTCACCCAACATAACGGGACTGGGGGCAAGTCCATATATGGGGGGAAGTTTGACGACGAAAACTTCAAGTTGAGACATACTGGGGCAGGTGGGATGATTGATACTTCATTGCACATTGTAATATGTGGTGTGTGGTGGTCATTTTATTGAGTCTACTTGTTGGTTATGATGCTTGATCGTCAAATAGGATGGAACATTCAAGTTTATCCTTAACATGGGAAAACGAAGGGGGTTAACACACAGGCAATCGTCAGATCACCTCGCGCCCACCGTCGGGTTACCGGAGCTATTGCAGTGTGTTGTGTATGATTCAGACATTTCTTTAATTTGGTAGAACCCATTAATCCCACTAGGTTCAGGCAATTTTGTTAAGTCGCTTGCCCAAGAACACAAGCGACTAGCTATTGGCCAGTTTCGAAACTGCAACCCTTTGACTAAAAGGTGACACACTAATCCACCAGACTAACCAGTCGAACATTTTTAATCATTATGTTCAAGTAATTTTAGCCTGTGTGGTTATGTTTATGATAGACCTTGTATTCGAAAGGGTAGGGGATTGAAACTGGTCGCTAGGTACATAATTCTGTCCTTGGGCAAAAAGCCCTACCTAAAGCCCTACATATTCTTATCCACAGGGATAAATATAAACAATATTTTAACAAATTTTTGGGAGTCCACATTACCTGGAGATTTATTTATGTCAGGATCAGGTGTAGAAACTACCATTTCTCAGGTAGACCGTATTACTTCACATAAATCTATGAAAACTCTATTTGTCGAAGAAACAACCCAATTATACAGTACTGGTGATAGATTCATAGTACCTATAGGAACAACAGAATAGCTATCCAGTGCAAGAATTACCATTCCAAAGTTGGATGTGATACCCGGTATTTGATATCACCGATATTACGACAAATATCCCCCAGGGACGCTGTCGATGGCCAACTCTGGCCCGAACACCAATGGGTCTCAATTCTTCATGACAACGGAGAAGACGGATTGGTTGAACGACAAACATGTTGTGTTTGGACATGTTAAGGAAGGATTTGAAGTTCTTAAGAAAGTCGAGGTAATTCACCTGTTATGTCCGACCGATTAGCCTGGTGGGTTAGTGTGGCGTTTTTTAGTTGAAAGGTTGCAGGTTCGAAACTGGTCGCGGACAAGTCGGTTGTGTTTTTGGGCAAGGAACTTAACGGACATTGCCTGAACCCAGTAGATTGATGGGTTTTACCAAATTAAAGGAACTTCTGTGTTCAGCCAAGAAACGTTTCAGCTTTGTAATAATATCAATATTATGTCATAATATATGAGAGTTACTTAAATTGTACGTTACTGATCAGCATATTTCAAACTGTAACGGTCCGAAGTGTACAAAAGTTCAAATCACCTTTTTACTACTTCTACTGATTTTGGAACTTATGTAGTAGTAGAAATATAAAACAGTTAAAAAGTCATAAAAAGGTAAAGATTGATTTTTTAAGTTCGTTGTATAAAAATGTCTTCGTGACGTTTAAATAACGTATTTTCACCCCACTGATGGGAAAGTCCCTTCCACGACCCCCCAACCCACATTGCAGGCGATTGGATCGAAAGATGGGAAACCACGTCAGAAAGTTGTGATATCAGATTGTGGGGAACTGACGTGAGAACATGGCAAGCGCTACGAGATATGTGAAAACTGGAACAATTTGGAGATTTTGTGTATCAGCTGCACGATGGAAGTTTTAATACACGAAACCTTTTTTACATCAAATTCAATGTTTGCTTTTTGTCCGGTGAGATAGCTTAATAAGTTAGCAACCCACTGTAATAGATCTGGTAACCCGAAAGTGGCCATGACGTTATCTGATGAATGCCCGTGTGATAACAACCCTTGCGTTTTTCCATTTAATAGGGTAAAACATAAATATTATATAGGCAAATCGAGTTGTAAGATTAGACACGCGTGTTTGTTATATTGGATACAAGCAACGAAGTCCGCCATTGTTAAAATATAAATGTTGCAAAAGCTTATTTTCTAGTGATACCTAAGCCCCGTCTACACTAAGGCTGTGCGAGGCTTGGACTTAAATTTCACGCAAGATGTGTCTACACCGGTGCATGTTTTCATGTTTGTGACGTGACACAATGAAACAAACACAGAATTAAGTCCAAGACCGCGTCGCTCACCCTCGTTGTAGATACGGCTTTATGGTTGCACCACAATGAAAACTATATGAAAACTAATAGAATAAGCCTTTTAATGGAAGATGAAGTTCGGTATATTACGTTAAGACTTTAGCAGCAACAAAACATCTGCTAAATCCATCATAAACGCTTTGGGCAATTGTTGAAGACGTGCTCAGTCTACAAAGGAAGTTGGAGGAAGTAATAACATTATTGTAATGCGACAAGTGTAAAAGCACGAAGGGATATTTCGCACGTCGCAACCCTTCGGTTAAACAAACACCAGTTTGCATTAATTTGCTTATCGTCATCTTAAATGGTTAAACGTTCTTGGTGCGATGTTTATACAGAAAGTCAAACACAAATTATAGCGTTTTCTGCTTCTTTCTATAGAGAGGTGTTATAGGGGACGTTAATCAATTATTCTCCACAGGTCTCCAATGCAAACTGAATCTACAAAAAAAGGTCTGTCACTCAAAATCCTGACACAGAAAGTCTTAGATTTATTCACAATTTAAAATTAAAGCTTGGATTTGCAACCTAAACTCAAAATCCTTCAAAAAATCTTTACACAGGAATTCGAACATGCCAGTTTAAACCACAAGTCCAAGATAACGCAATTGCGAAATAACTTCTCTTTCTTTTGACTGCTCAGCAAGTTCTCTCACATTGCAGGAAACGTATATCCTGGATTGAGCAGATGCTTCTATTGATGTTAAGTTGTCAATTTGAAATGTAATTCTCCACTGAACATTAAAGTTTTCATCTTTTTGAATAAGGTATAAACGAGGCCTTTATTCAGTTTTCTGTGCCGCTAGAATCATATTACTTAGATAATATAAGAATTCGAATGGCAACAGTCTGCGCCTTGTCCGACCGGTTAGTCTAGCGGTTTAGTACGAAGCCTTTCAACAAAAAGCTTACAGATTGTAAACTGGTCCCTAGCTAGCCGGTTGTGTCCTTGGGCAAGGCAATTACCGGGAATTGCTTGGACCCAGCGGATTAATGGGTTCTACCAAATTGAAGGAACGTGTCTATCATATTCAACACACTGCAATAGCTCCGGTAACCCAACAGTGGGCGCGAGGTGATCTGACGATTGCCCGTGTGTTAACCCCCTTGGTTTGTTCCATTTACGTGGTTAACCCTTGGACCACGACGGTTACAAATATGTAACCGAAAAGTGTCCCCGAAAAAAAGTGCACAATTCAGTCGTTTCTTGGTTTTTTTTCCAGTTTGTATATTATTGGAAAGCATTTGAAAAGATCTTTCGAAAGACCGCTTAAAAACATAACCCTTACATTTAAAAAAATTAAGTAATATTGCTACAAACATTTTTCTTCAAAATTTTTGTATCTAGTTTAACTTTTAGGTTAAACTAGATACAACATCGCTTTTTTGGGTTCTGGGGAGTTAAAATTGTTACACCAGTTGTTGTGAGAATACAACTAGCAGTAGCCATCTTTGTTTTCGCTTTTTCCAGTCATTTTCGATCTTTCAACGATATGTGTATACATACATGTATATGATTTTTGCTAATTACTATTAATATTTATTCATTTTTTAGCCTCTGTTTTCTTTGATATTCAATTACTATTCAATATTTTAGAAGAAATATGGCAACTTCGCGATAGTTTACAGCCGATCAGGCTGCCAGCATGATCGAGGCCGACAGTGATTGTGGTGATGAAATGCCATATTTGTCAGTCATGTGTGACGTCATCACGCTTAGTTGACGTCATCAAATAATAAAAGACTTAACTTTGTAGGAAATTTTATTCTAAACAACTTATGAAGTATTAATTATGACGTCTTTACGAATATTACGACGTCATCAAAAAAATAAAAATATCAATTTGTAGAAAATTATCTACTGGACAACTTTGTAATAGATTATTTTTCCCTAAGTCCAACAGTATTCGCAGCAAACGAGGTCAAAGCAACCTTACTTAAAAGTGCCAAAAACGGCAAAAGTTCCGTCGTGGTTAAAGCGAGTATCATGAGTTGATAGGATATGATAGGATATTAATGTTTATCCCTGTGAATGGGAACACCAAGGGGGTTAACACACGGTCAATCATCAGATCACCTCGCGCCCAGCACCGTCGGGTTACCATAGCTATTGCAGTGTGTTGTGTATGACTGACACGTTCCTTCAATTTGGAAGAAACCCAATAATCCGCTGGGTTCTGGCAATGTCTGTAAAATGCCTTTCTCAAGGACATAACCGAATAGCTGGCGACCAGTTTCGAACCTGCAACCTTTCGATTGAAAGGCGACGCACTTAAGCGTTAGACCAACGGGCCGGATACATGAGTATCCTATCCTATCTGCCTTTCCTTGCATCAACCAACTTAAAACTTCGGTTTGCCGTCTTGCATTGCATTCACACTTGTATTGTAAATATGGAATTACACATACAGATTAACATTTTAAATAAAACTGAATAATAAAGTAACCCGCATGTTAAGAAAGAACGGGTTCAAGCAATGGAATTTGCGTTTGCATAAGAAACCAAGACATTATTGCCGAAATAACGATATCAAGCCGGGTTTAGTATATACCAAAGGTCATTGTTTTTATGGTCATGAAATATCACCAAACCACCATGTATCTAATCTATACCGAGTAGTTCAACTGCGAAGATAAGAGTAGCGTTTGGTGGAATTACTCCTGGATGGCCGCGACTGCCGTATGCATAATCTGGACTACATGTCAACTTGGCTTTTTGCCCGATCGACATTTGAGCCACTCCTTCATCCCAACCCCTTATAACTTGGCCCAACCCGATCCGAAATGTAAATGGCTTCCCGCGATCATATGAAGAGTCAAACTTCGTTCCGTTCTCCAAGGTACCAGTGTAATGAACTGCGACGGTCTGTCCACGGTTGGGGAAATTCACACCATCTCCAGGCTTTATCGTCTCAATTTCTACCCCCATATTATGAGGTTTGTATTATCCAACAATTAACAGTTAATTTTAAAGATGGGCAGAATGACCTATGTAGTCAGCCTATGGAAGTTTTAGCGCTGTGGTTAGGTCAGTCAGCTTGTGTGGTTGAATCTCCGACATATTACCTTTGTATCTGCGGTTACATATCCTATACATGATATCATGACAAGGTCTTTAACATACTTGTCCGGCCGTTTGGTCTAGTGGTTAAGTGAGTCGCTTTTTAATCGAAAGGATGCAGGTACGAAACTGGTCGCTAGCTAGACGATTGTGTCCTTGGGCAAGGCACTTTACAGACATTGCTTGAACCGAGCGAATTAATGGGTTCTACCAAATTGAAGAAACGTGTCTATCATATACAACACACTGCAATGGCTCCGGTAACCCGACGATGGACGCGAGGTGATCTGACGATTTCCCGTGCGATTATCCCCTTGGTTTTCCCATTCACGGGGATAAAAATAAATATCCTATCCTATACTTTGCCTGGTTGCAATGTTTGATGACGTGCATGCGATATTCTGACAAGTGCCTTTGTTACAACACTACCAACGGTTGAAGGTACAGTTTTCCAACCCAAGTCTAACCGCAGAATCAAACATAGACATCCTTACCCGATTAATCTGTTCTTTTTAATAATTGTTTTGTCTGATTTCGATATAATGGTCTTATTAATTGGATACAAAATGTCTTCCTAGCTTTAGCGGTATTATGACTTTAACACACCAACGTACAACTCTATGCATACATAGATGTTAACTGCTATATGACTACGCCCGAATAAATTGCTTCCGAAAAATGTTTCTATACATCCGTTACCCCCACGTGATCGAAACATATATTATGATTGGTTCACTGCGACTCTGCGCATTTAATGGTGTAGTTTAGTTTTTATTTTGAGCTCTTTAACAATAGTTTACTATTTCTATGTGTTTTAGTGGCACGCAGTAAAAGATTGTGCGTTCTTGCCAATCCCTTTATTAGTAGTTTGCGGTAACTAAAAAAAAACATAAATGTAACTCATACCACAAGAGAAAACATATTATACTACAAAATTATATCTTTACAATACCCCGTCTGTTATTCAAGAAGGCGTTCAGCCAACTATTTTCCCTATCTCTACAATGCAAACTGACAAAAAGGACTGTCACTTAAAATCCTGACATAGAAATTATTTTTCACAATTTAAAATGAAAGCTTGGATATGCAACATAAACTCAAAAAACTCAAAACAATTTTTTACCTAACAATTTCGAGCTGCTGTTAGGAAATGCACAATCAACACCTATATTTCCTAAGACACTGCTTCGCTATTACAAAACTTTTAAGATAAACGAAAACACCTCCGCGCAGCCTAGCACATGCTACTTTTAACCAAACAAACATTTAGGAGTCACCACCATTTTTACTTAACAAAACACTCGATTAAATACCAAGACTAAAGAGAGGACCACTCGTCACATACTGCCGCGCATAGAGGTCTATTAATTGGGTATACACCATCTCAAGGTTTGTTACAATTAAAAACCCAAACGAAATCTTAAACAAAATGTTTAACAACACAAACCTTAATAATTATTCCACCAAAGACAAACGATGCGTCTTTGTCGGCAGCCGAACCCGACATGGATTTACACTTAAAAGCCCACAAATGACAAGGACAAATCATGGAAACAAAAATGTTACAAAAAATAATGAACCAAAAAGACTACTCGGTGCAGTAACACTATGATTTCCTTTTCCGATGATGATTCACTCGTTCGAACTTTGTAGTTTACTTCATTTTGCGGTCATCAGCGGTCTCTGCTTTGTACAGTTCTCTCACTATGTGGTTAATAGTACGGTCGTGTGGCCAAATGGTTAACGCGACCGATACATATACCGACTCTTTTGCAAAAAAACGGTCCTAGTGACGAGCCCATCATGGGTTCAAAACTTAGCTCGGTAAAAAAGAACTATGTGGACAAATAACAATGCGTTTCCCCCTTGAATGTAAAGCGAACACATTTTGATTTCACTCCGTTTTTTCTTTGTTCTTATTTTTCCGTATTGTGACAGACATGTCCGGTGACAGACATGTCCGGTCGCCATGTCATTGTCATGAACGAGGTATTTAATCAGGTTAAGATGTTTAGGAATCTTAACTAACATGCCCATACTTTTCTCAACCTTCAATTTTTCAAAAACTTCAAGACGGAATCCCGATAGGGAAAGTTGTAAGTGAATATAATCAACTAAGAAAGTTACAAACGGACACTGCATACCGCAAGTTACCACGGGAAATGCGTTAAAATGTAAAATTCACACCTAACTATAATTTACTATTACGACGTTCATAAATTATTTAGACAGCTAAAACCATTACAAATCGATTGTAAAGTCCAAGGCGAACAAAAAAGATTTGAATAACCCATACCCACCATGAACCACTTTAGGGGAAAACCCCAAAACTTAATCGCACTCAAATTATTTATTAGTCTACTTTAAATCCCCGCAATAACAGGAATAAAATGAACTAATGAGTTAAACTTTTTAAAAGTGTTAGATGAAATGTATTACATATGCAGTGAAACATGTTAATAAATCACTCCAGGAAAACTCCCACCAAACCCAACAATAAAAGCACTTCCACCATTGTCTCTCATTTTAGGCATTTTATTGTGGTAGAATTATAAAATAACATTTTAAAATACATTAATTAAAACATTCCCGAAAAGACCGCAGTAATAAAAGAAACAATTTGATTTTTTTTTCTATTGTCGTTTATTAATATACCAATGTGAATACTTTATTCGGAAAACATGGATATTAGATTTGGATTGGTAACTCGGGAACCCATTAGTTTATGCTTGCAGAAATAAACGTTATACTCTTTATATAAGGATTACCATGGGGAATTGAGAAAGCAGGCCACCTGTTTGTTTTAATGGAAATATAGATATCAAGTTATGATTGGTATCTCGAAAACGTTATAGACTTTGTATAAGATATACCTACCAAGGGTGATGAGGTAGCCAGGGAACCTGATCGTTTCTGCATGCAGGATAATATAGCGAACACTAAACAGTGGTTTAAAAACTAGGAGCGGTTTACACGTAGTTAACACTCCCTAGTTTCTTTCAATTTTCCTAAAAAAAAACAAAATTAAATTATCGCAGTTTACCCCTTAAAAATTCACCAAGATATAAAATGCCGGGCAATAACGAGCAAGAACGAGTTGTCGAATTAGTTCAAGACTTTAAATGATGCAAACTGACATCTTAGTAGTTTTTCCAAAACCTGCGATTTTCCAAAACAGAAGAATAATAAAAAACAAAAATAAATTTATTTTTTACGCTATTTACCTTCACCACGTATATAAAACAGCTACGAACCTTGAGTCAAAAGATCGATAGAGAATTTAAATACGATTAAAAAGATGTAAGTGTCCAATATCCATCTTAAACCTCTTTTTGGGAAATCCCTAAAAAATCCCTCAACCCCATATAAATTAGTGATTAACGCTCTATAAGTACAGGTCAAGCATACCTAGGTGTGTATGACCTAGATATGCTTTACCTAGATATACCTGACCTAGGTGTACCTAATCCAAAAATGTTCACGGTCGCGAAATAAAACGAAACTTTTTAAGTGATTTAATTTTTATCGATCATAGGGTCTAAGGCATTTAACCAATTATGATTAATGTTAGTCCACAGTGTGGTGTGGTTAAACAGTTATATTATCTTTAAATTATTGAGTTACTTAAATTAAGTTTTCTTATCATATTCTCCTTGTTGTTGTATTCGAACGTAGAAAAAATGAAAAATAACCCGAAATTCGTCGAATTATGGTTTCGTACAATTTACCTTGCCAATAGTTTCTAATAACATATTATTAAGCAATATGTTTTTATTGAAACACGAAATGTCAAAGGATGTTTATCAATACATTATTAGAACCTTATTATAATTTTCGGTGCGTATTAATAAGAAAGTGAAATGTTCTACGAGTCGAAAATTGAGTTACGAAATATTACATGTGAATTGTAATAAAATATTCGGAGTATAAATATCAGGGGATACGAGATAGAGAATTCGCTTTCATGAACCAAGATGAAATATTTTTAAAATATAAATATATTTAGTTGTACTAGGCATATGTGCCCTGGTGTTAACGTTGTCTGGTGTAATCAATGTAAATGACCGTAGAAGTCTTGGTACATATACGTACGAAAATGTGGAGTGTCATATATAGGTTCAAGCAAATCGCCTGGGTGATTCGTAGTGATATCCCCGCAGTGTTGGTAGAGCTCAAATGATAATCCATCCTAAACCAAACAACACTCGATTGCAGACCAGGTTTCGTTTAGCAAGGAAGCACAAGCCCAACTACGAGATGCCTCCGAACAAGCTGTGCTATATGTTTGCATGCAAGATAACCTGCTGTCCGAGATTCAGTCGCAGCTATATGTCAAAATCACATCGCTAAAATTTTGTTCCAATGTGTCTTATTAACATCCCATTGAGTCGGACTGATTAGCTTGATGGGTTTGTCCGGCCGTTGGTCTAACGGTTAAGTGCGTCGCCTTTCAATCAAAAGGTTGAAGGTGCGAAACTGGTCGCTAGCTAGTCGGTTGTGTCCTCGGGCAAGGCACTTTACGGACATTGCCTGAACCCAGCGACTTAATGGGTTCTACCAAATTGAAGGAACGTGTCAATCATACACAACACACTGCAATAGCTCCGGTAACCCGACGGTGGACGCGAGGTGATCTGATGAGTGCCCGTGTGTTAACCCCCTTGGTTGTCCCATTCACGGGGATAAAGATGAATATCCTACCCTAAAAAATACCCGATGTGTTCGGCTTTCATGCGAAAGGTTGCAAGTTCAAAACTGGTCGCTAGCTGATCGCTTTTAGCCTTAGGCGAGGCACTTAACGGACATTGCCTTAACCCAGTAGATTAATGGGTTCTGCTAAATTAACGGAATGTTGCAATCATACACAGCATACTGCATCCGTTAACTCGACGGTTAGGGGGCAGGTAATTTGACTATTGACTGTGTGGTATAGGCCTAACTCCAATTGCGCTTTCCTATCCAAAGGGATACACATAACTATCCTACATCAAAAACTAATGATAAGTTTTAAACTCAGATTAATAAAGTATTATACAAAGAGCACAACATCTTCTATTCTTGGTTATACAACAAAACCAGTTTACACGTATACAGTTATTTTTATTTTATTCGCTTCTTTAATTTACAACCCTTTAAAAATTACAATAAAATTATAAACGAACTTATATTTTCACAAACTTAGTCGATTAATTAAATCCACGCGATTAGGTTAAGTTCCATCAACTTTATAGAACATAGGCATCTTCAAAGATGGAAGAAACCGCTTGGAAGGTTTCGGTACAAGTTCCTGAGATCTGAAAATGTTGGTTGGTGAAGCAAAGTCATAAATAGAAAATATACTTAACATATTAGGACAAATAGTTTTACTGTGAACATTAACTAGATTAAGTTATTGTGCGTGTGCAATTCGTGTTTAGTTTTAATTAATTTTTTCTCAATAACAAAAAACAGCAAGTGATACAAATTATGACACAGAAACTGGTAAAGTCGCCAAAAAATTATTTAAAGAAAAACACCTTTTTAAAAAAAAGAGTATAGAAATATCTAATATGGAGGTCAAAGCTAATCAAGAATATATTAAATTGACAAGTTAGTGGGCAGCACTAAAAGGAGGGAAATGGAGTAGAAAGAAAACTGCTCACTAACACAATAGAAATTAATTTCAACCCTGCCCTGAACACTAATCTCAACCGCAGTACTACATTTAACTTCAACGTTATGTTTAAAGTTTACTATAATTTCCTATTCTTCATTTTAGTGTACAGTTTCCCTCCTTTAGGTTTTTCCCCAAGTTCGGTGTGGTCTTGTAACATTGTGTTGTTTGCCATGACGTCACACGTTATTAACTGGTAAACAACAGATCTGGAATCAGTTGATTATTTCGACGATTGCCGGTATGGGTTGCACTTCCACTGTTAAGGAACATTAACAATCGTAACTTCCGGTAATCGTCATCAGATGACCATAACATCCCAGACATCACGCGCCGGAAATCATTTCGCTATTTTGAAACATTGTGCTTATGACCTCACAAAGCGGAATGGATTTAATTAATAGTGCTCACTAGTACATACAATCCACATAAGCGTTCCAACACTAAGTCATTTAAAGTCGAACCAACCGAACCATAACCGTTTACCTCGGTGGTATTGTAGACGGATGGTTAGCACGGCTGACTTACATAATTATAGGCAAAGCATAAAAAGATATATAGTTATATACAATTACATGATTAAATATACACTTAAATATACTGACATAATTATATACAGAACTTAGTTAAATTTACAACTACAAACATAATTAAACAGGATACAAGTTCCTTGTATAATTATACACAAAACACTTTCCTAATGACTGTACCATTTCAGGTTAGAAATTTTTCCAGAAAAAAAAAACCTTCCTGATAAAATACCTGCGATTCTGGAAGCAAGAATCCATATCTGCCAGTGTCTCGTAGCTCAACCGTCCAACTTAATGGGATCCCATGGTTGTATGCCATATCTTTTGAACCACCGGATACCAGGTCTTGTAATGGGACGGAAATAAATATCTATGTTTATCCCAGTGGGTGACTAAACGCAGGGAAAGTTGTTACACGGGAAAAAGTTATCGCAGTGTGTTAATAATGGAGAGAGAGAAGCTATACCAGTTTTTGTTAACTCATTAATCCACTAGGTTCAAGCATCGTCCTTTAAGCGCATTGTTAAAGATACAACCGACTAGCCAGTGCCTGGTTTCGAATGAATAACCCTTCGGCTGACAGTTCTTTTCGCTTCCAGCAAAGCTAATCAGATAACATTGAGCATACAAAATGAACGTCACAAACAAATTATAGTTTCGTCATAAATAACAGACAATACAAATATGCTGTAACAAACTGCATACTGACATCATCAATGCCCATTGTTACGTCATATGAGCTGTTTTAATCCTAGCCAAAATACTTAAACAACTATTTAATCAGTTTCAACCAGTTTAAACAAATGAACTTACACATAGAGTCGTAGCCTGGACCCCACGTGTATTTGGTCTTCCCTACGTCATAAATAGCATCTGCAGCTCTTTTAGAAACGTCGAACTGAAAGACACCGGTGTTGTACGAGTTTGTTAGTTCATTTGTTGTGTTATTTAGTGAGAATATCAGTAAAATACATACAGGGGGTTGTATTCATGTTTTATCTCACTGAAGAGTAAAACACAAGGGGGCGTGCGTGTGTTGTGTATGATTGAGAAGTTCTTTAATTTGGTAGAACCCATCGTTTCACTGTGTTCAGGCAATATCCCAAAGAACAAAACCAACTAGCAAGCGGTTAGGCTTGAATTAAGGACCTTTTAACTAAACGGCGAATCACTAACCCACTAAGCTTTTCGTTTGGATTAAATACTTATGAACTAAAAAATTAACATTTGTCACTAAAAATAAACTGATGTTTAACGTTTGCAAACTTACGAGTTGGTCAGCGTTGGGTGTGTCTTCATACGCATAGGAGTAAGGATAGACAAACACTTGACTGTAGCTGTGGAACGCGATGTAAGCCTGTGGAAGGTGGGAATATATTCATCTGTTGGCATTTTACGTTGTTCTTAGATATAAATAATTGCGCAAATATATTTTCTGATGTAAGTGATCGGTAAACAGAAGTGTAAACAAGGTTTTGTTGTATAACTTCGGTAAAAGAGAACACAAATTACATATCACCACCTTGATATTTGGTCGATCTGCGCGGATAATATCAGACAACGCTTTGACGATTGGTTCCGATTCGAGGGAGGGTCCACAATAAGTGTTGCTGCACGGATCGCTCGAGGCGCCCTCTCCCGACCAGTTGATATCAAAGTTTCGATTCGCGTCCACTCCAGTACAAACTGTTCCGTAGTTTGACCGCGTCTTACGCCACATCCGGTCCTATGGTGTGGGTATATCTTTTACTGGGGGTAGTGGATTATGATAAAAAATTACCAAAGATAAAGAGTTAACCATTCGGCCACACGACTGTAGTGTTTCTTCAATTTTAGTTGAACCCAATAATCCACTGGATAAATCGACATCTTTCGGTTAAAGTTCACACGGGCCGTGTTCGAGTTAATACCGACCGATATATTAATTTAGGTTATTTTTTTTTGTTTAAACGATAATAAACACAAAGCGGGAAATTATATTTTAAACAACATCGCTATGACCCCGGTGTTGCAAACTCTTAAACGGGACCACCTATACTTATTAAGGACGGTCCCTTTCTTGGGGTCCCGTGAGTTTGAAACCCAAGGGGGTTCACCCATGAGCAATTGACAGATCACCTCGCGCCCACCGTCGGGTTACCAGAGCTATTGCAGTGTGTTGTGTATGATAGAAGTTCCTTCAATTTGGTAGAACCCATCATTCCTTTGGATTCAGGCAATGCCCGTTAAGTGCTTTGCCCAATGACACAACCGACAGTTTCAATATATCAACCCTTCGGCTGAAATGCGACGCACTAAACCGCTAGACTAATCTGTCGCACTATAGAGGTTCGAATACCAAACAACCCATGTACTTACATTGGTCCATGTGTACTGGTATCCATCCACATTAAGTAGTGGGACAATCTTCCAAGTCATTTCATCCATCATTTTGCTCACTTGCTGGTCAACCCCATATTGGCTCAGCATCTGTTAAATGCCATGCATTGTGGAACAATCACAAACATATATTTCAACCATACTAGACCGTCTTGGTGTTTGATAATTTAGGTAAAATGCAACTTCTAATAATAGGGATTTTGACAAACGCAGTAATTAGATGTAAAGTAAAATGTCACTCGGGTAGGATATTTATGTTTGTTTCCGTGTATGGGAAAACGCAAGTTACGTTACCACACATGTAATCGACAGCTTACTCTGTATCCACCGCCGGGTTACCAGAGATAATGCAGTGTGTTGCGTATGATTAAGAAGCAACTTCTGTTTTAGTAGAACTGATTAAAGAACAGTCTTTGCTAACGACCTTGTCCAGTTTCGAACCTGCAAGTTTTTGGCTGAAAAAATACTTAACCCACCAAGCTAATCAGTCTGACAAAAGAGGTAAAGTTACCAAGGAAAAGATCATTAGAAACATCAATTATTGATTCTTACTCGATGTATGAAGTATTGGCAAAACGCCGGAGATATCCATTCCCTTGCATGAACCCCGCAGTCTATCAGAAAGATCGGTTTGTCTGTAGACGACCCAAGTGTGAGCATGTTCACTTCTCGCCCCTCAGTAGATGTTGTGAGCAAACTCTTTCTCGCTAGGTGGGGGTATTGGTCCGACATATCTGCGATCCATTGTTGAATCTGCAGGATACAGAACGGTCGTGTGGCTGAATGGTTAACGCCACCGTATTACATATACCGGCCTATACCAAAAACAGTCCGAATGGGGAGCCCATCATGGGATCGAAACTTAGCTCGGTAAAGAATATGTACGGCCCGATGGTCTAGCGGTTAAGTGCGTCGCCTTTCAATCGAAAGGTTGCAGGTGCGAAACTGGTCGTTAGCTATTCGGTTGTGTCCTTGGGCAAGGCAATTAACCGACATTGCCTGAACCCAGTGGATTAATGGGTTCTACTAAAATTAAGGAACGTGTCTATCATATACAACACATTGCAATAGCTCCGGTAACCTGACGATGGGCGCGAGGTGATCTGACGATTGCCCGTGTGTTAACCCCCTTGGTTTTCCCATTCACGGGGATAAACATGAATATCCTATCCTATCCTAATATGCAGGATATAGTAAGGTGATGAAGTCTAACGATTAACGCCACCGATACCGATCTACACACAAAAATCGACGAGCCGATAATGTGTCCTAAAATCAGCTTTAAAAAAATCAATCTTTAGGATAATGAACAGGATGTGACCGAATGGTTAGCGCCACCCATTCATACGCAGGATTAGGTAAAACAAAAGGTCACATCATGAGATCAAAACTTACTGCGGTAAAAACACAATACAGACTTTGTAATGTACCGTGCGTCGCGTTTCATGAGTAATCCAAGTATAGTGGAATGGAAAATAGGGCAACAAAGAATGCTGATCACATTTGCTATTTTTTGTGTGATATGTCCTCAAAGGTTAACTACGAATAAGTCGTGACCATATGATTTCTCTTAAATTTATAAACCACTAAAAAGAAGCGGCGTCTGTTATGACGGTTATAGTTTATGATGTACCTCTGCATAAGTGTGGTAGATGTTGTAATCATATCCTGCCGCTCTGGGCTGAGCTCTCAAGTCGAACTGTTGATCAACCAATTCCTGAAGGTTCGCGATTTTGGTCTGAGATTAAAGCTTGGTTAGATCAATGATTATAAAAAGATTATAATCATTGGTTGGATATGGAAAAGTGAAATTTAGTGTATTTTCCTATAGGCAAAATTTTAAAATAAATGGCGTTTTCTGATGTTGTGAGATAATCCGTAAGAAAAACATGGTTTGAACTGGGTAATAATAATGTTCCCGAGTTTTACCCATACATCCCGTTGGAATGATCTCTTTGCGTAGATGTGTTTCACTTGAATATTGTAATAGTGCGGGGAAAACATATTACAACCTATATCTAGCTTTACAGATCATTTAAACCTCTTATTGCACACACAGGAAAACAAAATATCTAATCCAATCTCAATTTGATTAAGATACAAAACAACCTAAATGTGCGGATATGAACTTAGCTATCCAGACCGTTTACCAAGTTTTCTATGTAATGGATTGTCTTTTTTAATTAATACAGACACGAAAGACTTTTAAATTTGATCAATAATTTTTCGTTTCAAATTGATCGTTAAAAATATGTTTTCAAATCCATGAAGAATCGTATCTAGTTGTTACCATCCCCATGTTACCTCGTACATCATGCCAGCGTCTTGTAACAGCTCCTTTGCAACATGAACGTACGATCTGTGTGGTAAAAGTTATGATTTTTAAAAAATGGAAATCAAACTGAACTATTAATGAGTTGACAGGCTATCTACTGATTTCTATATAAAAGGAACGGATTTGCTGACGAGCCGATTATGGGTTCAAAACTTGGCGTGGTAAAAACAAAACTTTGAAAAGATAAGCAAGGTGGTGTGTCCGAATGGTTAACGCGAGCGATTCATACTCGGTTTTAATATTAAAACGAATTACGATCCCATCATGGGTTCGAATCCCAGGCAAGTGGGTTAAGTTATCAGATGGAGTTCTTATCATGTATATTGTCCGGCCGGTTGGTCAAACGGTTATGTGCGTCGCCTTTCAATCGAAAGGTTGCAGGTGCAAAAGGTTGCAGGTGTCCTTGGGCAAGGCACTTTACCGGCAATGTCTGAACCCAGCGGATTAATGTGTTCAACTAAATTGAAGGAACGTGTGATTCATATACAACACACTGCAATAGCTCCGGTAACCCGACGGTAGGCGCGAGGTGATCTGACGATTGCCCATGTGTTAACCCCCTTGCGTTTCCCATTCACGGGGATAAACATGAATATTCTATCCTATCCTAATGGAATAAATGTAGCTTACCCGGGGAATCTGATGTCTGCTGGTTGTCCGATGGTAACACCAGAGGCGTCATCGGGACTCCAGAAATCAACCTGGATGGAAAGGTCGGTAAAATACAATCCATTCTCAATCTAATCAATCTTTAAATTTATATTAGCGTGATTTAATTATAGATTAACGTGTTTA
The DNA here is from genome assembly GCA_000149265.1 of Ciona savignyi. Classification (NCBI taxonomy): domain Eukaryota; kingdom Metazoa; phylum Chordata; class Ascidiacea; order Phlebobranchia; family Cionidae; genus Ciona; species Ciona savignyi. The sequence goes on from CH003427.1 coordinate 34,655, forward strand.
AATTAAAGCATTTTTTATATTCCGTTAAAACTTTGACGTGATTCGAACGCATCGACCTAAAAATTAAATGTGGCCGAAACGCTGATTTCAAAAATAATCAGTTTCAATTTAATTCATTCTATTAAATAGTGTTTAAACTTTGTAGTAAGTTAAACGCACTAACGTAAAGACTTGGATGGAAACCTGTTAGAAATACGAGCTTTCGATGATACTTTATGTTCGTTATGTTGCCTTGTAATTTCTTTATACAGTTGCCAAAAAAGTTTAGTTCACATATCGTGTTTATGGTCAAACAAGTTTAATTTATTTCCGTGTCCATGATAAAAAAAAAACGCAACAAACTTTCTATAACAATAAGGATACTTCTAAAATATTTACTTATGTTATTGTAGGTAAGATTGTTATATTGTATCTGATACCACGTTTTAATAAACTGCGCTATAGAATATGCCCAAAAAGTCGTTATCAAATAAAACTTTATACAGTAACTACCCAGGTACAACTTGATACACATCCCAACCTCAGCCGAAGGGTTGCAGGTTCGAAACTGGTCGCTAGCTAGTCAATTGTGTCCTTGGGCAGGGCACTTAACGGACATTGCCTGAACCCAGTGGATTAATGGGTTCTACCAAGGAACGTGTGAATCATACACAACACACTGCAATAGCTCCGGTAACCCGACGGTGGGCGCGAGGTGATATGACGATTGTCTGTGTGTTAACCCCCTTGGTTTTCCCATTCACGGGGATAAACATGAATATTCTATCCTATAACATGCCTATATATATACCTTGGTAACCCTTCCAAGATCTCGGATCAGTTTCAGATGGAATGGCGTCCTGGGAACCACTGTGATCACTTGGTCTCTATAAAGTACAAACAAGTTATTTTCAACTGAAAATATTGACTAACTTCAATTGCTTATTCCATATTGGGTTTCCTTCGAAGCCGAAAGGCATATCTGGTCGCCAGGTCATAGGCAAGAACGGGTCATCGAATCGGGCTAAAACGTTTAGGAATAACTAGAATGTTTGCTTTGATCTTTATTTTACAAAAATACCCTGAGGGGAATTCCCTATATCTGGTTAAATGTACAACAGTGGCCCATTTTCACTATTTTTGCGTTGTCCATAGGAAAAGCGCATTGAAATAAAATATGTATAAGAAATCATAAATATACCATTATTACGTATATAAATACACCATATTTTTGTATATTAAAAGCTTAATATTTTAAACTAAAATAAATAGATATATAATTAAAATGAAAAAAATATTTTTTAGGGAATTAAGCGATTTAATCCACTGGATTTAGTAATCAGTCTCAGTTACGCTCTATATTAAACGTAAGAATAAACCGATTTAAAACCAACAAAAATCGCTGGTAAGTTTAGACCAACATTTTAGATACTCCACGCACACCATAATTCATTTTTGGAAAATCCCCTTAATGTCACGTAATACCATGAATAAAATATACTAATTGGTTGAGTATATAGTAGTTATGTAATACCATGATTAGATATGTTGTGGCAAAGTTTAAGTAAATCATGTTTAACCAGAAAGGCTCGCAATGATGTAAAAACCATTCATTTTTCGTTTTTTTTTGCTCTATTTTTTTGTTTTGGATCGTGAATATTTGATTCCAAAAACACGGATATCAATTTGGAATGGAAACTTGAAAACCCATTAGTTTTTTTTGCAGAAACTAACGTTACCCATTTTGTATCAGAAAAAGAAAAATCACGCTAAGGTTAACTTTTTATGGTGTATTCTGTTGTAGAATGAATATCTAGTGATAAATATTCAGCCGTATTTTAGTATAAAT
>CH003427.1:43597-83109 GCA_000149265.1 Ciona savignyi
TGAAGATTAGGGCATTAGAGTTCGTTTTACACATGGGGTTGGAGTTAGGGTTAGTTCTGGGATTGAGATCAGTGTTTAGGGCAAGGTTTAAATTAGTTTCCGTAATTTTAGTGAGCAGTTTCCCTCCTTCCCGCTTTAGCGTTGCCCCTTATCCACCAAGACTAGTTGACCCTTACTGGATTCTGTCGATGCCTCCTTGACTTTCAAGTTAAAATTTTTATATTACGCCTTTTTTTTGTAACTATGTAACCTAATAATTGATGAACAAAATTGAATTAGAATTTTTTTGATTTACATCAGTATTTGTTTTATAAGTTTGCTTATTATCAAGGCATGCCTGAAAGGGGTTCGAAAAAAGGTTGTGGGTTCGAAAACATTTAGGTCCTTAGACCTTAGGTTATGCACCTAATGGTCAATGAATATACCCAGCGGATTATTGGGTTCTACCAAATTAAAGGAACATGTGAATCATGCACAACACACTGCAATAGCTCCGGTAACCCGACAGTGGGCATACTGACCCCATGTTTTCCTATAACCAGAAATAAACATGAATATTCTATCATATTTACCAACCTAAATAGTTATACCACAAATCAGTTACAAATAATACCACAAAAGTAACATGGTTATAAAATGCAGACCAATATTATCATGATTAAAATTAAAATGTCTATTTTTAGCCAAGAAATAAAAAAATTGAGACAAATTTTACTTAAACCTAAATTCAAATCAATTTATTGTATTGTTTGACATTTAAGTATAATTATATGCAGACAAGAAATAGAGCAACACGAAATTCAAAAATAATAAACCTACGATTTAAACTGGCAAACGATACATGGAAACACAAAACAAAAACACCATTTTGTTAACTGGCGTTATACTACACTGGTATACAATAATACAACATAAACACTGTAGTGGGATAGGTAACTTACAATATAAACGTAGTCGCCTATAGTATACGTACGCGAATCGCATCAACACTACCTGGATATTACTTGGAAACTCGCGCGCTATCGAAGGTATTGTTACTGACGGTTCGCTTCCGGTATATAATGACAACGAGACAATGCGTAATTGTTAAACAACAATGTATTTGGTACTAACTTCTGCCATTTAAATATTTAAACGGACAATTTAACTATTGTGATGAAAAGCGACGTAAAACTAAAACTTTATTTTATTTAAAAATTCGTAATTATTTCATGCCTTTTGTCGCAATTTTGGTAATTCTTATCCGACCATAACTTTTCCATATTTACGAGGTTATTTTGTTTCCAGCATTTACCTGACCATACTACTAATAAACAATAACTTGGGTATGTTGAATATTCGACAGGTGTCGCTTTAACATCTTTAAAGTACGAACATAACAGTTGTACTACAGCTGCATGTATCACTTTACTCTCTCGAGAATATCAAGTCGCCATTTTGAATAACTCAGACACACCCCAGCGTTAATATGACGTCATTGCGTGTTTCTGTGGCAACTGCACGGTTGAGTACTTTTGACATTTTCGACTGAATATTCAAGTTTCATCCCGATGAATTGAAGAAAGCAAGGGGGTTAACACACGGGCAATCGTAAGATCATCTCGCGCCCATCGTCGGGTTACCGGAGCTATTGCAGTGTGTTGTGTATGATTGATATACATAGGATAGGATAGGATAGGATATTCATGTTTATCCCCGTGAATGGGAAAACCCCAGGGGTTATCACACGGGCAATCGTCAGATCACCTCGCGCCCATCGTCGGGTTACCGGAGCTATTGCAAAGAATTGTGTATGCTTCAGACGTTTCTTCTATTTGGTTAAACACACTATTATAATGGGTTCAGGAAATGTACGTAAAGTACTAACCGGCGACACACTAATTTACCAAGGTAATGGTTTTAACAAAAAACAAAATGACTCGATCTTTATTTTAGTGAGCATTATACACACTAGACGTCGGTATTGTTACTAAGATTTTTTTCTACCGATCCAAGTTTCAAACCCATGACGGGCTCGTCACTAGGACCGTTTTTTTTATAAAAGTTGGTATATGTATCGGTCGCGTTGAATAGTGCGTGTTCAATGTGTCAACAGCCCCAATCTCGCAAAGATGGCGCCACAGGTTTGTATTGTCTTCTGCTTTATTTGCATCAACCGATTATCTGCAATGTAGCGACCATTCTCACAGAAACTTAACAAGTAAACCGTTCACACGGATTGTTTCAACGAGTAATATGCTACACCATAGAAAATTTTCAACGAGTAATATGCTTGCTACACTATAGAAAATAAATTCCGATGTGAGATCGCGCCAACTGACAGAGTTCTCCCACATCGATTATAAGCAACTAAGTATATCCAGTTCCCACAAATATATTACAATTAAACAATGCAGCGAAGCAGCTTGCGAATGTCGTTAAACAATAGACAGCTATGGTATAAATACAACTCATCTATGAAGGGTATTCACTTTGCAAAAGTACAAAAACAAGGTAAGTTTGGTGTTGGTGGTTTCGTTCTTGCATTTAGCTGGTGTGCTCCGTAGCTAGTCCTGTTCGTTTTAGGTAACGCAATTAGCTTACTAAAAGTAAAGAAACGTCTCAATCATATTAAACACACTGTAGCCTAATGGCTCCGGTGATCAAACGGTGGACATAAAAAACATGGTCTGATTATTGTCCATGTAATGTATGTCCCGCGTTTTCATTCACTGAAATAAAAACTTGTTCCATTCATTTTAACCCCATATTTGCAGATGAACAAGTTGATTCTCGTGGCTGTTTTGATTGGTTTGTTGATGATTACGAACGAAAGTATGGGTGCTTGGAAGGGCAGACGACGCTACTACAAACGTCGCCGCAGTTGGAGTAAGTACCATATCAAGTTGTGTTTCATTTTATTGAACATTCTTTTACAATAGGCAGTTAGCCGGTCACACGTTTATTTATCGAAACAATTTATCCAAAATTATTGAGATGTTTTTTTTTGTATTATAATAATAAATTTGTATTGCCTTTTTGCTGTGTGCTATCAACTGGTTTTCTTTTATTTACAAAATTACGACAATTTACTCATTCATTCACAGACCAAAGACCACAACAAGGTTAGTGAATGTAGAATCATTTACATTTTTAGACGTTAAACATATAATCATCAATTTTTGATTTCAGAATCCGATCACTTTGATAAAGATAGCTTCGCTCTTTAAAGTAACTGTAGTATAGAACTTATTAGTGGTATTGTACGACGGGTTTTCCACACATTATAGTATTGGAACCAGTGATAGTGGGTCATAAACAAAAAACTAGCGTTTGGCATTTAACGTATTTCCTTTTCACTAAGATGTTTATTTCAGATAATGAAGAAATATTGAATCAACAGTGATCAAATACCATCTGCGAAGGTTTGTATATTATTTTCAAGCAGTTTTCTACAAAACCATTTTGCAATGAAAAAGTGTTACTACGTCACCATTCTAAATGACATAGTTTAAACTGCTGTTTATTAATGTTTCAATCACAAATAATGACTTGGGAGCAATGAGACAAATCTTTTGTTTTAATTTAATTTAGTTTATGGAGTAGGAATTGCTACCAGGGTTTAAGCTTCGCCACATTGCTCCAACTCCACCCAGGCAGCAGATAGGCCATGTACAAGGGTCTGACTGCCTCCTCCTATCCTACCTGTGATAGAAATAAACATCGCCCCTAAATGTGCTTTGTAATAGAATACTTCGATTTAAAACAATATTTTGTTTACAGACAAGGAACAGATAAAAAAAGTGGAATTCTTCCTTGAAATTGTTTTCGCAATAAAACCAAAAATTACCATTTTGTGTTCAAATGTTAATTTGCATTCATATTCAGGCGCGAACAACAGTAGGCCTATATAACGCCGCCGTAGAACCCTCATATTCGTTTTTCAACCGAAAGGTTGAAGGTCGCCAGCTATTCGCTATAGGTTGTCGATAAAACTGGTCATTAGCTCGTCGGTTGTGTCCTTGGGCAAGGCACTTAGCGGACATCACCCAAACCTAGCGGATTGATGGGTTCTACCAAATTGAAGGAACGTGTGAATCATACACAACACATTGCAATAGCTCCGGTAACCCGACGATGGGCGCGAGGTGATCTGATGAATGCCCGCGTGTCAACAACTGGGTTTTCCAATCATGGGGATAAACATGTATATCCTATCCTACAGAGTTACACTTTTACAATAGCGCGTTCGTTTTTTGTTATTTTTGTCCCTCCGATAATATAAATTAAAACAACACAATCAAATAATTCGAACCAAAATACCTAATTCTGCGTTTTTAAAAAGTCATATCTAAATTCAGAACCAATAAAATAACAAAAAACAGCCCAACTAAAACAAGTTTATAAGCCAAAGTAAGTTAATTTAAAAGGACACAGAATAGTAGTGAAAAGTTTACAAAAATCAATGAGCCATAAGAAAAATACTGCAGTGTTGCAGTAACATGCAGCACCCATTTTTGCCGATTATGTTATTGAAACTTAGCATATAAACGGTTCAAAGAGTAATATCTTTAATATTTCCTTCCCGCATAATATACACCATAGAAAATAAATTCTGATGTGAGTTCGCGAAAAATTGAACTGACCGGACCCTTCCAACTCTATTGTAAGCAACTAAGTATATCCTGTTCCCACAAATATATTACAATTAAACAATGCAGCTAATCAGGTAGCGAAGGTCGTTAAACAATAAACAGCTTTGGTATAAATACAACTAAACTAAGCAAGGTATTAACTTCGCAAAAGTACCGAAACAAGGTAAGTTTGGTGTTGCTGGTTTTGTTATTGCATATAGCTGGTTTGCTCCGTAGCTAGTCTGGTGCGTTCTAGGTAACGCAATTAGCTTTACTAAAAGTAAACGAACGTCTCAATAATATTATTGCACGCGTGTTATCTCTCCCACATTTTCCATTCACCGAAATAAAACATAATTGTTCCATCCATTTTAACCATATATTTGCAGATGAACAAGTTGATTCTCGTGGCTGTTTTGATTGGTTTGTTGATGATTACGAACGAAAGTGTGGATGCTTTTTGGGGTAGACGACGCCGCTCTGGTGGTCGTCGCCGTCGTCGACGTCGCAGCCGTTTTAGTAAGTACCATATCCAGGTACGGTCGTGTAGCCGAATGGTTAACGCGACCGATACATATACCGACTAACATACAAAAAACGGTCTTAGCAACAAACCCATTATTGGTTCAAAACTAAGACCGGTAAAAAAAAATCCATTTACAGTTTTGTTTCATTTTATTGAAAATTTTATTAGAATAGGCAGTCAGCCACCCGTTTATTTATCGAAACAAGTTGTCCCATTTATATTTAATTGTTTTTTTTGTTCTATTAAAATAATTTGTCATTGCCTTTTTGCTGTGTGCTACATCAACTGGTTTTATTTACAAAATTATGACAATTTACTCATTTATTCACAGACGAAAGACCACAACAAGGTTGGTGATGGTTGAAATATTTACATTTTTATACGTTAAAAATATAATCATCAATTTCTGATTTCAGATTCCGATCACTTGGATGAAAATAGCTCCACTCTTAAAGGTAAACAAACGCACCATTCAAGTTACTGTAGTATAGAACTTATTAGTAGTTGTACGTCGGGTTTTCCACACATTATAGTATTGGAACCAGTGATAGTGGGTCATAAACCAAAAACTAGCGTATACGGCATTTAACGTATTTCGTTTTCACTAAGATGTTTATTTTAGATGATGAAGTGAAATTGGATCAACAGTGACCAAATAACATCTGCGAAGGTTTGTAAATTATTTTCCAAGCAGTTATCTACAAAACTTTTTCGTTGCACTAAAATCTTGTTCCTTACTACGTCACAATTCTAAATGGCACAGTTTGAACTGCAGGTTATTAACTTATGATTTAATCACAAATAAAGACTTGGGAGCAATGTTACAAACCTTTTGTTTTATTTAACTAAGTATATGAAGTAGGAATTGCTATTCGGGTTTTAAGCTTCGCCACATTGCCCCGTTATAGAAATAAACATCGCCCCTAAATGTGCTTTGTAATAGAAAACTTGAATTTAAAACAATATTTTGTTTACAGGCAAGGAAAAGATAAAGAAAATTGGAATTCTTCCTTGAAATTGTATTCGCAATAAAGTCATAATCAGGCGCAAACAACTGTATATAACTCAGACGTTGATAAACCCCACATATTCGTTTTTACGAGACATGGAATAAAAAGGAAAATAACGTTTAATTGTTAGTGTGTTGGCTTCTAGTCCAAACGTTGGAAGTCGAAACAAAATAAACTTCCAATTATAGCTGTGCTAATCTGCCGATTATAGCCACATGTGTTTTTTGTTTGCGAGCTAATCTAACGTTTGTCTGCCCGATATAAAACCATTAGGCGTCTTTCGAAAGCTGTTTTTCACACAAATTTAACGGTATTTTATTTAGCAAAATTGGTTTAGCCAAACTCGAGTTATAAAAAAAGTTTATCTGTTTAGTAAAAATTGTGCTAAACGTTTAAAAACCTTAAAGCTCTTTTTATTTTTCTAAAAATTATGTAGTGCCACATTGTTAGCATAAGACTACATAATAAACATATATTTATTATATAAACTGTTTTAAATACAGTGGAACCCCGCTTACCTGACCACCTATGGGACCGTCATCAAGCGGTCGCGTTAGCGGGGTGGTCGTGTTAGTGAATTTTGCTTTAAAGCAAGTTGTCGTCATATGCAGCCAAAACGTCTGCCTTTTTACTAAATTTTTACAAAATGCCATTTTTTTGCTTAAAAGATTTTGAACAACTGTTAGTTCTAAAATTTATTTTATAAAATTCAGTTCTGTTTGCCACAATTTTCTTTGTGTATGCGTGCGCGCTTATGTAATCTTTTTGTTTTGATCACAAAAGAAATTTAAACTTATTATTTTGGTGACAAAAGCACATTATTGGGCACGTGTGGTCGCTTTAGCGGAGTTAAATTTGAAGTTTTGGACCAAAAAATGGCGGTCCTGGTCTGGAAACCGGGGTGGTCGCGTTATTGAAACATAATGCAATGCATTACCACAGTAAATTATTTGGGACCGCACTGAAGTGGTCTTGATAAAGAGGTGGTCGTGTTATAGTGGTAGCCAAGCGGGGTTCCATTGTATTTATATTTTGTCGCAGTATTAAAAAATGCCAAACGAAACAAATCACTAACAGGAACAGACGGCAAAACTAATAGTGGTTAAAACACGTCATTTAGCAAAAAAGTATATTATTTAATAAATATAACAAACCTAAGCGAAAATTGTTACGTGTGTTAGATACATGTTAGTTTAATTGACAAATCGCATTTGAATCTGTTCAAAAGCACGTTCAAAAATTAAAGTTGGCTTTAAACAAATTTATACTACAATAGATCTAGTGAGCGTATAGATAGGCTAGGATTGGATATACATGTTTATCCCCGTAAATGGGAAAACCAAGGGCATTCATCAGATCACCTCGCGCCCACCGTCGGGTTACCGGGCTATTGCAGTGTATTGTATATGATAGACACGTTCCGTTAATTTGGTAGAAACCATTAATATGCTGGGTTCAGGCAATGTCCGAAGTGCTTTGCCCAAGCGCATTTAAGCGCCAGACTAAACCGGCCAGACAGTTTGTGCCTATTCTTCTTAATATTTACGTTTATTACACCTTTGCTAAGCTGGCTTAATCTGTTTGGATGACAAAGCTATATTTAAATACTTTTCCATGTTTAACTGATAGGTTATTTCAATTTATTGCTGAGTCATTGAGTCCTAAATAAATAAACATGCAGACTGAACACAACTGCTTTGCAGTTTAGCCTAACTAAGCGCTCAAGTCAACATGGTGGAAACTGAACGTCTTGTTAATGAATACATTATTACATAACAATCCGATTTAACGTGACAATTATCCTTATTACATCACAAAGCAAGTGCAATAACATTATTTGTTACCAATGAATAGTGAGCAATAAGGCCTCACAAGCTTGCCTGTTGCATATACATTTACTGTATCTAGAATGGATTATTTTACAAATTTCCAAAATGCATGTCGGCACAGTTTGAGAATCGCTGCCTTAAAGGGTAACTAAATAAACAACTTAACAACATACTAACATTGTAACATAAAACAACGTTAACAAACAATATGCTGAAGTATAAATTAGATGTTGAAACTAAAACTATTAGAGAGCAGAAGTTTTTCAGTGGTTACTATTAAACCTGGGTTAGGGATATGATAGGATTTTCATTTTTACCCGTGAATGGAGAAACCGACATAACTGACTAGCTGGCGACCAGTTTCGAACCAGTAAACCTTCGGTTGAAAGGTGACGCCATAAACCACCATACTAAACCGTCGAACAACAACCAGATACACAATGTTGCAAACCTTTTGTTTTAATTTAACTAAGTATATGGAATAGGAATAGCTAATTGGGTTTAAGCTTCGCCACATTGCTCCAACTCCACCCAGACAGCAGATAGGCCATGTACAAGTGTCCAACTGCCTCCTCCTATCCTACCCGTGATAGAAATAAACATCGCCCCTAAAGGTGCTTTGTTGCTTTGTAATAGAAAACTTGGATTTGAAACAATGTTTTGTTTACAGGCAAGGAACAGATAAAGAAACTTGGAATTCTTTCTTGTAAAAGTATTCGCAATAAAATCAAAAATTACCAGTTTGTGTAAAAAGGTTAATTGGATAATCGGGCGCGAACAACACTATATAACGCAGCCGTAGGTAAACCCCACATATTCGTTTTCACGAGACATGGAATAAAAAGGAAAATAGCGTCCCGAAGACCGTTTAATTATGGGTCCCATTTGGAAAAATTGACAACATGGTCTAGATATGCAAAAACCAAAATTTTGGGTGATAAAGCAAGGGGAATTCCCCTGGAAGGTTAAAAACCAAAACGGTATTTTTTTATAAAAAGTTTAGCTTTTTGTGGCATAGCGCTTAAATGGCTGATCCAATTTTAATCATATTTGGTAGAATGTAAGTGCATTAGTCACTGATTTAACAGTTAGAAGAAATAAAAATGTTACATAGGGAAATACCCTAAAAAATAAGATTTTCTTCTCAAATCATGATTGTGACAAGCATGCCATGTCGCCCCGACATCTACCAAAAGGAGTAATGAAATCGCAATGAAAATTTGACATTTGTAAGACAACATGGTCTAGATATGCAGAAACCTAAATTTTGTTTTATAATCCAGGGGTATTCCCCTGAGGCGTTAAAAACCAAAACGTTTTTTTAATAAATTAGCTTTTGGGGGCATAGCGCTGAACGGCTGCTCTAATTATGGGTCCCATTTGGAAAAATGGGACACATATTGTTTTTGTCCGTTTTTTTTTTTTTTTTCGTCAAAGGTTTGACAGGCATGGCATGGCGCCCCGACATCTACCAGAAGGAACAATCGAATCGTAATGAAACTCAGTCATTCGTTAGACAACATGGTCTAGATAAAATTTTGGGTAATAAATCAAGGGGAATTCCCCTGGGAGGTTAAAAACCAAAACGGTATTTTTTTATAAAAAATTTAGCTTTTTATGGCATAGCGCTTGAACGGCCGTTACAATTTGAATCAGATTTCATGGAATGTAGGTGCATTAGTCACTGATTTAACACTTAGAAGAAATAATAAAATTATCTAAGGAAATACCCGACAAATAGGATATGTTCTCAAATCATGATTGTGACAAGCACGCCATGTCGCCCCGACATCTACCAAAAGGATTAATGGAATCGCAATCAAACTTTGGTATTTGTTATTGACAACAAGAGTTTAGATATGCAGAAACCAAAATTTTGGGTAATGAATCCAGGGGAATTCCCATAAGACGTTAAAAACCAAAACGTTTTTTTCTAATAAATTAGCTTTTGGGGGCATAGCGCTTGAACGGCTGCTCTAATTTTGATCAGAATCAGTGAAATGTTAGACCATTAGACACTCTGTGCCAATTAAAAAATAGAAAACATTTACTTAGGGTAATTTCCTTGAAAACGAAGATATGTTCTTGAGTTACGATTGTAACAGACATGCCATATCGCACTTTTTTCGGTTTTTTTTTCGTTTTTTTTCTTTTTTTTCTTCGTCAAAGGTTTGACAGGCATGGCATGGCGCCCCGACATCTACCAGAAGGAATACTGGAATCGTAATGAAACTTAGCCATTTGGTAGACAACATGGTATAGATATGCAGAAACCAAAATTTTGGGTGATAAAGCAAGGGGAATTCCCCTGGGAGGTTAAAAACCAAAACGGTATTTTTTATAAAAAAAATTAGCTTTTTGTGGGATAGCGCTTAAACAGCTGCTCCAATTTAAATAAGATTTAGTGGAATGTAAGTGCATTAGACACTGATTTAACACTTGGAAAAAATAAAAAAATTACCTAGGGAAATACCCTAAAAAATAAGATTTTGTTCTCAAATCATGATTGTGACAGGCATGGCATGTCGCCCCGACATCTACCAAAAGGGATAATGGAATTGTAATAAAACTTAGCCATTTGTTAGACAACATGGTCTAGATATGCAGAAACCAAAATGTTGAGTGATAAATCAAGGGGAATTCCCCTGGGAGGTTAATAACCAAAACGGTATTTTTTATGAAAAAATTAGCTTTTTGTGGCATAGCGCTTAAACGGCTGTTCCAATTTAAATAAGATTTGGTGGAACGTAAGTGCATTAGACACTGATTTAACACTTGGAAAAAATAAAAAATTTACCTAGGAAAATACCCTAAAAAATAAGATTTTGTTCTCAAATCATGATTGTGACAGGTATGGCATGACGCCCCGACATCTACCAGAAGAAATAATAAAATAGTAATAAAACTTTGTTATTTGTTAGACAACACGGTCTAGATACGCAGGAGCAAAATTGTGGGTGATAAATCTAGGGGAATTCCCCGGAGACGTTAAAATCCAAATCGGTTATTTTAAAAAAAAATAGCTTTACGGAAAATAACATTTAACCGGCTGCTCTAATTTTGATCAGATTTTGTGAAATGCTAGATCGTTATCCACCCTGTGTCACTTAAAAAAAAGAAAACATTTACATAGGGTAAATCCCTTAAAAACGAAGATATGTTCCGGACTAATGATTGTGACAAGCATGCCACGCTGCACTGACATCTCCAACAAGGATTCGTCAAATCGGATTAAAACTTTAAGAATTGATAGTTAACATGACCAACATATGTAAAAACAGAAACTTATTTACCAAGCTCATGGGGAATTCCCTTACGCCATGAAAAACTAAATCGAACTGTTTAAGGAATTTAGCTTCATGTTAATACAGCACTTAAAAAAAGCTTTAATTTAAAACATTTGTAATAAAATCTTTGTAAATCTATCACGATTGTTCTTTTTTACCTACACACGGAAAAGTAGTTTGGTTTGATAACTATGGGACCCATGAGTTTATGCTTGCAGAAACAAAAACTACATACACAGTGTATAAAATACAAATTGTGGTTAGAGACCCTGTAGCATGAGTATATGGCCTACAACATGTGTTTTACAAATAGTTGTGGTTAAACACGTGATTGACACTCTCTAGTTTTTTCACTGTTTTTATGGGTCCCATTTGAAAAAATGGGACACATATTGTTTTTGTCCGTTTATTTATTTTCATTTTTTTTTTCGTCAAACGCTTGACAGGCATGGCATGTCGCCTCGACATCTACCAAAGGGAAGAATAGAATCGCAATAAGATTTCGCCATTTGTTAGACAACATGGTCTAGATGAACAGAAACCAACATTTTAGGAGATAAAACCAGGGGAATTCCCCTGGGACGTTAAAAACCAAAACGGTATTTTTTTCTAAAAAAATAGCTATTTTGGGCATAGAGCTTGAACGACAACTCCAATTTAAATCAGATTTGGTGAAATGTAAGTGCATTAGTCACTAATTTAACACTTAGAAGAAATAAAAAATTTACCTAGGGTAATACCCTAAACAATAAGATTTTGTTCTCAAATCATGATTGTGACAAGCACGCCATGTCGCCCCGACATCTACCAGAAGGAAAAATGGAATTGCAATCAATCTTTGGTATTTGTTAGACAACATGGTCTAGATATACAGAAACCAAAATGTTGGGTAATAAATTCAGGGGAATTCCCCTGTGACGTTACAAACCAAAACAGTATTTTTTCTAAAAAAATTGACTTTTTTGGGCATAGCGCTTGAACGGATGTTACAATTTAAATCAGATTTTCTGGAATGTAAATGCATTAGGCACTGATTTAACAACAGTTAAAAGAAATAAAAAAATTACTTGGGGTTATACCCTAAAAAATAAGATTTTGTTCACAAATCATGATTGTGACAGTCATGCCATATTGCCACGACATCTACCAGAAAGACTAATGAAATCGCAATAAAAATTTAACATGTTTTAGACAACATGGTATAGATATGCAAAAACCAAAATTTTGGGTGATAAATTCAGGGGAATTCCCCTGGGACGTTAAAAACCAAAACAGTATTTTTCCTAAAGAATTAGCTTTTTTGGGGCATAGCGCTTGAACGGCTGCTCCAATTCGAATCAGATTTTCTGGAATGTAAGTGCATTAGTAACTGATTTAAAACTTAGAAGAAATAAAAAAAGTACTTAGGGAAATAATGAATCCAGGGGAATTCCCCTGAGACGTTAAAATCCAAAAGGTTTTTTTTCCAATAAATTAGCTTTTTGGGGCATATAGCGGTTGAACGGCTGCTCTAATTTTGATCAGATTTGGCGAAATGTTGGACTATTTGACACTTTGTGCCAATTAAAAGAAAGAACACATTGACTTAGGGTAATTACGTTAAAAACGACGATATGTTCCTGAATTATGTTTGTGACTGGCATGCCATATCGCATTGACAAATAAGACAAGCAGTCGACAAATCAGATTAAAACTTTAAGAATTGTTACATAACATGACCCACATATGTAAAAACAGAAACTTATCTAAAAAAACTAGGGGAATTCCCTGACACATGAAAAACTAAATCGGGCTGTTTTGGCAATTTAGCTTCATTTCACTTCAGCGCTTGAAAAGAAGGTTTAATTTAAAATATTTGTGGTGAAAATGTTCGTAAATATAAGACGTTTATTCTTTTATAACTACACATGAAAAAGAAGTTTGGCTTGATAACTCTGACCCGTGCGTTTATGCTTGCAGAAACAAACTACATATACTCAGTGTATAAAATACAAATTGTGGTTAGGGACCCTGTAGCATAAGTATATGGCCTACAACATGTGGTTTACAAATAGTGGTGGTTAAACACGTGGTTGACACTCATTAGTTAACACTGCGTTCAGTATTTGAAGTATCATTCAATACTCACATGGTTTTGTTTTGTTTATAGTAAAGTTTTGAAATTATGCTTTTTGTTGTTTTGTTTTAAATATGTTACGGTTGCAATTATTTTTTTTGTTTTAAATACCTTTTTGTTGTTGTTTTTTTTTCGACGAATAATTGGATTGTGTCTGGAGACACAATATTTTAAGAGGGGGGAGAGTGTTACAATGTTATCTTGATGCGTGATTTTGGTTCGTGCGTTGATTAGTAATTACCTGTCGCCTTATCTGTATACTTCCCGCTTAAACCGTTAGACTTTACCGCCCATTTGCTTTATATATGGACCACTGCATTGTGTTTTGGTGGACTTGTGATTTTATGCTGCTTACGTTAATATAATTTTATATATCGATGAGAGCTGCTGACTACAGGTTATCGAGACCCTGCCCAAAAGTGTAACAAAAGGTTGGTTAACCGGAGCTATTGTAGCGTGTTGTGTATGATTCAAAGGTAATTCCGCGGGTTAAGGCAATGTTCGTGAAGAGCCTTGCGAATGGACAAAACCAATAACCAGTTTCTTACCTGTAACCTTTCGGTTGGAAAGTGTCGCACTAAACCACCAGACTAACCGGTAGGGCTGACGATAAACATGATTATCCTACCATTCCGTATTTGTCTGTATATTAAAAGCACGTCGACTCTTTACTGGAAACGAGTTCCAAAATGTATTTTAAAAGTTTAAATCAATGGAAAATACTAGAAACGCGTTTCGGTATATTGTCGGGTGCAAGTGTATGAGGTTTGGCAGAATTTAGTAATAAGATAAATCACACCTTGTAAAACGAATATAACCGCAACTATACTATATGTCACTCTGAATATAACAACATGGACATTGCAAACGTGTGTTTACGTCACGCAGAGTAAGTTCTAGGGTTATTTCGTCATTGACTTGAGCGGATCGGGGATAGAGTATATCATGATATAACCCGCCCAGGTTATGTTAGTGACGAAAATTTCTTTTCACCCTCTTCCCACTGTTCCATAGAATAATGTGCTGTCCCGCAGATCAGTGCAGCCCCACATAACTTTGCCTGAACTCAGTGAATTAATGGGTTCTACTAAATTAATCGAACATGTTAATCATAGATAACACACTGCAATAGCTCCGGTAACCCGACGATGGGCACAAGGTGATCCGACGATTGCCCGTGTGTTAACCCCCTTGGTTTTCCCATTGACGTGGATAAACATGCATATTTTATCCTCTCCTGTCGTTTATGTAACATGTACAGTTAAATGTAATGCCTGTCTAAGTTTTGAACCAAAGATGTTGTCTTTATTACGACCGTTCTTCATATTGTAATTTGTATGTGTTGATGTAGTTCAACCTATTAATATATTTATTAAGCATTGTTGATTTGTAACGTAAACTGCTACAGATTGGTTAGTGGGAACTTTTCAAGCAATAAGTGTTGCAACATTCGAGAAAATAATGTACATTTTCGCATGCGCGAAACGCCCCCAATAAATCAGTACAGCGATATGACGTCACATCGACCGGTGACAGTGTGGTAACGTGCGTGGAAGCGACGACTTCTGGAACTTTCGATCAACATTGTGGTATCTGTTCCTCGTGAAGGTACATGGGAGTTATGGCCCAGCATATTTTCAGCGAAGGTTTTTTGTTTGAACTTGTTCGAACTGACGAGCCCACAGGCTCAGCCGGGGGGTTTCCCGAAAACGAAACTTTGCAATTGCTACTCGGCCATGACAGGGTACATTATTTAACCCAAGTCGTTTATTTGGTTGTACTCAAAAATTTAGTAATAAGATAAATCGCACCATGTAAAAGGAATATAATCACAACTATAGTATAAGTCACTCTGTATATAACAACATAGTCATTGCAAATGTGTGGTTACGTCACGCAGAGTAAGTTCTAGAATTCCGTGAATGTTAACGAACTTTGCTTAAAGAAGTTGTGACGTCAAATAATTGTTTGTCGTTTAACTAGAATACTAGATGTTCACAATCAATCTAACGGTTCATTTATATTGCAGTAGGTGTATAGATACGGTGCAGTAGATTTATTTCTGAAATAAGAGTGTTACATCGAGAGGCCTAATTTTACCGTTTTCTGCATTTGTCAACAAGTCCGGTATAAGACTGTGATCACTTTTAAACCACAAATCATGAAATACTTTGCTCTATTGATCATCTTCTGTGGTTTGTACATTGTTGCATCAGGTAACGAAATTGGTTTCTTTCGAATAGTGGACATTTTGTTAAACCAGTACATTACAGAGAGACCAACGTCCCAAGGAGGAAGCTCAGAGCTGCAATCTGATTCAAAATTCCCGAAATGAAAGGCATTTGTTAAGTACAACTTGTGTTTAAGTTCTGTCCCAACTTTCATCAACGCAACAGCAAGGCCCCATGATTCAAACCTTCCTCATAAATTCAACTTGACTGTTGTAAGAAACGCCCTTTTCGGTTTTTTGTTTGAACTTGTGCGAACCGACGAGCCCACAGGCTGGGATACGATGCTGATTGTGGATTGGGTGATTTACACAGGTGAGAAAAATAGATTCAATGTACAATGCTGCAGTTATTAGCTATTCATATGAATGATTATTGTACCGTTACATGAAAATCGTTTATCATAAACTACCGTGTAACTGTAGTAGCTACAAGATGGGTTTGGTAAAAGAGGGATCCATCAAGTCTATGTTAATACACGGATACCACACAAATACTTAAATGTTGAGGCTACCAAGTATAACATGAACGAAAATCTTCAAGATTGGCAATTTTTTTTATTTCCAATATATTTCTTGGTTTAGGATTACCCACAAGCTGCAAAGAAGCATTGCGGTTTGGACTCAGCGAAAGTGGAATACAACTCATATATAACCCAGGGAATCAGCAAACTTTAAAAGTTTATTGCGATCAAAACACTGACAACGGCGGTTGGCTGGTAGGTTGAGTTTTCATCAATAGAATGTTACTCACAGCTAATAAAACGAACATTCCAGGTTTTTCAGCGTCGGAGGGATGGTTCTGAAAACTTCTATCGAACTTGGGTTGAATATCAAGGGATGTTTGGAAACCTTAGCAACGAATTCTGGTTGGGTGAGTTTTGTTTTAATATGTTAATATTTATTATTTAAATTAGTTAATATGAATAATTCTACATTAAGGAAACGACAATCTTCATGCTTTAACCCGATCTGGGAATTATGAATTAAGGATCGAATTGGGAGATTGTGCAAACGTGAGAAAGTTTGCAAAATACAGGTAAGAACATTACAAATTTACAGGTCACTTCAATAATATAATTTCTATAAACAGTTCCTTTTCCATCGGCTCCGCTCAAGAAAAATATATTTTGAAAGTGACAGGATACACTGGAAATGCAGGTTAATATGTGAAGAGTTAAGAGTTGGAAATGCTTAATGGCTTTTATATGTCATTTCCGTAGGCGATTCGCTTTTG
Source organism: Ciona savignyi (assembly GCA_000149265.1). NCBI lineage: Eukaryota > Metazoa > Chordata > Ascidiacea > Phlebobranchia > Cionidae > Ciona > Ciona savignyi. Next base: position 60,443 of record CH003427.1, read on the forward strand.
CATCACAGCGGGCTACCCTTTAGCACCAAGGACATGGACAACGATTTCCACCCTTTACGCTATAATTGCGCTGTAAATAACCATGGAGCTTGGTGGTATGGTGGTTGTTATTATTCCAACTTAAACGGAGAGTACTTGAAGTGCCAAACCACAACCACCCGAGCTGCAAGTTGGCGTACGTTTCACGGTGATCACTACTCACTGAAGTTTATCGAGATGAAGATCAGGCCAAGAGGAGACTAGTCATAATATAAACCTCACTTTGCATATAACGTAAATAACCACAACTAAACTCGGTATTCACCAAGCATGAATTACATTTGTTATTCAATGAAATGCTGTCGGTTTTTACATGAATTTGAACTCATTATGCTTTGCCTATTATACAATCACAATGTAAATATATAATTCATGCAAAATGTATCATGTTTGTTGCGGAACAGTTAATACGACAGACTGCACAAGGGAACTCAATATCCGAAATATTTTTACGAACTATATAAGATAATCAGACTTGGAAAATATTGTAGCAATTTCTTGTTTGTCATTGTTCAAAATGTACCGCATGTTGTTGTTATCACTGGTTCCATATAACTCCCCTCACACGTTGCAAATCTGCTTTAACATGACTGCAGGTTTTAACGTTCCTAGAACTTCTTTTTATTCTCACGATACAACCAAGTTGTCCTTTGTAATTGAGCTTGAATTAATAGAGTTTGGAATCGTGACATTCGCAGTATTTTAAGCTGTTTTATGTACCAGATATAGACGGCAGCGGATCCTGGGACCTGGTCCCGGCCAATTAGAGGCGTTGAAAAACCATGGCCCACAAATTAAAACGCGATTCCTGTTGAACTATATCGGAATTTAAGCCTCTGGTACTTTATATTGCATCATGCTATCCAGATTGTAAGGTGCGATTAATGTAAATAAGCGTATCTAACTTCACATGAACCTGTAAACCAACCCCTGGACCTCGGGTAATTTACTGTCAGTACATTTTTTTGTTATATAGCCGACCCTATGTTATGCAGATAGATATGTTAGCTGACGGACACGAAAGATTGAGGATAGAATAATATGTTTGTTTAAGATTTTTACAAAATAGTAATAAAAAGGAGATTGTGTGCACACTTAAAGTGTGCACTCTTGGACGTTTGCACACTGCACACTTAAATATTTGTCGTGTGCATACTCGAGATCTCGGCGAAAATTGACGCACTTTCCATACGGGTCAACATGTCGATAACATACCGTCGGAATAAAAGCTGGAAGATTAGGCCAACAGGGCTGTAGTTTGCCCATCTTTAGTCTACAGCAGGGGTTCCTAAACTGGGTGGCGCGCCCCCATTATAATCGACGTGTTGACGCTGTTAACGAATTTAGAAAGATCCAAATATTTTTTGAGCTAATAGAGTTATCCGACCAATTGGTGAATTAGTGCGTCACCTTTCAGCCGAAGGATTGTATATCCAAAACTGGTGTTAGCTGGTTGTGTCCATGGAAAAATTTAACGATAATTGCCTGAAGCCAGTGGATTAATAGATTCTACTAAACTGAAACATCTGAATCAAAACTAACACACTGCAATAGCTTAGGTAACCCGACGACGGGCATAATGTGATCTAACGATTACCCGTATGTTAACCTCCTTGGTTGTCCCATTCACGGGGATAAACATGCATATTTTATTCTCTCCTATCGTTTATGTAAAATGTACAGTTAAGGGAGTTACCCTAAGTAAATGTTTTCTTTCTTTTAAGTTACACAGGGTGGCTAACGATCTAGCATTTTACCAAATCTGATCAAAATTAGAGCAGCCGGTTAAACGCCATGTTCCGAAAAGCTATTTTTTTAGAAAAATAACCGTTTTGGATTTTAACGTCTCCGCGGAGTTCCCCTAGATTTATCACCCACAATTTTGCTCCTGTGTATCTAGACCATGTTGTCTAACAAATGACAAAGCTTTATTACTATTTTATTATTCCTTTTGGTAGATGTCGGGCCGTCATGCCATGCCTGTCACAATCATGATTTGAGAACAAAATCTTATTTTTTAGGGTATTTCCCTGGGTAAATATTTTGTTTCTTCCAAGTGTTAAATCAGTACCTAATGCACTTACATTCCACCAAATCTTATTCAAATTGGAGCAGCCGTTTAAGCGCTATGCCACAAAAATATAAATTTTTCATAAAAAATACCGTTTTGGTTTTTAACCTCCCAGGGGAATTCCCCTTGATTTATCACCCAAAATGTTGGTTTCTGCATATCTAGACCATCTTGTCTAACACATGGCTAAGTTTTATTACGATTCCGTTATTCCTTCTGGTAGATGTCGGGGCGACATGCCATGCCTGTCACAATTATGATTTGAGAACAAAATCTTATTTTTTAGGGTATTTTCCTAGGTACATTTTTTATTTCTTCCAAGTGTTAAATCAGTGTCTAATGCACTTACGTTCCACCAAATCTTATTCAAATTGGAGCAGCCGTTTAAGCGCTATGCCACAAAAAGCTAATTTTTTCATAAAAAATACCGTTTTGGTTTTTAACTTCCCAGGGGAATTCCCCTTGATTTATCACCCAAAATGTTGGTTTCTGCATATCTAGACCATGTTGTCTAACACATGGCTAAGTTTCATAACGATTCCATTATTCCTTCTGGTAGATGTCGGGGCGCCATGCCATGCCTGTCAAACCTTTGACGAAGAAAAAAAAGAAAAAAACGAAAAAAAAACGGACTAAAACAATATGGGTCCCAATTTTTCAATTGGGACCCATAATATTAATATCACTTAGTTTTCTTTTCGAACACGAAGAAGTTTAACACAAATGTTCTACAGCATACGCATTAGCGAGGAATTCATTACCTTAATAAAATTTAGCTAACATTATTACTTGGTGGGACAATGTGTCCGTCGACTTTCAGACGAACAGTTGTCGGTTCGAAACTTGTAGCCAGCCAACTGAAGGTCTGCTAGACTATAGTAAGCAATACTGAGCGGATATCGCCTAATCCCCAGTGGATGTATAAAAAAACATAAGGAACTTCTCAAACAAATAAAACATACTGCATGTACAATCGCATTTCAGCCGAAGGGGTGAAGATTCGATACTGGTCGCTATCTAGACAGTGGTGTCCTTGGGCAAGGCACTTAATGGATATTGCCTGAACCCAGCGGATTAATTGGTTCTACCAAATTGAAGGAACGTGTGAATCATATACACAACACACTACAATAGCTCCGGTAACCCGACGATGGGCGCGAGGTGATCTGACGATTGCCCGTGTGTTAACCCCCTTGGTTTTTCCCTTGGCCATATTCCGTTAATAAATTTTGGAGAATAATTTTGTTACTGTGATACCACGTATCGCAAACGACCGTTAGTTAAATCTCTTCACCTCACGTTTCCCACCTCTCGGGGTAAAGAAAAGTACATTCTAATCTAACCGTAGGTCTGGAATTAGGTCTTGTAGCATTACAGTATTGCTGCAAGATTAGCTATGCATGTTCGTTTTTTTAGGTTCAAACAAATAAGAACCTTAGGTATGAAACATATGCTTCACAACAACATATTCTCTAGAATGAAAAATTCCTCTGGATAGTTGCGATAAGCTTTACCCACCAACAAAAAAACATCCGCTCAATCAGGGATATACGCTTTCCTTAATGCTAGAGAACGTGCTGAGCCCAAGGAAGGTTGGAACGAGACATAACATTATCTTAATAAGTCGAGTGAAAATGGGAAGTATTTCGCACGAAGCGACGTTTTTAGATAAACAAGCACCAAACCTTGCCTTATTTTGCGTATCGTCATCTAAGGTGGTTAAAACGTTTTTGGTGCAAAGTTTATGAAGAAACATATTTTTTCTAGTGTTACTTTTTTTAACAATGTTTTTTATATATTATTACACGCTTTTTTTAATCGATTAATTTTTTTTATCGGGTTTGTTGTCGGCACAGTAAGTGTGCATACTTGTGGTCGAGTTTAAACATAAACCTAAAAAGACAGCTCTTGAGGATATCCATTTAATAACATAAAGCCCTCCAATGGATGTCGGTTGTGCGAAGTCACCACTGGTAATAATTGCGGCTGCTGTGTATTTGGTCTATTTTTAGGTTGTTTATTATAGAAACGTGTCTTTTTACTGAATAAAACTTATGTAAGTTTATCATGAGTTCGAAACTTTGCCCGTGTAAATGAAAACAAAAGAAAAAAACTTAATATTACTTAGCGAATCGTTTATGAACTTTGGCAACACAAAAAGCGGACGTTGCCTGAAATTAGATGGATGTTTAAACGGTTAAACAAAAACTGCTTTTAAGGTGCTAAGGTACAAACCAAACTGTGGGCAAGAAATGTAGGAAATTGTTCTCGGTTGTTTTTCGTTAAGAAGATTTTATGACCATTAAAACCATCCGCTCAATCAGGATATACGATATCCGCAATGTTAGAAAACGTGCTAAGCAGTCAAACGAAGAAATGGTTGGTTATTTTGATAACAGAAAAAATGCTTCTGCTATAAATACCAACCGTCAATCGAACAAAATTATCTTTCTTGAAAGACTACTGCAAAGGTAAGAGTATCTCTATCTACCTGAAAAGAAGATTTTTGGTGATTACGATGAATTTTGCAGATGAATAAAGCTCTCTTTGTACTCCTACTCGCACTTGTGCTTTTGATGGCTGAAGAATCTGAGGGTTGGCGTCGTCGCCGTCGTCGCAGAATTCGCCGCAGACGCAGACGCTGGGGAGGATGGAACGAAAAGGAACAACAGCAAGAACAGCCAGGTAATACAGTATTTACCAAATGTACTGATTAGACATCCTATTATATTGATTTTCAGCTAAGCGTTTATGTGTACGGGGGCCTAACCGAAATTAATTTCAGAAATGGAGGCCGATCAGCGCTATGCCGCCGATAACGAAGAGTAAGCACTCAACGGTAACCAACAAGGTAATATTTGTTTTTATCTAAACTGTACTTTGTCTGACTATCAAATTTATTTTCTTCAGGTCGACAATATAAGCACGAAACCTTGATTCAATTTACCGAACCAAATAAAAAAAAACTATATATGTAAATCGTATAGCGTTGTGCTTGAAATAAGGAAGATATGTCAGGTTACAGAAGTCAATCAATATACAATGAAAAAACATTTTGGGCATAACGAAATTAGTAAACGAAAAACAGGATTCCCTTTAAATTCTATGGGTCTGTCGGGAATTTTTTTGGAAAAATATTAACGAAATAATTAACAACATAACAGTAAGCTGTAGTAAAATCGGACCTAACTTAAAAACATTTACGGGTAATATTCCAAACTAACAGTTTTAAAGATTAGTTTCTCATTGCGAGCAAAGTCCACTTACCAAATATGTTACATGTAGGATTTTTAAAATTACATTAAGAAACTTTGAAATACTTTCAAGTCGGTAAATCGACGCTTTTCCCATCGTACAAAACATATCACAGCTTAAACGTCCAGATATATACTGTTCATACTTGAAATGTCGCAATTTTAGTCGACGATACGCGAAGTTAATACTAAAAGGAGAAAATGGGAAACTACTGAAAGTATTTATGTGTACTTTTACAACTTATGTAATTCCTTACGACTACAACGATGGGTGGGGGTAATAAAACACCTGTTTTCTCGCAGTTTTATGTGAATAGTGTCACATCCGCCGCATATCAGAGTTATGCTAACCGCAAACTGTTTTAATGTTAAATTCAAATAAAACTAGATAGTGTCAACCACGTGTTTAACCACCACTATTTGTAAAACACATGTTGTATGCCATATATTCATGCCACAGGGTCCCTAACCTAACCACAATTTGTATTTTATACACCGAGCATATGTAGTTTGTTTCTGCAAGCATAAACGCATGGGTCCCATAGTTATCAAACCAAACTTCTTTTCAATGTGTAGTTAAAAAAAAGAATAAACGTCTTAAATTTACGAACATTTTACCATAAATGTTTCAAATTAAACCTTCTTTTCAAGCGCTGAAGTGAAATGAAGCTAAATTGCCAAAACAGCCCGATTTAGTTGTTCATGGTTTCAGGCAATTCCCCTAGGTTTAGTAGATAAGTTTCTGTTTTACATATGTGGGTGTTACGGTCACGTGTTTTTCCCTTTTTATTTTATTTTACTCTCTTGTTTAAGTTGTACGTCACATCCTGTTTTAGTGCGTGTTGCGTGAAATCCTTGAGACCTTGGGGTCATTTCATTTTATACTAGGAACCAAGTGGTGGTCTAATGGGAACCATACCATTGTTAGAAGAGGTTTTTCTGTAGTGTACGGAAAATTATTATATATTTTGGCCGGAAATTTCAGGTATGTATGATTTGATTATATTTTGTTTCACTGACGTACCTTTTGTTAATCATTTTATTATTCTGTTTTAGTTACCGCAATACAAGGAACACTTTATTTTGCGCGTATCTGATCATAAAAGGCCAGGCTCGTACTTGGGTTAAGTACGGCCGCAACAGTGGGTCATGTTATGTAACAATTCTTAAAGTGTTAATCTGATTTGTCGACTTCTTGTTGGAGATGTCAGTGCGATATGGCATGCCTGCCACAATCATAATTCAGGAACATATCTTCGTTTTTACCGTAATTACCCTTAGTAAATGTTTTCTTTTTTTTAATTGGCACAAAGTGTCTAATAGTCTAACATTTCACCAAATCCGATCGAAATTAGAGCAGCCGTTTAAGCGCTATATGCCCCAAAAAGCTAATTTATTGAAAAAAAAACCTTTTGGATTTTAACATCTCAGGGGAATTCCCCTAGATTCATTACCTAAAATTTTGGTTTCTTTATATCTAAACCATGTTCTCTTACAAATGGCGAAGTCTCATTGCGATTCTATTCTTCCTTCTGGTAGATGTCGGGGCGACATGCCATGCCTGTCAAGCGTTTGACGAAAGAAAAGAAGAAAGAAAAAACGGACAAAAACAATATGAGTCCCAATTTTTCAAATGGGACCCATAATAAGAAAATGTGTAAGGTCAAATGTAGTTAAACGGTCGACATAGTTAAACGGTCGATTAGCCTAATGGTTAAGATAGATACATTTCTGTACATTGAAAAAACAGATTTAGTGATCAGCCCACCATGGGTTCGAAACTGAGCAGAGTGAAAAATGTTCATGGTGTAGCATGCATTGGTATTTGACTACAGTTCTGCTGTACATTTCTATTTATACCAGTGATCATAATTACACAACCGTCCACTAGAATCGTTAATACAGCTGCTACACCAACCGGAAGGAGCTACAATAATGACGCAACAAAGTAAGCATTGTGACAACCATACGTTCGTATATTTCGTGCTACGCTTGACTGCGTTAAATATGGATTATGTTTCGTACACAAGTAAATATACTTTAAATGTTACTGCCGGAAGAATAATTTAAACCTGCGACACACACATATATACGCGCACAGAGACACACACGCATGACACACATAAGCACACACACTCACGTACGCGCGTATGTGTGTGCTGCTTGCGTTAGAACGTTGCGGAAGTGACGTCATTATTCCTGTGATGCTTTGTTGACCAGTTTACAACAACATTTGCAACTATGATTAAACAATAGGCACCGAATACTTTTATTGTTTACATTTTCTTTATAGTATTTTGCTCGCGCTTTCGTAAAGTTGTTTATTCTAACATTATCGTAAGCTGCTATTATTTATTGCCAATTAGTGATATAAATATATTAGTGGAGAGGATATTCAATTTGACCGATCCATTTGATTTAGTAGAAATTTAATCAGTATTTGTCGTTTGAATAATTTGGCTGCTAGATAATTTCACGAAAATGGCCAAGATTTTACGAGACTTAATGAGAATAGAGAAGATGTTAAATGTATATGATTAGACAAGAAAGAAACATAATGCATTCGAAACTGGCAAAGCATAGACACGGGAAATTATTAGGAAGTGGTGGGATAGAGAAATTTAATGAGGTATTTGTTGAGACCAACTATGCCACTATTGTGCGTTAGGTTAGAAAACTATAATTAAAATATAAATAAGTCAGAAGATTAATTTAGAACAGCAAGAAAATTTATAAAATTAATTATATTTACTAGTTATACCTTTTATGGGTTATTTTTGTGGTCGTATTGAATGAATAATTTAACAAGCAGATGCCCTCAACCGTTCGCTTCCAGTCAGTTTGATGTCAGGAATATTTTTAGTAATTTGTACCTTAAGTCTGGCTAATTGGATGGGAATTCGGATAGGATATTCAAGTTTATCCCCGTGAATGTGAAAAACTAATGTGGTTAACACACAGGCAATCGTCAGATCACCTCGCACCAACCGTCAGGTTACCGGAGCTATTGCAGTGTGTTGTGTATGAACCACACGTTTCTTCAATTTAGTAAAACCCCTTAATCCACTAGGTTCAGGCAATGTCCGTTAAGTACCTTGCCAAAGAACACAACCTACTAGCTAACGATCAGTTTCCGACCTGTTACTCTTAAGCTGAAAGGTGACGCACTAAACCACTATACCAATCTGATGTCGGATTTAAGCACCATTGACGATATTTCTTCTTATACGGAGTATGTTTTTGTAATTCATAAGATTTTTTGAAAAGAAAAAATATATTCGATCATCTGTGGCCGTGTGTCGCTCTCCTTTTACCTGGAACTATCGTAGAAATTCATGAAATAATCAGTTGTTCTGTCTTTGAATTATTGACTTGATATCGTTTCAATTGATATTCTTCCGACCGATTGGTGGATTTGTGCGTCGGTTTTCAGTCGAAGGGTTGCAGGTTTAAAACTTGTCCCAAGATATGTGGCTGTGCTCTTAGGCAAGGCACTTAACTGACATTTACTAAACCCAATGGAATGATGGGTTCTACCAATTTTAAGAAACGGCTCAATCATACAACACACACTGCAATAGCTCCGGTAACTCGATGGTGGGCGCGAGGTGATCTGACGATTGCTCGTGCGGTAAAATCCATCACATTTCCTATATAGGTACCTGTACAGTGTATAATACCCATAGTTTTACCTGTATAGTGTATAATATCTACAGTTACCTGTATATTGTATAATATCTAGAGTTTTACCTGTATTGTGTATAACACCACACTGGATAACACCACCACACCATACACCCAAATGGGTAGTTTGGGGGGAAATTTCTCTCCTGGGTTGGATAAGCTGCCCGGCGGTGGGGGCGGTGGGGGGAAGTCTGAACCGGACGAATACAACCTCTGTAAGTGTGACGTCATAATGAGTATTATTGTTTTGCGCGATGTTTAGTTTTGTTTATTTCTTGCGTGTTTGTAACAATAATAAATGTCGTAAGCGTTAACTAAATTTTGAAACAAACACGATAAAACGAAAAACTATTACTCGGCGATGAATAAAGTTGATGTCAAATAAACCAAGACGTGGCCGGTAAAGTGTAAAATAATATAATCAAGTTAAAATTTGCAAAAGTGTTAAATCAATGTAAACGAAATTATAACTTAAAAGTGATCATTAGCGGTATAAGATCACGAGCTTGCTAGAAGCTTCCATTGTAAACCACGTGATTTAACGACAGTTACAACGATTTAGCGATAAAACCCAACTAACTTTGGTACGTTGTGCCTATATACCGGTCATTTGCATATTTAGTTTTTTTATGACGGGCTCAATTTCGAAACCTGAAAACTTTCGAAATGTGTCACGTTATTATAGTTAAGGTTGGTTTTGCTAAACTATTTTTGCTTCGATAAAATGTAATTTAATGGTCAGAATACTTTCTGCGTCTTTTGTGTTTGGGCATTTCGCTTGAAAATAGCGGATTAATGGGTTTTACTAAAATTAAAGAAATGTTTCAATCATACACAACAACACACTACAATAGCTCCAGCAATCTGACAGCGGCTCGTGTTAATCTGAAGATTATCCGTTTAATAACACACTTGCGTTTTTCTATTTAAACGTGAATTTCCTGAACTAATTTTTTTACCGAGCTCAGTTTTGAACCCATCATGCGATTGTCACTCACTCCGTTTTTTATATATGGAATTGGGGTAGAAAGCTGTCGCGTTAACCATTTGGCCACATGAACGTTCATAAACTGAATTTTTTTTTTTTTTTTACTGAGCTAAGTTTCGAACCCTTGATGGGCTCGTCACTAAGACGTTTTTTTTTGTATAAGAGTCGGTATATGTATCGGTCGCGTTAACCATTTGGCCACACGACCGTTCATGAACTGAATTATCCAATATACCTCCAGACCTCGGTTTTATGATCCCAATTGGAGCTATCCTTGCCCTCTGTATCGTCTGCCTCTTCGTTGTAAGTTGGCAACTAATTTGCCCGAAGTGCTCGAAGAAGTGCTGCCCGAAGAACTTTCTAGAAACTGGAAGATCATCCAACCGACCGTCGATGGTGAGTTTAAGTTCTAGAATGTCATGACCGTATTTGGCGTTTTGCTCTTTCGTTAAATGATAAAAAAGACAAGGTTTTAAAAGGGGAAGCGGTAAAACTAGAGCAATTAAAACACGTCATCTTCATACATACGGATCAAAAACATAAGAAATAACATAAATTGCCGATAAGCTTAACAATAAAATGTTAAAACGCTAAAATAATTAGTTTCAAAGTTAACGATTTTGGAGTCTTACAAAAAAACAAGCAATAAGACTCGACCTGGTACTGATAGTGTGGTATAGTTATTACAGTAGCGCTTGGAGGGTTGGGGTTACAATAAGGCTTCCAAGCGCTTGATCCTAGCGTCTCCAAGCATATATCAAAGTGGCCCGAGCGATAGCCAGAGCAATTAAAATGGCTGTGTGTTGGGGGGGAGGGGCTGGTAATATGTAATTCTCTGCGGCCAAAGGTATCGCACGGAGTCAGCTGCGAGCTACTGGTTATACGTGTCCATGCTGGACGTATTTTATCTTCACTCTGTCAGTGCTATGAGTTTGTTGTCTTGGTTGGTCGGAAATATTACCGGTCATCGGACACTAATCACATACCAATAGTAGTAATGACACGGACGAATAGTTGGCGTAATATCTAGTGTCCGAGGGCTTTACCGGGACTGTTGCAATATGGATTGTAATAACTTAAGTGTTTGATGCATTTATTGCTAAAATCGAGGCAGCGACAGTTAGATTACTTTCTGGCCGGGGAAAAAGATATGAAAATCGACTCTCTAGTCATGAACCCACCAGTATTTTATACAATCGTAATGCAGAATTAGGATAGGATGTCATGTTCATTTCCGTGAATGGGAAACCATGGGGGTTAACACACGGGCAATCCTCAGTTTATCTCCCACACACCGTCGGGATTACAGAGCTATTGCAGTGTGTTGCACGTAAAATTAACCCGTTCCGCTGGGTTCAGGCAATGTTTGTTAAGTGCCTTGCCCACAAACACAACCAACTAGCTTGCGATCAGTTTTGAATCTACAACCCTTCGGCTGAATGCGACTCACTACCCCACCAAGCTAATGAGTCGCAATCAGAACTGTACAAACGTGTCTGCCACAGGCATCCGACCCATCAACCCCGTGATCAACTAAACCTCATCCACAGATCCCACCATCCCACGCGCCAGGCAACAGCGCTCAACGAGATGGAAGGAGAACTTCTGTCACCTTGGTGAGCTGGTGTTATGTGTTGGTCGCCTTAACCATTCGGCCACACGACTGTGCTTGTGTTCGGGTATTCATGGCTGTGTCTCCTTGGTTTCAAGTCCAAGACAATTAATGGACAATATCTTAACCCAGTGGAATAATAGGTTTCGATTGTGTCCTTGGGCAAGGCACTTAACGGACATTGCCTGAACCCAGCGGATTAATGGGTTCTACTAAATTAAAGAAACGTCTCAATCATACACAACACACTGCAATAAATATATATGGTAACCCGAGAGTTGTCGCGAGGTGATCTGATGATTGCACTTGTAAGAACGTTCTATTGCATATTCACCGAGATAAAAAGTACTAATCTTATATCTATGTCCTGAGCTCAAGTCGAATATACCGATCTGAGAGTTAAAAATAATTAAAAAGTCCGATGGTCTTTCTCTGTGCTCATATAGCGGAAAGCTAGGAACACCAAGCAGCAATGTGTCCCAGTGCTAGCCATTCTGCTACACGACAGATACATATGCAGTTTTGAAAACAAAAACGTTTCTAGTAACGAACCCATCATGGATTCGAAAAGTATCCTAATAAAAATCGACGTATCTCCTTCTCGTCCATCGCGAACAAGGCCCAACATACTAGCAACCCCCCTCCTAGGTTCGAACATACAGCGATTGTCCGCCGAGTTACGAAGCACTGGCGGAACAACTCCCGCCTTCCTACCGTTCCGTCGTCATCATAGAAGAGGAGGCGCCCTCCGGTGATAGAAGCAGCAGGTCATCGGGGATCCGGACCTACGTGTACGACCCTGAGCGACGTATATCAATCGAGGTGTGTGATGTCATAGACACTTTTCTTTTTATCTCGCGTACTTGTCACGAAGGCCTTCAGTGGTAAGTAGGTAGTCGAAAGGATGTTGGATCGAAACTGGTCTCCAGATAGTCGGTTGTGTCCTTGGGCAAGGCACTTAACGGACATTCCCATGAACCCAGCAGATTAATGGTTTCTACTAAATTGAAGGAACGTGTCTATCATATACAACACACTGCAATAGCTCCGGTAACCCGACGATGGGCGTGAGGTGATCTGATGATTGCCCGTGTGTTAAACCCCTTGGTTTTCTCATTCACGGGGTATTAACATAAATATCCTGTCCTATCACAATTTGTAGAAAAATATTTTATTCATGTGGATTGAACCCACCTACCTCAAACCCGACATTCCCGACCAATATTATTTCCTGCTGAAGATTGAAACCGCTTTTTGCATTGTTACGTCATTTCCAGGTGCACGACGAAGACACAATACGAGTCGTCGAAGAACTATTGTCACGTCGACGAACGTCATCATTACGTAGTAACAGCGAACCACCGGGTTATACAAACGTCATCAGACTTCCGGATAAATACCCCACCGTATCTCCTTCCAGTGACGTATGACTTGACGTCATCGGCATACGTGACGTCAGTTCCGCTTCCAATCGGAAGTAGATATAAGTTGGAACATGTTCTCCAGTTTGAACTAATCCAAGGGTATAGCGCCGCAAGTGAAGCCTCCCCACCCAATGTTGTCGGTTGCGCAGGTCGCCCCCGTCGCCCCCGCCGTCCCCGTCGTCCATTCTTCTCCTATCGCTTCCTTCTGTATTGTATTGTTTGTTCGTTTGTCATATACTTGAAGCCTTTGAACACTGTCGTGTTGTTGGCTGTATGATATTCATGTTTATCTCCATGAATGTGAAATACAATGGTCGTTAATACACAGGCAATCGTCAGATCACCTCGCTCTCACCGTTGGTTTAGCGAAGCTATTGTAATGTGTTGTCTATGACTCACACATTCCTTTAGTTTTAGTGGTACAAGATGTGTGGATCATAGTTTCTTTCGCAAAGATGCAACTTTCCTTCTAGTTTATAGTTCAAGAGCGAAGGAGAAGTCATATGATGGTCTTGTGTGTACTCCGGGTTGGGTAACACAAGGAGTGTTATTACATGTGTTTAAGGAAAATAAGGAAATGGTTGCATTATACTAGAGATTAGAAAAGAGAGGAGAAAAAAAGACGCGGTTTCAATACCTACTCATCAAAACCTACAACTCTATATCACTTTGTACAATCCTTTTAAGGACACGGTTATATAACGGATGGTTTGCTGCTGATTGATATGCGGCTTGTTATTTAAAACCGAACCTAGTAACGCCCACATTATCGGTTCGAAACTTAGCCAGATGTACGAAAATTGGTATCTGCATAAAAAAACAGGTAAAACTCACTGCTATATAGTTTGAAAGTTTGTCAGATATAAACACACAGGTATCGTTCGGATTATTGCATTGTCAGATCTATTACAGTGCTTACTAGTTTGTTATCGATTGTGTACCAATTATTTTCACCACCATCAAGCCATTTACACTTGCAGAAGATTTTGAGTAAAAGTTCGATTCATACGTTTTAATAAATAATTTCTCCGCCTGTCACCTGAGCGGATTGCATATAGATTTACTTTTTATCGGAATATTAAATTTCATTAATTCGGATGAACTGCCATAAGAGGACGCACATTGGTGGAATGGCACGTCACACCCTGTTTGACGTATAGTGATTGGGCGGTGGGGAAAACAAACGGGTCCTTTTTGGGTCATTTTAAATCACATTTCCTACATCGGGAATTAGAACATAAAAGTTGACGCTTCTACGTTGTATAGTTTTGCTTTGAAACTACGCTATTTTTAAGGAAACCTGCTTTAACCAGAGGGAAAAGTTATCTTTGGAACTTTAGAAGCGAAAACTGGTCGAACAAAACAACGAAAGTAAAGATGTGGAATACGTAATCTGCGTGGAGATTAGGTGAAGGGTTCAAACGAAATTGCACATCGTACTTTTGAAAACAGCTTACCACTACCCTTCATAGTATCCTTACCTGTTAATCACTCAATGGACCGTTTTTTTCCTACGCCCTCGAACTTAAACTGAAAGAAGAGTTGTATCTTTGTGAAAGAAACTATGATCCATCCTACTTATGCGTTTTATCCTTATTGTAATGATTTTCCCATTCACGGAGATAAACATGAATATCCTATCCTCGCCTACCCACACGTGGCTGGCACTCTTTAGTTAACTTGTAATATAATCACAACTAAAGACATAAGAGTATTGTTACAAACATAATGTGTAACCTAGATGAGTATATAGGCTAGGAATTGCTACTCGGGTTTAAGCTTCGCCACATTGCTCCAACTCCATCCAGGCAGCAGATAGGCCATGTACAAGGGTCCGACTGCCTCCTCCTGACTGTGTTAGAAATAAATATTAGAAGTAAACGGCTATAGATAGAACTCATAAGACGATACGAGGCAGTAAATAAATAGGCGCGTTCTTGAAGTCACAATTGCCCGATCTATAATCAGGGGCAAACCATGACGTCGCTCCCACAACATCAAACGATGTGAACTTACGATATACATATGTTACATTCGGGTTACTGGAGGTATTTCAGTGTGCTTGTATGACTGAGACATTTTTTTTTTTAAAAGAACCCCGCCAGCGACCAGTTTCCACGCGGCAAATTATTCCTACAACACCCATGAACATTTTATTTTAACTAATATGTGATTTAAATGACATTAAGACCTATTCCGGGGATATGGCCAGGCCTCAGAAGCTGGCTTCAACGTTATTTAATTGACGGTTGCGCGCTAAGATCGAAATATGCTTCTCCAAACAACCAAGTAAAGCAACTGTCTAGCTTCAACTTATCCGACTCTCCAAACGAAGCATCGAAACAGAACGTACAGGTAACAGTGTACACGTGTATCTGGTTTAATAGTAATCACTTATTGACTGCCTTTCTTTACTACTCTTGGTTTCCACATCTAATTCATATTTCAGCATATTGTTTGTTAACGTTATTTCAAGTTACAATGGTATATTTTGTTGAGT
The DNA here is from genome assembly GCA_000149265.1 of Ciona savignyi. Lineage (NCBI taxonomy): Eukaryota > Metazoa > Chordata > Ascidiacea > Phlebobranchia > Cionidae > Ciona > Ciona savignyi. The sequence goes on from CH003427.1 coordinate 76,015, forward strand.
TTGTTATTTAGTTACCCTTCAAGGCAGCGATTCTCAAACTGTGCCGGCATGCATTTTGGAAATTTGAAAAATAATCCATTCTAGATACAGCACATGTATATGCAACATACAAGATTGTGAGACCTTATTGCTCACTATTCATTGGTAACTGATTATGTGGTTGCACTCGTTTTGTGATGTAATAAGGTTAATTGTCACGTTGAATCGGATTGTTATGTAATAATGTATCATTAACAAGCCGTTCACCTTCCACCATGTTGACTTGCGCGCTTAGTTAGGCTAAACTGCAAAGCAAGTGTGTTCGGTATGCATATTTATTCAGGACTCATTGACACAGCAATAAATTTAAAATATCTAATAGTTAAACATGGAGAAGTATTTAAATATAGCTTTGTCATCCAAACAGATTAAGCCAGCTTAGCAAAGGTGTAATAAGCGTAAATATTAAGAAGAATAGGCACAAACTGTCCGGTCGGTTTAGTCTGGCGCTTTAGTGCGCTTGGGCAAAGCACTTCGGACATTGCCTGAACCCAGCAGATTAATGGGTTCTACCAAATTAAAGGAACGTGTCTATCATATACAACACACTGCAATAGCCCGGCAACCCGACGGTGGGCGCGAGATGATCTGACGATTGCCCGTGTGGTAACCCCCTTGGTTTTCCCATTAACGGGGATAAACATGTACAGTATATCCCATCTATACGCTCACTAGATCTATTGTAGTATAAATTTGTTTGAAGCCAACTTTAATTTTTAAACGTGCTTTTTAACAGATTAAAATGCGATTTGTCAATTAAACAGATAACATGTATCTAACACAGGTAGCAATTTTCGCTTAGGTTTGTTATATTTATTAAATAATATACTTTTTTTGCTAAATGACGTGTTTTAACCACTATTATTTTTGCCGTCTGTTCCTGTTAGTGATTTGTTTCGATTGCCACTTTTTAATACTGGGACAAAAAATGAATAATTTAAAACTAAACTAACCACTGTAAATTTAATTGTTTTAAGACAATTGCTTTGTTATTGTTCACAAGCACTGTTCATTTACGGGTTTGAACAGTAGCTGATATACATTATACACAAGTGTTTTGGTCATGATTGTATGCAATATCTTGTTACACATCTGATTGAAATAAATATTATGATGAAATTGTTTAAAATAGTTTATATAATAAATATATGTTTAATATGTAGTCTTATGCTAACAATGTGGCACTACATAAGATTTTTAGAAAAATAAAAATAGCTTTAGGGTTTTTAAAGGTTTAGCACAAATTTTTACTAAATAGATAAACTTTTTTTATAACTCGAGTTTGGCTAAACCAGTTTTGCTAAATAAAATACCGTTAAATTTGTGTGAAAAACAGCTTTCGAAAGACGCCTAATGGTTTTATATCGAACAGGCAACCGTTAGATTAGCTCGCAAACAAAAAACCTACATGTGGCTATAATCGGCAGATTAGCACAGCTATATTTAAAAGTTTTTTTCAGTTTCGACTTGCACGTTTCGGCTGAAAGCCAACACACTAACAATTAAACGTTATTCCGGGACGATATATTCCTTTTTATTCCATGTCTCGTAAAAACGAATATGTGGGGTTTATCTACGGCGGCGTTTGCGCCTGATTACGAGGTCCAATTAACATTTTAACACAAAATGGTAATTTTTGATTTTATTGCGGATACAATTTCAATGAAGAATTCCAATTTTCTTTATTTGTTCCTTGCCTGTAAACAAAATATTGTTTTAAATCGAAGTATTGTATTACGAAGCATATTTAGGGGCGATGTTTATTTCTATCACGGGTAGGATAGGAGGAGGCAGTTGGATCCTTGTACATGGCCTATCTGCTGCCTGGGTGGAGTTGGAGCAATGTGGCGAAGCTTAAACCCGAATAGCAATTCCAAGCCTATATACTCATTTAGGTTACATATTATGTTTGTAACAATACTCTTATGTCTTCAGTTGTGATTATATTACAAGTTAATAACCTGCAGTGTAATCTGTGCCATTTATAATGGTGACGTAGTAAGGAACAAGTTTTTATTGCGACGAAAAGGTTTTGTAGAAAACTGCTTGGAAAATAATTTACAAACCTTTGCAGATGTTATTTGATCACTGTTGATCCAATATCGCTTTATCAGCTGAAATAAACATCTTAGTGAAAACGAAATACGTTAAATGCCGTACAAGTTATTTTATGTTTCCTAAAGTTATTTTCAGTTAAGATTACCTTTTGAAAAGGGGGCGGTCTTACACGCTTGATCCTAAGTATATGTATACAACACAGTGAAATAGCTTCTGTAGCGCCACGATCCGCGCAAGGTCATCTAACGAATTACCTATGGGACAACGTCATTTACGTTTATACCAGGTTTAGTTTTAAACCAATGATGGGCTCGCTGCTAAGCACTTTTTGTATAAAAAAGAGATACATGAATTGATCGCGTTTATCATTCAGCCACAGTTATTTTTTTGTTTCGAAGCTAGCTTTAGTGTTGAAGCTAGGATAGGCTCGTCACTTGGATAGTTTTGTATAGGTCAGTGTAAATACATATATATCGGTCGCGCTAATTTCGACCATACGACCGTACATTGGCTAAAAGTTTTCTCTCCAGAGATAAAACATATATATGATTTCTATTGTATCACACGTTGACTTACCACTTAACCCGAGATTCCCAGTTTGATGTTTGGAACTTATGACGCGTATCCGATATAAAAGTTTACTTTATACACTACACTTTAATTTTTTTAATATTAAAGCCAATTTTAATATTACAACAAGAATTGGGCATTAAAGGTTTGGCTTATATTTACGTGTGGGTTGTAAGATAATTACAATTTACTACAAAACTAGATTTCCATAACCTACCTTACAATCATAGGTTAAAGTACTTTCATTTCTTAGTTTGTTTACATTTTAACACCGGGACCGGTGACTGTCTTGTTAAAATTAATGTTTTTAGTCTGACTTGCTAGAGATATAGTATTTTAGTCCGTTATATGATGTATAATAAGTTTTGATTTTCAGTCATCACCTTATTTGTATCAGTATATATTTGACATTTTTCTGTTTATGTCAATTTTAAATGTTAAACGCTGCAGTTAAACCGGCTTCCCTTCAGTAGTCAGTACTGGTTAAATGGTTACAGAAAACTCTTTTTCAGGACTTTATATTGTGTTAAATATTGTTAGTTTTAACAGTATTGTTTTTTTTAGGTTTGGCGGCCGCGTCTGAGGGTGCCTCTAAATACTACAGGACCGCTTGGAACGCTTGGACCGCTTGGATCGCTTGGAGCGCTTGGATCACTAAGATTGCTATGAAAAGTAATTCTAAGCCTGCCCCAAACACTAATCTCAACCCCAGAACGAACTCTAACCCCAACCCTAACATTAATATCATGGCTTTTGTAATTACGAAGTGTAATAAGGGATCCAAGCGCTCCAAGCGATTCAAGCGCTACATGCGATCCAAGCGGTCCAAGCGGTCCTGTAGTATTTATAGGTACCGCGCGTCTGATATATTTATTTAGTTTATATCCAAAGGACATGTTTTAACGACTGTTCGTTTTGCCGTTTTTTCCTGTTTTGTGATTAGCTTTATTTGCCATTATTTAATACTTAGGAAATATGAATAACCGTAACCACAGTTATATTTAAACTGTTTGTTTTTTTTCGAAGGTTTAAGATTCAGCTTGTATCACCGTACTTGGTAAAGTAGTTGGTTCTGCAATGGCGAGTTATGGAGGGAAAACAGTGGCAGGGTCTGACGGAAGCGATCATTTATTCCGTGAAAGGGTTGCCTCACAATACCAAACAAGCGCAAGGAACAAATCAACTTTAAACACTTTACTTTTATTGTCGTTCCTGCCGAATTTCATAATCGTGTTCCACATACTGCAAGTTCATCTGAAAATGAAGTTATTAAATGAAGATTTACCTCCAGTAGAGACATGGGAATATGTCTATCTATTGTCTCCTTTCATTACGCTGATAGGATACACTTCGTTGCAGAAAAACAAGGCGACTTTACTCTCAATTTACATTTATTCAGCGATTCTATTCGTAGTATTACCTGTGCTATACAAGGGTTTTATTAATTGTTCAAACCCTCCCACTTCCACTTTGTTTAAAATTCCGATTTATATTGTAAATTCCGTGTTTGTGGTGTTAGTGACTGGGATGCATTTGTATTCGTTGATTTGTGCGTCAAGGTTGGTAAATGCATGGAAACAAAAAGGTTATAAATCAAAATAAAACATGGCGTACCAATCTGCAGTAATGTACCACACCTGCTTTACGTAGTGTTGAAATAAATTTACTATTTTTTTGCAATTCAGTCTATCACGAGCACACTGCTATTTGAACTTCACCATGTGAGCGATTTCGCAAGATGTTACAAGGGTAGGGTATTCTGCAGGATATTTGACCTGTTTGTTCTAACCCATCCTTATTGCAATGAAGATAAATAAAGTGCAAAATATTGTTTTTTTTTTCGGTTTAACATGTGTCAAAATATTTCAGTTAATTACTTTCATTTTGTGTGGTGTTGTTGTTGTTTGCAAAAAATGTAATTGCATTAAATATAACTGCAGGATGGAAAATGCAGATTGGTAACACAGTTTTTTTGTTAAATAGAGGTGATGAATTGTAGTTTGAAAAGTAAAACTAATTTTATTTGTTCAACTCTTATTAAAGTGATGAATTTAAAAATGTGGATTTCATTATTCATGTGTTGTTTTCAGATTAAATATCAAAGATGGAATTAAAGAGTTAGTAAAATTGATGATGTCATTGTAATTTGAGGTCGTGAAATTTTATTTAGCGCTCATGGAGTAGCGATACTGGGTATTCCCCATGGATTCACTTCCTGAAGAGATAATCGAAAAGATTCTTCGATTTTTGTCGCCGTACCGGGAATTCGATGTCGCGGCGCAAGTTTGTAGGTCATGGAGGCGGATAATAAGGGGGATGGAGGGTAACCTCAACTCGATTCTTGAAACCAACCTTAGGAGCGATAACTTGGAGTGGTTTGAAGTGGAACAGACCCACCAATTCTGCAATGTATCCATGCGGAGCTACCAAGCAATGTGCTACCATGACGGTAGTAGATCGGTGTATGTGTTCGGTGGAATGACGTCTACGAAGTTCGTGTACAATACGTTGCTGCGTCTGGACATGCACAGCTTGGCATGGGAGCGTCCCGTGGTCAATGGCATCCTACCACCCCCCATGTTTGAAACTACTTTAAAATGTTACAAACAATTTCTTCTCTTGTTCGGAGGTTATAACCCTTCGCCATCCAACCTACTAGGTCGTGGGTTGCCACGATTTAGTAACAACCTCTATGTATTTGACACTTTGGCAAAAATGTGGGAGTTAAAAGCGTTTACATTTGAATCCTGTCCTCCGCCGATATCTGGAGCGATCGGCTGCGTATTGGATGATGATCTGGATCCTGAGATGATAATAATGGGAGGATGTGTAGAACCGCAACGAATCGGCTCAAGAGTAAAAAACTCCGACATTTGGTGTCTGAGCCTGACTTCCTGGAACTGGTTGAAACAGGAACAAGTTTCAACCGACGAAATAGCCGTGTTGCTTCCGAAGTTATGGATATTACACGTTGAATCGATACAAAGCACGATGAGCTCATGTGCTTTAATGGTGTTGATGTCAGAATTCACAACTGGTCATTTCACGAACGCGATGTTGCTTTATAAAAGTGGATTTTGTGAATGGACGTGGCAGAAGATTTCGTGTGAGATTGATCGGCCAGTGTCGACTTCAAACCCTGCCCTCACTCAGTGCATTTTAATCGGCAAATCCCTGGTATTATTCGAAGCGATATCTGGCACAAGAAAGAAATTCAAAACTATTTTTCCTGTGATTCCCCAAGAGAACCAATCATCCAAACCTGTCTCTAGAACAAGATTGAAGCTTCCAAATAACATCCAATCTATAAAGCCAAAAATTCTTGAATTTCAAAGCTCTGATTTGCGTATAACCTCGTTAAATGGGAATTCCCCTGGTACCCATGGGGGTTTTAATTCACCCACCATTTTAAGCGAGGGTTTACGTCGTAGCCTCACCCAATATAACATTGTACTTGGTAGGGGTGAACTGATAATGATGGGTCCACCTGAAATTGACGGAAATCCTATGTCACTTTATGTAATCCGAGTTAAACCTTAGTTCATTCTTCATTTTAATGAGAACTTTCTAATTTAAGGTGACTCGTATATTTGTCTCCACTGTCATCGCTCTCTTGTTGAATTATTATTAAGCAAAATATTCTATTTCTAGACTTAAGATAAGGACAATGGGTTATTGTTTTAAAGCATTATTTGTAATAATAGTTGCATATGTGACGTATTGCTTCATTCAACCGGATGGGTTTAATCCAGGTAAGAAGGTCAGAGTGGTTTTCATGGAATTTACCGTGAAATTGTAATCAACTATCGTTGGTCTGGTGGGGATGAAGTTTGTCCACCGATGTAACTAGAATATTGGAAAAGATATTTATGTTTTGTGCAAAACATAAGCGGCGTTAACATACGGACAATCGTCAAATCACCCCGCGCCCACCGTCAGGTTATCAGAGCTATTGCAGTGTGTTGTGTTTGATTGACATGTTTCTTTAATTTTATTTTAACCCATTTACATTTGGATTTAGACGATAAGCCAAGTGCCTTGCTCAAGGACAAACGACAAGTCATCGGCAGTTTTCTATCCTACAACCTTTTACCTGACTGTCCAACACCCTATTACTCATTCAATTGAATAAACAAAGCAATTGAGAACCAGGACAGACCGCTCCTTGTGTCAAACCAAGTTTGGGTGAACTTATTTGGAAATGATAAAATAAGGAATCCAATAGATTCTTTTGTATTTTATCCTGTCATAACATTTTAAAGCGAGCTAAACTATCTTTACCACCAACCTACATTCACCACTAACCTACCTTCACTTCACCACCAGCAGCAGGCTTACCAACTTCTTGTTGACAGATGAACTGAAGAACAGGAGGATCTTGGTAACCGGGGCGAGTCAGAACATTGGGGAGGAATTGGCTGCTCAATA
>CH003427.1:91268-102522 GCA_000149265.1 Ciona savignyi
TCCGTTAGGTGCCTTGTCCAAGGACACAACCGACTAGCTAGCGACCAGTTTCGAACCTGCAACCCTTACCACTAGACTAACCGGTTGAAGAAGTTACTTGTCTAATTGCATATTTGTGAAGTATAATAATTAAAAATCGAAATTTCTCTTTCTGTTTAAACATAATAGTCATAAAAAGGTTTAACTGGTTGTTTCCGAACGCATCTTGCTGACAACTATTTGCGACGTAGTGTTCTTATCAGTGCTACATGACATCATTTTTGAATTGATTACATCATAACTGTGTGAAAAAAGTTTTTAAAAGTCTAGAATTCGAAATCTCAAAGATTCCACATTTATTACCAAGTAATTCCTTTGTTCTAGCTGGAATAAAGCGAAGGAAAAAAGGCAAAGAAGAGAAGAAACCTGAAGAAATAGAAGAAGGCAATGTTTACAGGACAAAGTTGTTGCACGAGATTGAAACCTCTCCTGGGGAGGATGGGTCACAGGTAGTTCCCCTGTTTTGGGTGATGAGGGGGTGACAGAGTGCTAATTGGACATTCGTCACCAATGGAATGCCTGACACCCCTTGGCACAACTATGAAAAAAAAATATTTAAAAACATAAATTCTGCTTAATATTCTCAACTTAACATTGTTAAACTTAATTTCCAGGAAAATGATTGACAAATCTACATATAGTGCCCAAGCACTAGTCATTGTAACGATATCATATATCGTGCCCCACCACCCATCCAACTTAACCTCCTTTGTTGTAAAAACATTAATTCTGATCAACATGACTTGATTTCTAAACTTAAAATGGATACTTGGGCACCATACATACACATGTATGTACCATACGTACACATCTTAAATACATGGGCAGCAAACATACACATGTACATACACATGTATGTATGGTGCCCAAGTATTTGTTGTAACAATCCCCACAACCCACTCAACATAACCCACATTACATTCCAGACGTCGGTGAGGTTGAGTGGCGACAGATCGCTTCTCGTCCTGGGGCGTCGGATGGCCACTTGAGGGCGTGGAAGGTACGGTTGCGTTTATGTTGTGTTTATGTTGTTGTCGTTTATGTTGCGTTTATGTTGTGGTTATGTTGCGTTTATGTTGCGTTATGTTGCGTTTATGTTTTGTTTATGAGATATGATTCACCGGAGGTGTACGATGTACGACTGTGTGGCCAAATGGTTAGCGCGACCGATACATATACCAATCTATTTAAAAACGGTTGATGAGCCCATCCTTGGTTCTAAACTTGGCTCGGTTAAAAAAAACAAAAAAAACAGGGGGTGTATGATTATTGTTACGTGACCTATGTGTTCGGTGGTTGGGTCCATGGTTGTCATCTTATCAAACAATAATCAGGCTTTTGAGGGTGTATAGTTTGTAGTGTTTATGATAAGAGGTGTAAGGGGTGATAAGCTACACCAGGGGTAGGCAACCCCTGGCAGTAAAGTTTTCCATGGCACATCTTGGTTAGACATCCATGCAAAATCTGTACTAAAAGGTCCATGGGTGTGTGATTATTGTACCGTGACCCATGTGTTTGGTGGCTGGACCCGTATCTACCAAGTACCAACCCACCAAACAATAATCAATTAGTCTTTTGGGAACTTGGCCCTAAAATGAGTTTATCCACATTTGTATCGCGGGTATGAAGTAAGGGGTCACGATAACACCCACTACGGCGGACACCACATAATCGCCATCGATAATGTGTTCCCAGTACCCACCACCCCCATACCCACCCATGTTAATGTATTTCACCCACAGTTACCCGATAAAACCAAAGTTTTCGACTCAAAAGGCCACAAAGATGACATCACAGATGTTGATATTAGCCCCGATATGACCCAGGTAAGCACCAATGTACATTTAAATATCCTATGTGGGTATAATGTGTAAATCAACATTCTGGGTCACTATTTGGCAACCTTTATCATAGACATCATATAAATAGCGCCTTTCTCATAGACATCATATAAATAGCGCCTTTATAAATAGCGTCTTTATCATAGACATCCTATAAATAGCGTCTTTATAATAGACATCATATAAATAGTGTTTTTATCATAGACATCATATAAATAGCGTCTTTATAATAGACATCATATAAATTGCGTCTTTATCATAGACATCATATAAATAGCGCCTTTATCATAGACATCATATAAATAGCGTCTTTATCATAGACATCATATAAATAGCGTCTTTATAATAGACATCATATAAATAGCGTTTTTATCATAGACATCATACAAATAGCGTCTTTATCATAGACATCATATAAATAGCGTCTTTATCATAGACATCATATAAATAGCGTCTTTATCATAGACATCATATAAATAGCGCCTTTATCATAGACATCATATAAATAGCGTCTTTATGACATCATATAAATAGCGTCTTTATCATAGACATCATATAAATAGCGCCTTTATCATAGACATCATATAAATAGCGTCTTTATCATAGACATCATATAAATAGCGCCTTTATCATAGACATCATATAAATAGCGTCTTTATCATAGACATCATATAAATAGCGTCTTTATAAATAGCGTCTTTATCATAGACATCATATAAATAGCGCCTTTATCATAGACATCATATAAATAGCGCCTTTATCATAGACATCATATAAATAGCGCCTTTATCATAGACATCATATAAATAGCGTCTTTATCATAGACATCATATAAATAGCGTCTTTATAAATAGCGTCTTTATCATAGACATCATATAAATAGCGCCTTTATCATAGACATCATATAAATAGCGCCTTTATCATAGACATCATATAAATAGCGTCTTTATGACATCATATAAATTGCGTCTTTATCATAGACATCATATAAATAGCGCCTTTATCATAGACATCATATAAATAGCGTCTTTATGACATCATATAAAAAGCGTCTTTATCATAGACATCATATAAATAGCGTCTTTATCATAGACATCATATAAATAGCGTCTTTATCATAGACATCATATAAATAGCGTCTTTATCATAGACATCATATAAATAGCGTCTTTATCATAGACATCATATAAATAGCGCCTTTATCATAGACATCATATAAATAGCGTCTTTATCATAGACATCATATAAATAGCGTCTTTATCATAGACATCATATAAATAGCGCTTTATCATAGACATCATATAAATAGCGTCTTTATGACATCATATAAATAGCGTCTTTATCATAGACATCATATAAATAGCGCCTTTATATCATAGACATCATATAAATAGCGTCTTTATCATAGACATCATATAAATTGCGTCTTTATCATAGACATCATATAAATAGCGTCTTTATGACATCATATAAATAGCGTCTTTATCATAGACATCATATAAATAGCGTCTTTATGACATCATATAAATAGCGTCTTTATCATAGACATCATATAAATTGCGTCTTTATCATAGACATCATATAAATAGCGTCTTTATCATAGACATCATATAAATAGCGTCTTTATGACATCATATAAATAGCGTCTTTATCATAGACATCATATAAATAGCGCCTTTATCATAGACATCATATAAATAGCGCCTTTATCATAGACATCATATAAATAGCGTCTTTATCATAGACATCATATAAATAGCGTCTTTATCATAGACATCATATAAATAGCGCCTTTATCATAGACATCATATAAATAGCGTCTTTATCATAGACATCATATAAATAGCGTCTTTATCATAGACATCATATAAATAGCGTCTTTATCATAGACATCATATAAATAGCGTCTTTATCATAGACATCATATAAATAGCGTCTTTATCATAGACATCATATAAATAGCGCCTTTATCATAGACATCATATAAATAGCGTCTTTAACATAGACATCATATAAATAGCGTCTTTATCATAGACATCATATAAATTGCAATGCGTCTTTATCATAGACATCATATAAATTGCAATGCGTCTTTATCATAGACATCCTATAAACATAGATATCCCGCAGATCGTATCTGTATCTCGTGACGGAAAAGCTTTCCTCTGGGACGCCTCCAGTGGCCACAAGACAATGGAGCTCCACGTGGTCTGGAATATGAAAATGTTGACGAGAAATTTCCGATTCCGGAATTGCAGGTCGGTTGTTTGAGACTCCCCCGTGTGGTTGTTCGAACCAACCGGAGCATGAATTGGGAGTTCAACATATCATCGTCCTGTTGTCTGGTTGGTTGGGTCATTTATAACAGGTTGGCAGCCGATAGGTTGCAGGTGCGAAACTGGTCGCTAGCTAGTCGGTTGTGTCCTTAGAGCAAGGCACTTTACAGACATTGTCTGAACCAAGCAGATTAAGGAGTTTTACTATAAGTTAAGCAACATCTCAATAAGTAGGCTATAAGCCTTTACCACATTATAATAGTTCACAGTAATCCGTCGTTGGACACAATGCGATCCAACAATTGTCCGTGTGATAACACACGCTACGTTTTCCCATTCCCACTGCAAGCAAACATGAATATCCTCTCCTACTCTTGTAATATTTTTTGATGTCTGCCCACAAGCAAACATTAAAAAAACCTTCTTTTCACAATTTGCTGAGCTTGAATTAAAGTCTAAATTGCAAATAAATCAAATCACTTTATCTCTACTTGTCTGGTGCTATGTGAAATAACTTTGGTAATCTGATAAATCTGACAAGGTACATGAAATTAAACATAAATATCATAATTTAACATCAACCCCCTTTCCCCCAGGTTCAGTTTGGCCCCCGATTCGAGCGACAAACTGCGGTTGTTCACCACCCACACCCCCACCAAGCGTGACCCCACCCACCCCTGTTGCATCACCAAGTGGTCGAAACGAGGGGAGGGGGGGAGGATGGAGCCCGCCATCGTGCAGAACACGGGGAGGGAGGCGATATCAGCGCTCGCTATCAGGTGAAGGGGGGGAGGGGGTTTCATTTCACCACACTCACTTGATTTCTCGTGACCGTCATCTAAATAGGAAAACGCAAGGGGGCTTATCACACATGCAAAATATAGGATATTTATGTGATCCCTATGAATGGGAAAACCAACGGGGTTATCACACGGGCAATCGCCAGATCACCTCGCGCCCACCGTCGGGTTACTGGAGCGATTGCAGTGTGTTGTATATGATAGACACGTTCCTTCAATTCGGTAGAACCTATTAATCCGCTGGGTTTAAGCAATGTCCGTTAAGTGCCTTGCCCAAGGACACAACCGACTAGCTAGCAGCAGGCTTTCATCTCATAACCTTTCATTTTAATAGACCGCTGAAGCGAAAAAAATAATTATACTCCACCTATCTCATCTATTGCAATGTGGAAAAGAAAATTTTGCTTCAGACATTTTCTCCAATAAATATTTGTGTGATTATATTATTTCTATTCCAGTGACGACGGGGTGTATGTGGGGATCGGGTTCATGGATGGCTCGGTTGGAGTTTATATCTCGTTCAGTCTGCAGGTGGGTGGGTTATAAAGGGGGTGGGTTTGCACAAACTGATGTGTTGATTATGATTATTCGTCAATATATCTTCTATTTCTTAAACCAGGGATGTCCAACATTTTATTGTAATGGGCCGCATTGTCACTTGAAATAATTCAATGGGCCGCAGAACCTATTAATTCAAAGGGCCGCATAGTCTTATAGTTATAAACAATCCTGTATTTCTGTTGCTCCCATACTATAGCCTACTATTACTGCGCCCCTAAAAGCTGTCTAATACATTTTAATTAGGCTAAGATTCAAAGTTCAAAATGAAAATGACTAGCGGGCCGCACAAAAATCACAGCTGGGCCGCAGGTTGGACATCCCTGTCTTAAGCATTCATATATGAGTTAGATTGTTGGGTGATTTTTGGGGGGCAATGTCCGTTAAGTGCCTTGCCCAAGGACACAACCGACTAGCTAGCGACCAGTTTCGAACCTGCAACCCGTTGTATGAAAGCTTCGAGTTTCTGTTGATTTTTTCAAATCTTTCCCCAGTGTGCCAAGCTGGTTCGAAACGTTCATAGCATATTTGTTACGTCACTATCCTTTGTGAACGACAATGAAATGTCTCGTGTCACAATGGGTAATTATGACGCAGCAATCGTATCTGTGTCAGCGGATTGTACGTGTCAACTGACGAAGCTGGAAAGTCGAGGTTAGTTGTGTTAGCAAGATGGGGGGTCGTGGTGGGTAGGTTGCTGTGCTTAATATCATATCTCACCGCTTGATTAGGCTGCTTATTCTAACCTTGGGTAATATGTTGCGGCCGAATGGTTAGCGCTACTGATATATGCGACAATTTCAATATCAAACTGTATAATTAAAATGCCATCGATGTCGGTATGAAAGTACTGTGTAATAAGTCCATCCAAAATAGCCCAGTTTAAAACAAACGTGACGACACGAATGATCTTAACCACACTCCTGTGACAGCGCCATAACAGACCCATTTATAATGTACATGATATCCAAATGACTATTTAAATGTTACCCACTAACCCAGCCACCCCCTACCAACCCACATAACCCCCACATATCCCCTCACAACTACCCCCCCCCCCCCCAAACTAAACCACCATTTCTTTCCAGCTCTGTTCTCTGTGTGGCTTGTCATTCTCTTGTGTTTCATCGCGATTGGCGCGACTGCTCTTTATCTCGACTATGCTGGTCTGTTGTGACGTCACTATACCTATGACGATTCGTCGACTCCTTATACGTCATAATATCTTGTGTATCGTCGAAAAATGAAATCGCGTTAAATAGAGAGATTTAAACATTGTGCTCGAATGCGGGGAACCCCCCACCCCTTTGGAGCTATTGATTCAACAATTCATTCAAACTCAAACAATTTTGTTTAAAAGTTTTACAAATGTGCAATTTATTGTTGGTGTTTTTGTAAATAATAAAGTTATTAGTGGAATTGAATAACGACCGAGTGTTTGTTGGGTATTGTTCGTTCTTTGGTGGGGTAACGTACTTCTTGTTGGAGCCGAAAAGTTGCAGGTTCAAAACTGGTCACTAGCTAGTCGGTTGTGTCTTTGTGCAAGGCACTTTACGGACATTGCCTGAACCCAGCGGATTAATGGATTCTATTAAATTGAATGAACGTGTCTATCATATACAACACATTGCAATAGCTCCGGTAACCCGACGGTGGGCGCGAGGTGATCTGACGATTGCCCGTGTGTTAACCCGCTTGGTTTCCGTACTCAAGGAGATAAACATGAATATCATATCCGATACTAATACAATCTGACTCGTAATATTAAAAAGTATATCAATTTAGCGTTTTTCCATACATGAGCTCCGTAACCTTATTTCAATTGAGGCACATTTGGAAACTTACTAAATTTGACGGCACATTGCAGTTAAATATGTACAATGGGAGGTGTTCTGACAAGCTGTACATTTGATATTATATTAGCCAAGTGTATGACGGCCTAAAATCCAAAAACTGTGTTTAAAAATATATTATTTTTCCGCGGCACACCTAGCATTTTGCGGCACAGTAGTATGCAACACTTGTTGCAGTGCATTGTTATACAACATGATATTTCACATGATCGAATTGAACAACGAAACATCAAATTCACTCAAAATAAGTTTCTTCGCTTCTACCAAGCTGTGCTGGTCTGTCCGGAAACGGAAATTAGTGTAGTTGCGAACCTGGGTATTCCCCCACCACCCAAGTTTAACCCCTAGCCAGTATATTCATAACGTGCAATTTCGCTTAGTTGTTGAATATAATGCGTCGCGAACCTCAAAATTTCCAACTTGGACAACTTTGTATCGGATGGAACCCAAGGGAGAATTGACTTCAATCTTTCAAACGCTCCACTCATTTCGCGCATTCGCGTTCGTTCCCGGAGATTCGCGGCATTCCTGCCGGGCTCCGAGCCACCCGATCCCCGCCGATTAACTCGGATTCTCCCGATGTCTTTCCTTCGACTTCTCTTGTCATATCGCGTCGTATCTACGTCACTAGTGGAATAGATGTCGCGTCTTCTCGCTGAAATTTGTCTTTCGGAGACAATCGAACGGTTCCGGTCCAATTCTCGCTTCCGGTTATCTACGTCACAATGAAACGCTAAAACGTCACAAACATCGAAATCCTCAATATCCGGATATGACGTATGAAGTAAATCTTCAAAATCTTCGAGATTTTCGATCCAATTGTCGCGACTTGATTCTTGGACCAACCAATCCACCCCGCACACAACGGTATCCCCCATATACACACCACCACTGTCCTAATATAATATACCCCACCACCTACGCTACCTCAATATATATAACTGGACACGGATTAATGGGTTCTTCTGGAATACGCCAAATATACCCCCCTACACCATCACCCAATATAATACACATATACTTCACACCACCCCAATATATATTACTCGACATATATCCGGTGTATCGGAACTTGTCTACAAATCTCATATTTTGTCCGACAACTCGAAATCTGATATCTCTCGATTCCATTTGTGATGCAATATTAGACATTGTTACGTCACCAAACAATCAATTGTGAAGTCATTTATGGAATACCCCCATCTGGAAATCAAATTTTGAAGGATTTAATGAACAATTGAAAAAAGCGCGGTTTCCGTTCTATTGTCTATACGTAGAACAATTGCTATTGTTTTCCATTGTTCGATAAAAGGTCGTGACCTTTCACACGTCCAGCTGTCCAGGAAGACAGTGTTGCCAGGTAATTTCTTCTACAAGACGCATCAATACAAATATTGCCGCTCGATTTTTGTGATGGCAACACTGAGACAGAAACATAATTATAATGTCGGAAACACTGGCGTTCAGGAAACATGTTTGAAACAATGTTAATATTGCGGTCGCTAGATGGAACCAGTGATGGAATTCAAGAGGTTCGGTCGAACCCGTTCTTCGAACGTCGGGATAATCACCGATCCGATTCTTGCTTTTTGACAGACATTATACCTTTTTTTCTAAGCTGCCTGTTTGCCAAAGCATTAAAGCTTTAGCTTCACTTGCAGAATTTTATGGCCCATCGCTTATTACGTAATAAAACTTAAGTTTCAAAAAGGTTGAAAACTGAATGTTCTGTAATTTGTTGTATTATGATGCAATACCTGGCCCGAAATTCTATAGAAGTATGGTGCGAACCTGTTCTTATAATTTTGAAAACCCATCACTGGATAGAACCTCCGTAGTTTAAATGTCAAACCAAGCGTTGCGTACGGTCGTGTGGCCGAATGGTTAACGCGACCGATACATATCATCACATCCAACCACCACTAATGTTGCGCACTAGCTCACCTGCACCCGCATGTATCAATTACAAGTAAAACTCTTTTTCTTTCTTTTTCTTTTACTATTGTTTTATTTAAGAACCCTACTGTCCAGATTTTCTATTTTTCAGAGCATTGGGAGATCTAGTGACGGCAGGAGGCTCTTCTGTTGTTGTGGCGTCACTATAAATCATTATCTCAAGAATTTATTTTTCCGGAACTTGCTGCATAGTTTATTCATTTTTCATTTTTATTTAATATTAATTTTGTCAGTTAGGCAGTCTTTGCCTACTTATTGTTTGTACTATGCATAATTGTTATGCATACTTAAAGTGCAATATTGTTTTGCACAATAATGTTTTTTCTAATTAATTTTAATTATTTATTTATGTATTTCATTTTTAATTAATATACTTTTAAATGCCTTGGTAAGTGTTGCACTTGAAACTTTTCAGTGGAATTTCATTTTTGGGTTTTTTTTCCACTGCGGCCCACACTTTCCGGGCCACCCTTCTCCTAAAGCCGACTCCCCCATTGCACGGGTCTCTTTACCGCACACTTTTCTTCGAGGCTTAGTGCAATTTTTATTTTATAAACAATTCTTTTTAATATTTTTTATTTTTTTTAATTGGGTTTAGCGGCCACGCCAAAATATACCAAATTTTAATAGTTTATTTCTTTTTTTAGACGTGTTTTAACGACTGTCGTTTTGCCGTTTTCCAAATTTTTACCGATAGTCCCGCTTCGTGTTTTCATCGTGGAAACAAAAAATAAACTAAACTAATATAACGAATCATATAAAAAAAACGGTCTTAGGGACGAGCCCATCATGGTTCGAAACTTTACTAGTTAAAATAAACGTTTATTTTGTTCTAACTCGACTTCGGCCCCAAACTAATTAACAAATTTCAATTATTAAAGACAACGTCACGAAATTGTTTCGGTATTTTATCGCGTTGTGGCGACCAATTTATTCGCTTCATTTATTACATAATAATGGACATTTGCAGCAATAATAACAAGTGTGGACAAGATGTGATTTCTACTTCTCTTCACTTGATCATCTACGCTTGACCGATGGTGTTGTTTGGTGATAATGGCTATTATTAGCATCCATGACGTCACAACGGGTGGTGCTGGTCACGTAACAATGAGGTGTCCAATACAGGGTTCTGGAAACTCATCTGGTGGAAGTGGGGGGGGGGGTTAGTAAGATCGTTTTGGGGCATCAATCGAAGGGTTGCAGGTTGGAAACTGGTCGCTAGCTAGTCGGTTGTGTCCTTGGGCAAGCCACTTTACGGACATTTCCTAAACCCAGCGGATTAATGGGTTCTACCAAATTAAAGGAAATCATACGCAACACACTGCAATAGCTCCGGTAACCCGACGATGGGTGTGAGGTGATTTGACAATTGCCCGTGTGCTAACGCTCCCTTGACAGCGAGCACAAGGTGATCTGACGATTGCCCGTGTGGTAGCGCCCCTTGACAGCGAGCACGAGGTGATCTGACGATTGCCCGTGTGGTAGCGCCCCTTGACAGCGAGCACGAGGTGATCTGACGATTGCCCGTGTGGTAGCGCCCCTTGACAGCGAGCACGAGGTGATCTGACGATTGCCCGTGTGGTAGCGCCCCTTGACAGCGAGCACGAGGTGATCTGACGATTGCCCGTGTGGTAACGCCCCTTGACAGCGAGCACGAGGTGATCTGACAATTGCCCGTGTGGTAACGCCCCTTGACAGCGAGCACGAGGTGATCTGACAATTGCCCGTGTGATAACCCCCTTGACAGCGAGCACGAGGTAGGAAGGATGATGACTTACCTTGTTGGATTGGTTGTTGTTGGATCCATAGAACATGAACTTGGATTGGTCGGTTGGTTGGAACGTACGATCCTGGATGAAAAGTGTTTGACACGAGGTACTTCCACTGGTTGAATGGGGGGGTCTGTTACCCTGGGGTGAATGGGGGTT
>CH003426.1:11783-42347 GCA_000149265.1 Ciona savignyi
CATGTATAGATGAAGCGAATATTTTCTATTCTCCTCTACAAAGTACAACACGAGCAGCTGATATTCTACAAAAATTGGAAGATTTTTTGTAAAAAAGTCGGACTTAAAGCGGAAGAATATATGTTATGTCTGTACAGAAGGAAGCCCTGCAATGATTGGTGCACGATCAGATATAGCGAAAGGGGTGAAAAAACTCGCCTCTGGTGCAACGTCAGTCTACTGCGTAATACATCGAAGTCGAACTCTTCCTTCAGACCTACAATCGGCATTAAATATTACTATGAACATGGTGAAATGGTGAAGAAAAAGAGTGCGTTGAACACAAGGCTGTTTTCAAATCTTTTTAAGGACATGTCAGCAGATTACATCATACTTTTATACCATACAGATGTCCGGTGACTCAGCTCTCAAAAGGTAACAAGTTGTCCAGAGTGTTACAATTTCGAGAAGAATTAGAGTTTTTTGACACCCTGTATTTATCCATACAAGGGAGTAAAATTACTATTATAAATATTTATCACTTACTTAATTCTTTTGTGGAGAAATTAGAGTTGTGGAAAAAGATTTTTTTGTCCTGTTCGACCTACTCTCATTCGTAATCAAAGCGAAAGAATCGATAAATATTTCAGCAGAGGTCGCAGAACGTTTTGTAAGAATAACTATATCACTACTTTCCAGAGCGCATAGTTATGAATGAAAATAGTGAGAAATCCAATCAACGCAATCTTCTCTTCCCCGCCCGTACATCTCCAAGAAGAATTGCTTGATTCGACAATAATCACTGAATTCAGAGACAAACTTACACGCGGTATGGTGTAACAAGTTCCAAGATAAAAATTAGATTTTCGTGTATCAGCTTAAACAGATTATTGATAAAATTGTTAGAATAAACAAACAATGTAAAGTTCGTCAGTTCGTTCTCCTGAAAAAATATACCACATTGGTCGCTGATTTATACTTTTTAAATCCCCAATATATCCGAGGCTTATCTATGCATAGCTTCTCTCAGAGGTTCTTAACCTTTTAATAATCGAGCCCCACTTTTGTTTTGAGAATATTCCGTTGCTTATTTCTTTAAGTTCTGCTTATATTGGTTATTATCAACTGTCTTAAAAAAACTAAGAAATTTGTAAAAATACACAATAACTTCACTATGTGAATTAAAAAGAAGAATGACATTTTAAAAATAACCTACACATAATACAACTATTAATACCAAGCTTTAGATTGTTTTTTTTTTCTGCGAGTAGAGATATTGGAGGTTCAATGCAGCATAATAATGTACAAAGCAAGTCATTTTCCACATTCATGGTATTGTTAGATTTTGCTCTTAATGCAACAAGAGCTGGAAAAGCGGCTTCGCATATAGGTAAGTGACCCAAATGGAAGCAGCTTGTTATTATTAGGTTTACGATTATTACCGCAGCTATATAAGTTTATTTTACTTTGGCTCGTAAGAGCTCCTTACGCATTAAGAAACATCTTGTGTGTAACGTTTACAGAGAGTTTATCTGGAATCTATCTAGTTAAAACATCAACCCGTAACTAGTACTAAGTAAATCGCCTTACTTGCTCAATACAGCAATTGATGTTATCAAACAACTGAAGCTTTGATCGACAAACCACAAAAGACAGTAGTAAAGTCGAGGAGGACGTTTACGCGGAAAACCTTAATTAACAAGCGCACCTCTGAGAGTCGAGACAGTGCATAGGGAATTGCAGATCACATCAGTTGTTGTAACTATTTTTTTACCGAGCTAAGTTTGGGCCGTTTTTGTATAGTAGTCGGTAGGCTATATACAAGCGGCGTGCAACGGCGGCCTACACTACTTTACTTGCTGTTTTATTCATACTTCAGCTAAAATTAATTGTTAAAAATCTGCTTAACAATACTTAATTGAAAGTGCAATGAAAGATTGATACTGAAATAAAAGCAGCCGGTATATGCCGCTTCCGCCACTTTATGACATAAACAACATTTGAAACTAAATGGAAATACGCTTGTATGGCGTATCCGCCACTTTATAATATAAACAGTCATCACTCTTAAGAGTACATCAGCATGACTTTTTAATATTTAGAAAATCAAACTACAAAAGAAATTTGTGCTGGTATTTGTCAACTATTGCGTCCTTTGTTCTATGATTTCGAATAGCCTATCTGCATTGTCATTTTTTGGCAATTATGGCCTCCTTTGTCTTATAATTGCAGTGTCAAATTTTGGAAAGCCTACATAATTTAAACTACAGCCATATTGGATTTCGTAATCATACGCAACATATATACAAGAGACTCTTGTTTGCAGTTTTATTCACACTTATTATGTTTGATAAGTACTAGTAGTTTCTTTATTATGATGTAATAATCACTCTCGTAAGATTAAAAAAGAAACCGCTGGCGTAGAACAGATTAGTTAGAATATTTGGCTAAATTTCACTAATCATGTCTGGTGTGCTTGTCTTTCTAGATATAGTACAGTGCAGCTGGTTATAATTTTCCTATTGATAGACCTAAAAGGTTCTAAAGTTCTGTGTAAGTATTGTCATTTTTAAGCAAATTTTAAACAATTAATTTTAGCCTAAGTATGATTAATAAAGCAAGTAAAAGAGGATGATGGAATGATGATTATATGCTGTATGGTTTTGCACACTTCTTTGACAAAGATCATCAGAAAGGACAATGTGTAATTTGCTGCAAAGTCCTTGAAACGATTCGCTGCGTCCAAGTAAGTTGTCAAATCATTTGTTAAAAGTTCATCCTGGATATAAGGTCAAAGTTGTTGCCTTTTTGAAAGAAAACAAGATGCACTGAAACATGCTAAATGTGGATTTTAGTGGAACGTATAACAAGGAAAATATTTCACATGTTGAATCTTCTTATAAAGTTGCACTTACGATTCCAAAACGAAAAAAGGCCCCACTATACTTGAAACTCCATGTGCTATATAAAATACTTCTTGAATGATACGACACGGCTTCGTATAACTAAAATGGCAAATGGCATTTCTTCTAAGTTGATTTCAAAGTTAAAGTCCGGCCTTCATGGTATGTTTTTTTATTCAGTTGGACGAATCTACCGACATGTCAAATATTTCACATCTAATGGCTTTTGTGCGAAGGGCTTCTCTTACATGTATAGATGAAGCGAATATTTTCTATTCTCCTCTACAAAGTACAACACGAGCAGCTGATATTCTACAAAAATTGGAAGATTTTTTGTAAAAAAGTCGGACTTAAAGCGGAAGAATATATGTTATGTCTGTACAGAAGGAAGCCCTGCAATGATTGGTGCACGATCAGATATAGCGAAAGGGGTGAAAAAACTCGCCTCTGGTGCAACGTCAGTCTACTGCGTAATACATCGAAGTCGAACTCTTCCTTCAGACCTACAATCGGCATTAAATATTACTATGAACATGGTGAAATGGTGAAGAAAAAGAGTGCGTTGAACACAAGGCTGTTTTCAAATCTTTTTAAGGACATGTCAGCAGATTACATCATACTTTTATACCATACAGATGTCCGGTGACTCAGCTCTCAAAAGGTAACAAGTTGTCCAGAGTGTTACAATTTCGAGAAGAATTAGAGTTTTTTGACACCCTGTATTTATCCATACAAGGGAGTAAAATTACTATTATAAATATTTATCACTTACTTAATTCTTTTGTGGAGAAATTAGAGTTGTGGAAAAAGATTTTTTTGTCCTGTTCGACCTACTCTCATTCGTAATCAAAGCGAAAGAATCGATAAATATTTCAGCAGAGGTCGCAGAACGTTTTGTAAGAATAACTATATCACTACTTTCCAGAGCGCATAGTTATGAATGAAAATAGTGAGAAATCCAATCAACGCAATCTTCTCTTCCCCGCCCGTACATCTCCAAGAAGAATTGCTTGATTCGACAATAATCACTGAATTTAAGAATTCTGAGTTAACATCATTCTGGTGTAATGCTAGTGCTTCATATCTAAATATATGATGAGCAAGCTGCAAAACTAAAGCTACACATAAAAGAAACCACTCGTCTCTCGACACGCAATGAACAGACATATACTCATAAAAAATAGGACACTCTAGGCAATACTTATGTAATAATCAATAATGCTTTAGTCATGATTGTACCCTAATCATATTTTCCACCAACCGTTAATCAAAATGCTAAACAACGGTACAGTCGGAGATTTCAATTGATTGATTATACATGCCCGAAGCTGCGGCTCCAAGCAGGCGGCTTCCCAGAAAGCGGCTTCGTCACTGATTTCATAATAATGAATTTACATATACAAAACGGAACAACGCAGCTCGCCATATATGACATTATGTTGAAAGGATTATAGTAAACATCGATGCGGAGATTAAAGCTGATCGACAGACCAGATGAATCAGGGCAAAGTTTCTGGAACAAGCACACCTATGCATGCATTAAGGGCTTATTTCAACAATTTTAACAAAATTTAATACAATGCGCAAAAAGATATTATACAAGCCGTGAATTTACTACATAGCTTTCTTTCCCCGGAAATTTTAAAATTTGAAAACTAATTATCCACTATGGGATCTATAAATTTGTAGGGGATTCGCGTCCAACAAATGGTGGCGGGAAAACTCAAATTTTCAATAAATCATTTCGTTTGAAACTTCTCGATGGTGGGATGTCGATGATGTTTCTGTAAAATAGACTGCACAAGGGTTTCTCTAGGGCCTATAAAATAACTATCAGTTTATTCGCCATGCAAAAAACATTGGTGGTCCATGTACAGGAAAACAAACCAAAGCACTATTCGGACGCAAAGCACGCTATAGACATAAAGTAATCCATACTCGTAAAAAACTTTCTAAAATGATAGAAAACAGTCGTCGAGCTTATATTGTTAGATCTGGTGGGATTTTACTTGCGTGGTTTTTCTACCTTCTGTTTAACATTTAAATTAGTTATAAATATATTAATATTTGCATATACCGCTACAGTCCCGCTAACCCTTTGAATAATTTCCCTTTACGTTAATAGTCGGGAAAAGACAAATGGTGAATTATTTCCCCATAACATACTTATACACTTTAAACTTAGTTGGATTATATTAAGTTGTACATCCACGACGAAAGCTGTCGATTGTTTTATATATAACGCCAAGTTCAGGCACTACAGCCGACACAAACGGCGTCTCGTGGCCGTAATTTAGACTTCTGTAACTTCTCTTGATATCTTCAAGCAAGGGCAACCAAGATTTTCCCCCAAGGTCAAATGAGTCGTATTTATATCCAAACAATTCTTGGTAGTAGTATGAGTTACGAATCGTCCATGAACCCTCGTTTAAAGTGACATAACTCGGGTTCATTGAGGCGTTACAAAAGGGTGACATCGGCCAATCAAAGGATCCAGATATATCAGGACGTTTTGTGAAGTTATATGTTGCTTCATCCTAATAAAGAAATCATGAATTAGTAAAATGTTCAGAGAGTAATGTTCAAATTTGATCTGTGCTAGTTTTGTAGATAAATAAGTTTTACTTAAAACTACAATAGTTTGTGCAATCTGACTGCGGATATGAAACAGAATGAGATGTTTATTTGACTACTGGTGAATGAAAAAAAAACGAGGAAGGGCATTTATTCACACGAGCAATCGCAAGATTACCATGCGCCGATCGTTGGGTTACTTGAGCACGTAGCGATTTTACATATATTAGGTATTTAGCTTAACCGTTTTCCATTTAGTACAATTTAAAATACGGATCAGCTGCAAATGCGTTTCCATATTAGCGACAGGAAGAATTATCTTCACGACGTGAACATTTTATAACCTAAATTTGCACAACGACCAAACCTTGTAGCCCTGTAGGAAGCTTTCTTTTGTCCAATCTTGTTGACCCAGCAACTCTCTTGTATGTCGGAACAGCGCAAGTATCCGGTCAACCTGGCTGTGATGTAGAAAGAACGTCGAATCGAAAGCTGAGAAATCGATCTCTTTCATGCTGTACAAGCAGTCTTCTTCTGTTACTTTTGACGTGTTTTTCGGAGCACACATGCATGCGTGTATCTGAATTACACGTTTGTTATGTCAATGTAATAAATCCTCATATTTACCGATATTTTTAAAACGATTGGTTTAAGAATTTTATTACAATTAGAAAACATCTGGAAAGGATAATAGTATGGAAACGGCTTTGGTTTGTCTTGTTTAACAGTTAATAGCACGACATCTTCTTTTAAGTTCACATTGAAATATGGACCCCGACAAGTTTTCATTGCTTTGGCTTAGTAATACCATTGGGTCGGCAAAACGGATAGCCATCCATGATTATCCATACAATGTACCAATTCCGAAAATGCGGAGCGAGTTAAAGCTAACTAATTTTGATTTAAAGTTTTCTGCCGCAAATTGTTTTTATTTTGATTAATGGTAGGTATACCGGATATTTTTCTTCTATAATTATACCGTTATAATAATACCGTTGTATGTAGTCTCCTTAAGTTCAAGTATTTGTGCCATTTTACCGCAATGTAAACAAGGAGCAAAAATAAGTTAAACAAAACGAAACTAGATTGTAAGCCTCTTGTAAAAAATATAATAAGATTGACAAATATCCAATAAACACTTTTCAGATCAAACATTGTTTTTCAGTTTATAAAACTGCGTCGCTAGGTAGTCGGTTGTTTTCTTGGGCAAGGAACTTTACGGACATTGCCTAGACCCAGTGGATTAATGGGTTCTACTATATTGAAGGAACGTCTGAATCATACACAACACACTGCAATAGCTCCGGTAACCCGACGGTGGGCGTGAGTTGTTCTGACGATTGCCCGTTTATTGTAAACCCCCTTGGTTTTCCCACTCGGGGATTAACATGAATATCCTATCCTGTCCTAATCCACATTACGTTATATCTTATGCACTAGGTTAATAAAAAAATTTGTGATTAAATCCTGAAAAAAAATTCTGAAAAGCTTACATGGTCATGGGAATTAACTTCAGTTTTGTCGAACTTCTCAAATGTCGGCATAATCAAGGCTTGGATAACATTCTTGGTCAGCCGAACTTGCTGTCTGTAGCCCCTTGATTCCACAGCACGGTAATTATATCTAAGTAAGGTATGATATTAATATTTATATCTATGAATAAAAATCGCACTGCGTGATTTTGACACGGTCAATCGTCAGTCGTCATTTCCTTGCCATTTACAAGGGCAGGGTTAAAACTCGCACCCATCGACGGATCACCCTAAATATTGCAGTGTTCTGACCAAACGGCTGGTTAAAACTCACAATGTTTTATTGTGTACCGGAGCATGGCTTGGTATGTAAGTCCTGAAGAACGGATTAGTAACATATTTCTTCAATATTGGATCAAGAATGCTTGGGTTCTTTACCAATTTTGGAATGTCTTTGTAGTGGGGGTCTAACCAATCCCAGTATGGTATGCCAAGCGTCTTATTTTTCATATGGCGAGATATGCCTAGAATAACAGTGATTAAAATAGAAATGGGTTACATCACACCAGATTAGAATGTGTTGCAACTTGTATTAGTTCTCGACTGGAAACCATAGTTAATCCAGGGAAATCCTGGGAAAAAAATTAGAAAAACTCAACATCAGCTGGGTAAGCCCAAACAAAATGTTGTATTGTACATTCCTATTAACTGCATTTGACAGTTTATCCACTGACTTATTTTTGCTACATACGAACCCATTTCCAGTTGCACCACCATTAGCCGGTGCCATGCCAGGAACATAGGATGGTCGTGCCAACTGCAGTGTCCGTTCTTGTGTCCTTTGATACCATGCTTGTACCATGGACACCTGTGCGGCCACCCGTGCCACTTGACCAAGCTCTGAAAGTAAAGAATAAATTAGCCTTTTGTTTAGATCGGAGGATTCCAGCTCTAATTGTAGCTTTGAAAAATCGAAGGCTTCCTTTTGTAAGATTTTAAGCGATAATGCTTTTCGTGAGATCAGTTTGCACTGGATGGACAGGAAGACTAAATGCACACAGCCTATAAGAAATATTGTCAAAGGAAGAACGTGTTTTGTATTTTCAAAGCTCTTGGTGTTTATTATACGTATTGTTGTTATAATTGTAAACCATCATTGTCTATTTGGTTTTAAAAAACAATCGCTACGTGCCTTACCCTATGAATGGGGCCGACGACGAACTTGCAGTTGGTTTCGAACCAGTAATCTCCCGCTAACTTACCTTGAAGCCAAAAAGAGAATTGTCGTTTTTGAACTTGGTGAACCCTTGGATAAGGTCATGCAAGTCTTCATTGGAGAGTGAGCGAATGCTTTTACGAATGCGAAAAGCTGTAAATGTTGATAGATGAATGATAATCAATTAGTACTGACAGTGCAAGCATAAGTCGATAATCTTTGGAATTCTATTTCCTACTCGAAATGTTTCGCTAAGGATTCTTACTGTTAATACCTGAATAGATTTCACTGCCGATAGATATAGAGATTTCCATACAAAAAATGGCCTTGGTAACAAGACAGTCATTGATTAAAGACTTAACCGGTAAAAAAAAACAGTCAAGCGACAATCTGTCCCCAGACAGAGGTGAATTATGAGGCCGTGTCCTGACAGCAAGCGAGTTCGACTTATGCGATTTGTAATCTATGTGATGTGGAGCTATTCCAATGTGTTGTGAATAATTAAAATGTTTTTTTAATTTACCAAGCTATTTGTTCGGCCTAAAACGAGGTAGGTCGAACGTCCTGTGGCCGAATGGTTGACGCAACTTCTAAACAAAAAGGTATTTTTGACGAGGCCTTAATGGTAGCAAAAAATAAAAAAAAGTTGGAAGTTTACACTGTTATATACTATCGTTAACTAACACCAGCGAAAAGAAAATTAACATCAAATATTTAAGCCATATTAAAACAAAAACGAATTACCGCAAAATAGTTTATTAGTCGTTTTTAGGCCTAAAATATACAGTTATGCATTTTAACATTAAAAACCGTATAAAACGAGAGAGTATCAACCACCTATTTTACCACCACGATTTAAGTTTATTACACAATATATGTTATTGTCAGATATGTGCACGTCAGGTCCATGATATTTAACATTTCAGAAAGTTTTAACTGGACTGCCATAGGACTGCCATGTGTAGTTAAAAAAGAATAGTTAAATTTACGAACATTGTACCACAAGTGTTTTAAATTTAAGCCTCAAGCGCTGTAGTAATACGAAAGTAAATTCCCAAAACAGCCTGATTAAGTTTTTCATTATTTCGGGGAATTCCCCTGGGTTTAGTACTTTAATTTCTGTTTTTACATATCTGATGTTATCAAAGTAAGATATTTGTTAAATAATCTTAAAAAATGTTTAAATCCGTTTAGGCGACTCCTTGTTAGAGATGTCGGGGCGATATTCCATGCTTGTTACAATCATGATTTAGAAACGAATCATAATTTTTAGGGTATTTCCCTAGGTATTTTTTTCTTTTTGCTCAAAGGTACATCGGCGGATAGGGAGCTAACATTTCAGCCGTTCAAGCGCTATGCCCAAAAGAGCTAATTTAAAAAATACCGATTTGGTTTTTCACCTCCCAGGGGAATTTCCCAGGGTATATTACCCCAAAGTTTAGTTTCTGCATATCAGGACATGTTGTCTAACAAATGACAAGGTTTCATAACGATTTTATTATTCCTTCTGATAGATGTTGGAGCCACAAGCTACGCCTGTCAAGCGTATGACGAGTAAAAAAGAAAACAATATGTGTCCCATTTTTCCAAATGGGACCCATAATGAGGTTACAAGCTTACGTCTAAGGACTTCGGAGCAGGATCTTGATTGGCTTCCGGCACCTATACATCGGTTGTTGGCTGGCCTGCCTAGCCTTGTCTTACAAAGTCGTCCTCTGTGCTGCACTCCTCCCCAGTCCGATTTGATGCATTCACTCCAACTCGACCATGCCCCGAACGTGGCTGGAAACGTGAAATATTGAAATGGATTCAATGCACATGTTCATCCTCATGCGTGTGAAAACTGCATTAACCAATAACATAATCTTGCATATCAGTGGCTGCTATGGATTTTCAACCTTTGGCTGATTTGTCTTATTTTCATAAGATTTAACATAACACATATATATCTTAAGCTCCAGCGGACATAAGCTATGGTCTTGTAACAAAATAGGTCAGAGAGAATAAAAAAGACACACAAAAAAAGACAAAAAAGTCGAGTTGATTGCACCACGGCATGTAAAGTAAGTTATATAAATTCGTTAATCACCTTTCGCACATAATCGCTTGTTTCTGGCCACGATATACCCGCGCCTGCATGCACAAGCACAACAGCCAGTCAAAACGTTGTAGAGCTTTGTATGTTGGCAATTTAAATAAACACAGGAACTGTCGGCTGTGAATTTAGAACAAAATGATTATAAGCAACGGGCCCTAATTAGCGCAATGCTGCTAATTTATGAAAGTGCATAATATAGTTTAAAAGACAAGTTTAAAAAGGTTACAAAAAAGAACATGTACATATATATTTTATAATAAAATTGTTTTCTTTTGAATTCTACAAAAATTGTACCGAAAATACAAAAATGTGTAATATTTGCAGGATAACATATCTTTTATACGACTTTTAGGATACTATTATTTATCCGCGTCTGTTGAAGAACAATGATTGTAAACATGGGTAATCGTCAAATTACCTCGTCCAACATCCAACGCTTACGATATTGCAGTGTGGTGCATGTTTAAAAAAAATATTTAAATAGTCTATGTTATGCCCTGTATATAGTCAGTTTGTTGGAAATTGCTTAATTTTTACAACTAAACGACCAGTACAATTTTATTAAAGTCCACTAAGAAATAGCACTTCCTACTTACCTCTGCAGTTACTGTATAGGTACGAATAAAGGACGGTGTTAAGTGGAACTTTGTCAAAAGCCACTAAATCTTCACTTGGTCTTGTTATATCATCAGAAAACGCTCTAGAACCGCTGTTGTATTCACCTGAATTAGTGGATATTTAAAGTATATTTTACATCATTCATTTGTTTTTTTGTTAGTCTCCTGTCTAATTACTCTCAGATCCTCTCGCACTGATAGAAAACGTGCCTTACGATAGCTGAAATATGAATTTTAAACAACGGAGATATAATTAAACCAATTAACCATAAACTGCACCGAAAAACTTATTCAGGCATGATTTACGACGTATAATATTTTTGATTTCACTAAACACCCACTGACTAAAGGGAATTTGTCAGACTGTAGTCCACATAGGGTTACCAAAGCGATTACAATGTACGTTTTAGGACTAGGTTAACTATATATATATATATATATATATATATATATATATATATATGTCTATGTAGTATGTTTTTAAATGTCCATTGCATTTCTTTATTTTTTTCTTTCTTTATATTGGGCAATATTCATTAAGTGCCTCGCTCATCAATGACACTTGTAAACAATAAATTGATTTTTACAATGTCAGTTAGGCGCAAAAAAAGGAAACTGATGGTTCGTGTAAATTTCTTCGGAATTTAGCCCATTTTAGATATACAACTGACAGGTAGCATAACATATTTGTTTTATATTTGAACTTGATTTTGTATTATTATAAAAAAGATTTTTGCAATTTCAAAAAAAGAGCCCGCAATTTTACTTTAAACTTACCTTCCGGCTTGGTACCCGGTACTAATGACATCATCAAAACGACGAAACAGATGCGCAAGACGCCCATTATACACATCAGAGACATTCTTACACGCTGTATCGTGTAACAAGTTCCAAGAAAAACATCAGTACATCAGTTTTACGTATTAACGTAAATTAGTGTATCTCAAATGTCTACATTGCCGCTGCTTTCTATTTTCTAATTTTTTAATCTCTTCTAGATGTTGGTTTAAATAAAGCACAAAGGCAGTATATGGCCACAACTAACATTGAAATTTTAATGTCTCGCGAAAGTAAGTATAATAGTGCAAAAAAATCCTTAACTGACTGACATCCATCATAAGTACTGAGTGTGGCTTTAACTATGCCTTAAGCTGTTATAGTAGTCACGTGTCAACCACCATCAGCTCTAAAACAAATTTTGAATATATTTATATATGCAAGCAAGGTCCTTAATCAAAACCGGTTTGTTAGTTTTGCAAGCACAAACGGATGGGTATCTAAGTATATACCAATAAAGGCCAAAGTACTGGCGACAGAGGCGCCGACTATGCAGGAAATTAATTTTATTCTTTGTTCCAAGTACAATGGACGCCAATTAATTTTAAAGTGTGTGATTGGCCAGTCACACTATCTCATAAATTAAATGAGTTAAGATGTGTATTGCTGCCCATTTTAGTATATTCTGGAAGGAATTGTACCCTACTCACACCTTATTTATTAGTTAACATTGTCGACAATTTTAAATATTTTAAAGACATGCGCATTTCAATTTGTGCTGGTTGGAATTTTTAATTTTTAGATATGTTGAATGCTCTGCAACGGCAAATCATACAATATTAGAATAGAGATCGCCTGGCTGCTTAATTTGGGTAAAATTGTTAAAGGTGGTGACTGTGGGTCATTGTTCTCAGATCATTTGTCAAATTTAAACATTTTTAGCTGTAGTGGATTCCATACTAGTTATGACTCGACCTCTTTGAAAAAGGGACACGTACTATTTTTTATCAAAAAACTTCACAGGGGTTTATTGTCCTAACACCCAAACAAAAACAAATATTTAGAGTTTGATCCTTGGATAATTCCACAGCCTCGTAAAATACCAATTAGGTTTCCCTCAAACATTAATTACCCAAATATAAATTAACGGTGTGTAGTGTAAGTCCTTTTTGATAGAAGAGACCCATAATTTGTGTAATCTCTTTGATCCATGAAAAAAATAGCTAATCAGTATTTCACGTGTGTAGAAAATTTTCTGCATTAAAACCTTAACTTAAGGTTTTATCAGGCTAGAATAGAATATGCATGTTTATCCCCGTGAATGGGGAAACCAAGGGGGTTAACACACGAGCAATCGTCTGATCACCTCGCGCTCACCGTCGGGTTACCGGAGCTATTGCAGTGTCTTGTATAATTAAGATTTTCCATTAATTTGAAAGAACCCATTAATCCACTGTGTTTAGGCAATTTCCGTTAAGTGCCTTGCCTAAGGAAACAAACGAGTAGTTTACCTACATCCTTTCGACTGAAAGGCACCGCACTAAACCACCAGACTAACCGGTCGGAATAAATCTATTATGTTTAACGAATCTATCATGTCACGTTTTCACCTTATCTGAAAAGTGATTTTGAAGGGACAGCCATAACCCCTAGAAAATTAAATGCCAAAAATTGAGTATTTTACGATTGTATGAAAATCCCCTGTGGAATAACCCTAAATTTTGGGTTTTATAATATCTATAGGTGATGTTTGCTACTACACCCGAAAGTTTATTTCAGTTTAAAAATTTCTTCCAGCAGGTGATCTGAGACCGACAATACAAACCATATTTTTATAAAATATATACTTGCCTATTCATGTGTATATACATATATATATAATGTATTAAAAAATTAAAATGGTGGTGGTGTAACACTTGCTTGACGTTTTTCTGTTTATTTTCTTTTATTTAATTTAATTGTCGTAGTACCTGGCTTGTCCTTTATTTTCTATAGAAAAACACGCAGTTCTTACACGTAAATCTAACCCTGATATATTTTTTTGCATACGCAAAGACAATAGAATGCCATTAAGCATAAATTTTAAAGCTGCTCCAAGAATCGTGGCGAAAAATCATTAATTTTAATGTTTCTGCATGCATAAACTTCCCTGAATATATGTAACCCCCCTTGGTTAATCTTAAAGAAATTGTATACTTCTTTAGGCTGGAAATAATAAGTCTCCTAGTAAAACAATGAGTAAAATTAAAACAAATTTTGAATGGACTCTATATATTTCTGCATGCAGAAACAAATTGGTTCCCCTGTTAACTAATGACTCGTGGTTATCTAATAGAAAGTGTATGACATTTATTTTTGCAAGCAAAAAATATTTCCCGAGGGACTAATTCCAACTTGGTATTCATGTTTTCTAAATGAAGTATTCACGTTGTCATAAAATAAACAACAAAACAAAAAGAGTAGTGTAATATATTAAATTTTTTTTATTACTGTCGGCTTTATGGAATAAACTTTAATATTTTAAATTATTTATTTTACAGCTTTATTTTATATATTAAATGTTCTTTTAAACTTTAAGCATTTCTTTTCTAACATAATAAAAAAACAAATAATATCGGCCTTAACAATACCTGAAAACTGTCGCCTTATCTATATTCTCGGCCCTAGCGGAAGATTCCATTGTGTTATTCGATTTTATGAACAGGTACTTTAGAATGGGAAATATAACTCAGTGGGTAGAGCATTTCGACTGCTGATCGAAAGTTCTCTGATTCAAATGTTAGTTTGGCGGTATAGTGCTGGCTAGTTAGGGTGGCTGGCTGGTTAGACTGGTTAGTTTCGCGGTTTCGTGCGTCGCCTTTCCATCGAAAGGTTGCAAATACGAAACTGGTCGCACTTTACGGACATTGCCTGAACCCAGCGGATTAGTGGGTTCTACCAAATTAAAGAAACATGTAAATCATACAGAACACACTACAATAGCTCCGGTAACCCGACGGTGGGCGCGAAGCAATCTGACGATTGCCCGTGTGTTAACCCCATTGGTTTTACCATACACGGGGATAAACATGAATATCCTATTCTCGTATCCTATCCTAAATCAAGATATCCACTTTTAACCCTTCGACGAAGTTTGACTATTATGTAAGTCGCCAGCGGAATTTAATCTGTGACAGAAGTAAACTTGTGATAACATAATTCAGGAACACTGATTTTGTTAACGCACACTATTCTTCAGGGATTTTCAATCGGGTTATTAATTTTTGTTTTCCCAGTTTTTTTGTCTAGGTTTGGATGTCGCTACTGCTAAATTTATATATTTCTATCCCTATGTTGTTATACGCCCGTTTTAACGACTGTTCGCTTTCCGTATTTTCCTGGTCACATGTGGCGATATGTTTTATTTGGCACTATTAAATACTGAGGCATAAAATGAATAATCTAAAAATAAAATAAATTGTCCACTATATTGTAAAAAATAAAAGTAGTCTGCCGTGTAATACATGTTCTTTTCTTTGTAATACCGCCATCAGCACGATGATAAAAATAAACGACCTACTCACATAATGAGAAGTTGTATAAAACAAGTAAACTACCATGTTAACGAAACATTGTCTATATTTACACGGTTAAAGTCACATTTGTGTGAAGTGTTTCCAACTATTAAAAAGAATTAGTTGATTATATAGTGTAGTATTAAAAGAAGATAAAACAGCAAAGTACAGTCGTTAAATATAATTATAATAATTATTATTAACACAGGCGTGCGATCAATGTTTAACTGAAATAACGACAGTGCTATGAATTATATGATAGATGTTACTTTGTATTATATCTCTTTCACTCCCGGCCAAATGCATTAAATTAAACATGCTGTCCCGCAGTGTTTTTTACAATTTTTGGTCATTTTCAAATTAGCACAGTTTTTCTCAAATTGTATGCTATGATTTAATATTTAGTATGGTTGGAAAGATAATTTATCCCTCTTTTAAACAAACCGCACACCTAGAATCTACCCTCCAATAAAGAATATATTATGTAAACTTTAGTGAACACCACTTTTTATGTAAAGAAAATTCTGCTCGACTTTGAAAATTTTGAGGTGCACTGACAAACGAAATACTCACTAATTATTGGTATGCCCAAATGATATGATAATTGGAATGTAGATTGTCTAATAGTTTTTGTACTCAGGAAAAATTTGAACTGTATTTGTATCTTCAGTAGTTTTTTTACTATTCCTAATTGAAATTTTCCTTTATTCTAACTATATTATGAAAAATTGAACCAAAACGCATTGAAGTTTTTAGTTTTGTAGAACTAAAATAGTAAAAAGTATAAATAAGAACAGTGAAGGAAGTGTAAAAAGGGCATACAAAAGCAAACAAACACAAATACTATATCCAATATTCTTCAAAGCAGGGCACACCGAACTAGCTAGTCTCGCCGCCTTTTTCTTTATCGTGCGCTCAGCAGGCCCAGCTGGATTCATGCTTTGGTGAACACGAAGCATAAACGCCTGCTGCGAAAACGTCACCAACGCTCTCCTTTTTTTCTCAACGGCACGAAATTCACAGAGAATGTAAAGAAAGACTTGCTTGACAAAAAGAGCTTCTCCGCAAGTTAACGCGACTCCTATTGGCTGAGTTAGTCACTTGTAAATTCGTGTAAAAGCGATAGAAATAAGAGGCGAAGCCTTGAAAAAGAAAGGCTATCATTCCTCGCATTTTTAATATTTTTCCACGAAAATTACAGAGAATAAAATATAGGGTTTCCTTGATCGAATGAGCCATAGCTGAGGTCTCTACCATTACGCATTGCGGAGAAATCGTTTTTTTTAGATTTGTATCCATTTATGTACAGGCGGGATACCATGTTTTCCCACCAACTCGCCATATATGGCGAGTTGGGACGGAAAGAGATATATATTAAATGATATTTAGATTAGTCACGCAGCTGAATTTATCCATTTCCAATAACTGTGATAGTTAACCTTACTTGAATAATAGAATAAAAGCCTTATAAGACTGATTTGCATACAAGAATGCCTGTATTGTCTGTTCTCTTTATTGTATTCAGAAACACGTAGTTTCGCTTCCTTTGTAATTGCTTGTGACTTAAATTTATGGTTTTCCGTCGAATTCCCGTATTGATTTTTTGCTGCATTTTTTCTCGCAGTGTTTTTCCTACGAAAATTTATACGGACCAACAATAAATTAATTTACCCCGGGAACTTCCGTAACGATAAAATAATTATATTATAAGACACTATTACATATAAAATGCTATATTAAAATAAATATAAGACAATATTACCATGTATATAAATCAGCACTTAAAACTAACATCAATTGAAAGTTTCAATACGAACAAAAAATGTGGGTGCCCATACCCACCATTGATGCGTTTTCCCGGAAAATCCAACAAAACTTAACTCGGCTTAAACCAGTCTGCTTTAAAACCCCATAATAACAGTAAGAATAAATGGGTTGGAGTTCTAGAGATGGCGTATAACCAATTAGGACCTCTATGAACGGCAGGATGTGACGAGTGGTACCCTTCATGAGTCAGTGTTTTTAAACGAGTGTTTTGCTAAGTAACAATGGTGGTGATTCACCAATGTTTGTTTGGTTGAAAGCAGCATGTGCTAGGCTGCGCGCCGGTGTTCTCGTTTAGCAGTAAAGTTTTGTAATCGTGGAGCAGTGCTTTGTGAAATAAACGTGTTGATTGTGCATAAGCTAGCTGTTTTGTTGGGAAAAAGTTGCCGATGTGCGAAGGGGTATGGGCTCAAAATTTTTAAGCAAAATTTTGTGGGGTTTTGAGTTTAGTGGTCAGATCCAAGCTTTAATTTTAAATTGTGAAAAAATCTAAGACTTCCTATGTCTGGATTTTGAGTAACAGCCGTTTTTGTGAGGTCAGTTTGCATTGGAGAGATAGGGAGAATAATTAGTTGAACGCCTTCCTAGAGGTGCTAGCTAATTTGTATTATATAAGATAAGCATTACCAAATTATGGACACATCACATCACATATAGTCCAAAAATACTCGAGAATACAATAAGCACTGCGACCGTTGTATAGCACATTTTTGGGTATTGTGACCTATGTTTGATACCTTTGCCCTGGAAGGAACAATTGACTTTAAAAAAGTAAAATAATTTAAAATAAGTCGACAAAAATATTTAATTTTAATTTCGCAATTGACTGCAAATCTTCATACTATAAGAAAGCAGTAAAAGTCCTTGTTTCAACAAACAGACATATTCACAACGCACTATTTTTAAGTGTTTATATTGACAATAAAATACTGTAAATACACGTCGATTGAGTTTCACAGAAAAACAAAAAAAATGTCTATACCGATTCCAATAATTGCCAATGTCACGTCACGTACATTCAATCTAGGTACGTCATAATTGGGCCATTAACATATCTGCTAGCAAAACTTAACTTTGCTGCAAATGGTGCCATGTGGTCGCCATATTTATGCTTGAGTGGCATTATGAGTACTACTTTGCTGGGAAAATTCTTTTGTAAGTTCAAAGCAACACGTAAGTATTTTGGATTGTGAAACTTGGTAATTGAAAAGCTTCGGTTAATTCAAAAGGGCGCCATTTTTGTTACAGAACTTTGGCGCCAGTCTAGAATTATTGTTTTAAATGGCCTTCCTTTTGCAATTTACTATTTGAAACAACATATAAATGCCAACTCTTTCCGTGCAATTACTTAAGTAGCCAACCAGTGGAGTTAGCAAATAGCTTATTTAGTCTTTTGTGTCGTAAGATCAGACGCTAGTTACAAAGGTTCTACGTTTGCAGTCCTGAAGACCGACTAACCCTAATATAACGTCAGTGTAAATATCAGAGGCTGTTTTATTCAGGCATGCTTTATTTTAATAAAGGAATGTGTAAATAAATTTAAATTAACCTTAAAGATAGGTAAGTGATAAAAAAAATAAAGCAACAGACTCTGCACTGAATTTGTTTGGTATTTTAATGCTAACCATATTGTATGGGAAAATGCTAGTTATTTTTAAAAACTTGATTCTGCTAGCAAAAACCGTTGGATCTCGGGATTAAATACTTTTTTAATCTTGTCTGTCTATTAGGTTTACCTAGCCAAGTTTTAAACACATAACGGGATCGTCAACAAAGATCATTTTTATATAAAAATCAGTATATAAATCGGCAACCCATCCTTTTTAATATTGCAATTTATATCTAGAATACATGTGTCTGATAGGATACTTTTGTTGTTTAAAGTTATACTGGTATAAAATGAGAAATTTTATTTGTCTGTTGTTTGTATTGTCCGTGGTTCGGTTTGTCCAAACCCAAGTTACACTCAAATCATGTCGAATGGAATGTGGCCATGTTCTTGGTGTTCAAACCACCAACGAAGGAGGTCAACCAGCTGGGCCACCTGGTAAGAGAGGTCCAGTCGGCCATGCCGGACCAAAGGGTAAAAAGGGGGAGCTTGGAGCCGACTGTAATTGCCATTGGGATCAAGCCTTCCGGCAACAGCAAGAGGAATTAAACTGGATGAGACGTAAGTTACATTAAGCACGAAAACGACATTATTAACATACCTGTCATCAGGGACCGTTAGACCTAGATCGTGTGAACAAGTATCAACCAAGAAACCAAACTGGGCGAGTGGGGGAGTCTACACTATATACCCTTACCAAGATTCCAATGTTGGTGTCCAAGTGTACAGCGGGGGTGGATCGTAACAGCGGGGGTGGATCGTAAGCAAGACTTTATGCGTTCACTGGCAATATTAAAGTAACCATTCTTATCGTTTCAGATATTTCAAAGGCGTCAGGACGGTTCTGAAGATTTCTTTCGTGGTTGGGACGATTATGTTTCAGGATTTGGGAAACTGGATGGAGAATTTTGGCTCGGTGAGTGCCAGATCAGTGTACATAATGCTAAAAAATGAAGAGTGGTACCGTTATAAGCCTTAATCAAAAATGGCACAAGTAAATGTTTTAATCTTCAGATTGTGCGGACCCCAACTGACGGTTTGTCCACTTGTATGATTTTACATTTATTAACAGGATTGGATACAATTCACAACTTGACAAAAACCAACCAGTATAAACTACGAGTAGATTTGGACGATTTTTACGGAAATAAAACATTTGCAACGTACAGGTACTTAGATAGTGGTTAAAAAATATCTCCAAATAATTTAATTTCCATATTTTTCAGCACCTTCGTTGTTTCAGGGCCTTCATTCTATTCACTACAAGTGTCTGGTTATCAAGGCACTGCAGGTATAACATGTTTGATTTAAACATTTATTTATTGTTTTAGAAATAAATGAGGTGTAAGTACATGTACATAAGCAAAGTTTAATAGACCACATATAACATTTTACTCTTTTCCAACTTTTCCACTTCGCTTGTACGTGTTGTTAAGGTGATGGCATGCTGTCGAGTAAGTTCACCACCAAAGATCGCGATCAGGACGAGAGCAATAGCGAAAACTGCGCCATGCTGTACAAAGGCGCATGGTGGTACCGTAATTGTCATAGTGCCAACTTAAATGGTCTTTACTTACGTGGAGCCCATGAATCATACGCTGATGGTGTAAACTGGAGATTTTGGAGAGGTTATCATTATTCGCTCAAAGTCACCGAAATGAAGCTGAAATTAAAATAAACGACATTGTAGATAAAATTGTAACTGTCATTGTAAACACATGGGTAATTGAAAATAAAAATATTAACCACTCAGTTTTACCCCTTTTCTTTAAGCAAAGTAAAAAATATAAGCTAAACTAACCAAAATAAAATATAACGCAAATGAAAGTATTTTGAAACGAATTTTTACGAAGAATTTTGCAATGTGTCTTAAATGCTGGTTTAGGCTGCTGGAGTGAAATTGTCGTAATTTACGATATAAATAAGATCAAGCTGACGGAGTGTACCACAAAGACTGGTTTAGGTTGTCGTATTTTACTATGAAGGCTGGTTCGTATGTTATCGAATCAAAAAATGGTAATTTTTTTGCAGCAATTATATATATATATTGGTAATTTCACTCATGCATTTTGATGTACGATCGAATTTAATGGAATTTTAAGCTTTACTACATTTTGTTGGTATGTTTC
This sequence comes from Ciona savignyi, assembly GCA_000149265.1. Lineage (NCBI taxonomy): Eukaryota > Metazoa > Chordata > Ascidiacea > Phlebobranchia > Cionidae > Ciona > Ciona savignyi. Next base: position 32,536 of record CH003426.1, read on the forward strand.
TTTGCTCAAGCTATTTCATGCTACCTATCACTCCTAAGAGAACTCGAATACACCAATGCTGTTAGTATATATCAGCTTCTACAAGGACAAAGATATGAAACCTGCGCCACCAATTAATTCAAATTTTGGTAATAAGGTTGGGCGCGAAGCTTAAAAGAATAATAAGTATATTGGCCAGTCTGTAAAAGTTTTATTCTGATCTGATATCGCCTCCCCGATAATTTCGGACTGACAAGACAGTCATGTCAAAACCTTTGATAAAAAAGAAGTGTAGGGCCTCGTTAATGGTGCGACCCACATGCACCGAGCCATTACCATTCGGTGTGACAAAGATTATTGCACACTGAATTAATAATATAAACACAGTTAAACTTTCAACATTTTAACCAGATATCGATAATGGTTAGATTCTTTATTTGGGTTGTATGTTGTGAATTGGTCGTTGTGAGGTTATCTGTTACAATTTTGGACATAAATACACCGTAATAATTATAAATAAATAACCAGCTTATACCATCTGCTATTTCGCGTAGCTCGATAAAAACATAAGTAATCAGTATACACGAGATGTCAGTAGAAGTATCAATAGAAAATGAAAGAAAACGGTAAAAGCTGCTTGGCATTAACTAGGTGACAAATATTTTTATTTTTTGCTGCAGAGGACGCTATATAGTTTAAAAGGAGAGTATTGGTTTACAAAAAAGAAAAAAAAGATTGTCATCATTAAAAGGAGGCCAAAACCGAACAGATTGTGGTAGCGTGTATCGTCCTAAAAAAAGATTCTCTCTGCACTCTTTGAGTAAAGTATTATTCCCTAGTTGATGCCAAGCACCTAATACAAAGACAAACACTAGGTTCACGCAACTATAAGAACAATTTATTATTACGCAAGATATCACCCCAATAGTTAAAAAAGAAATTCTGAAAACATTATCTCGAAAAGATATTAGGATTTACAGATGTTGCAAGAAGTAATATAGGCCCCTTTTGGAAGTAAACTGGCCTGTCATAAGGACATTGGAACCGGTGAAAACTTTCGAATTTCGTAATATCCCTACCAAACAACTTTATATAGTCCAAATATGCGTCATAAGCTTGTTTTTCAAAGACCGAATTGTTCTTGCTTCCGAACAAAGGGAAAAGTAGACAATTGTGGAAAGCACTTCATGGTTGAGTAAGCTATATGTAAATTAGCACCACCAAGCTATCAAAATCCCAACAATCAAACTAAAGAATTCGTTTATTGCTTTCTTTTTTACGGTTAATCAAATAAATCAATTAATATTATTATTATCAATGTCAAACACAAATTATACAAAATAGGGTTACAGTTTTAAAATTTGTTTTTTTGTACTGCATGAGATGTGCTATAACTGTACATCGGTAATTACTCCGTACTCACTGTAAGGCTGTACTTGACCAATTTGTACATAAAAGATTAAACCAAATTACACAACAAGCTACACTAAAGATACAGTTTTAATGAACAGAATGCCTATACATGTAGTTTGCTCATGAAGTACATTATGTCTCGGTGTTTTCATAAAAATCGCGAGTAACAATGGAAATTAGACAACAATGGTAAGGACTTTACGGTTGAAATAGCTGTATGCTAATTAGCACTGTAAGTATAGTTGGCCGATTTGGCCATGTACACTAGGGATTGAACCAAATTTTATCAGATACATAGGTTATGGTGAGAAAAATAAAATTATTGTTAGATACATGTAGCCTTGTCCATGATATAGATCATGTACGGGAGTTTTCATATACATTACGTCTCCCATGCGCATGGCGACCATGTTCGTTCTCCTGTTCCAATTTCTCTTTACATTTTACGCTTAACATGCCGGATATTATCGAGGCAAAAGCCGACAAAATCTGGACATAGAAACTACTCCCGAACTGCGTCGTAGTGAGGTCCTCCGCAGTGAAAGCGAACATTGCATCTGACACGCCAGCGCTGATGCCTAGTGGTTTAAAGCTCAGGTTATCACAACGATTCAGTCGATAACTGTCCCAAGAATCTACTAAACAAAAAATATTTGATTACCCGTAAAAAGAAAAACTGTCGGTCAAAATTGCAACAAGATGCCCCTGTCAAAGCGTCCTCCCTCCAAAAAATAGGACAAAAATATTGTGTGTATTTTAAAATATAACTCACAATAAGTCATAAGTATATAAAACGAGCACTTTATGTGCCTAAAATTACCTACCCGCAGCATAATTGGCTTTAGCAATGTCTTTTAACTTCCTCGCCAGAAACTTTAAGCAGGATCTGCATTTCTTACAACAACCTTCGCATCTTCTACAACTCGCCCCGCAACACTCGCTGATTAGTATGCTGATGCAATACGTTAGACTCAAGGTGGATGCGACCAAGGAAATCATGATAAAACCGACAACAGATTTCAACCCTGCGGAAAGAAATACAGTCGATACGGATCACTTGAGTGGTGCAAATCAAATTTTTAAGTAATCGGTCTAACTAAAACTTTTTATGAAAGTCCAATAATAAATCCATTTGTAGAAAACCGGGCACAGTAAGGCCAGTACATACACCCTACACATACCTTCTCTATTCTCCTTAATTGTGCGACCATTTACCAGTGTTTCCAGAATACCAATGGCGGCATCAACATAAATTTCGCTGGTATTAAGTTGTGCCGGGTCAGTAACCACAGGGGTTAAAATAACTTCCGTTTCATTTGTTCCATTAATCGTCACCGCTACAAACCGGTCCTCTAGTCTGTTTGGGTCAATCGGGTTCTGGAATGTCTCCACCGTTGCTCTAGATCAGTGGTTCCCAACCTTTTTGTCTAGGTGACCCCCTTAAATTTTTTTCGCAGATTCTGTGACCCACACTTATATTTTATCCCAAATGCAAAAATAAAAAGTAAGCACAAAAATGTTTTACATGCATTTATTAAAAAATCGGCGCGATGGTTGAACACTTTGTAGGTCTGCAGCTAAACGTGTATCATGCTCCCCAAGTTTTGACTGATTTCTGTTGTATAATAATACTAAGCTACTTCTCTAATAGAGTTTCGATTTGCAGCTATTGCACGTTAACAATAATGTGGTCATAGTTTATGACATCACAGTGGACGATATGACATCACAGTGGACGCATACTGATGCAATAATATTGTGCTACAAGCAATCCGAATGAAATGTCTCAATAAAAAATTATACACAAGATAGCACATACTACTAGCGTACCGGTACCCAGTCCTACCGACATTCACCTTTGTTTAGCAACAGCTTCGCGACCCCCTTTAACATGCTTTGCGACCCCTTTGGGGGTCGCGACCCCCAGGTTGGGAACCACTGCTCTAGATAATATAGTTGCCAATGTGATGTTCATGAACTAAAGAATATTAGAACACTGGAGAGACATTACATTACAGCCGTTAGAAAACTAAAGAGTCATTATATTAACAATCATTATCTATTAACGGGATTGTGCCGGCGCTTTTCACAGAAACGTTTAGGTCCCCTGGTTATCTATTTACACTTGCAGCTATTATCCGTAAGATATTAACATGCATAATATACACTATATTCAATATATGAGCATATAACGTAGGACCTTAGCAGACATTTTCTTAACGGTTTTATACACAACATATTGTAATAGCTCAGGTAAGCCGACGATGGGAGCGAGGTGATCTGCCGATTATCCGTCTGTTAATGCCCATTGTGTTTTCCCATCCACCGAGATAAAGATAAATATTCGATCCTTTGCTTCTTCGATCTTCACAACCGCACTTTTTTGTTCTAAAAACACTTATCTATTTGCATACTGCATTTATTGTGTTACAAACTAGAATTTTATATTAAATATATGTACTTACAGTGTCAGATTTCCAACTAACCAGTTGGGCTCAAAAAGAGAGTAAAAACCCAGTCCAAGTTGTAGTATGCACAAGAGTGCGCCAACTGTAGCAGTACCTACTACTTCCTTGTTCATTATGCGATATTTTCGCAGATACTTTACTCGCATAAATTCCTGCAAAGAAAAGCCCTGTAAAGTAGCACATATTCTGTTGGAAACGCGCCGGGTTCCTTTTGTTGTTGACCAAACAGCGTTCAGACACGCATTCAATAGCTTTTTGTGTGCACAATCGGTTAATAATGTCTTATAGTCAAATGTTACGGTCAATGGAATATGTAAGATTACTCTAAAACGAAACTCCATGGCTTAATAAAACTAAGCAACATAGCAATGTGCACAAATCCGGTATAATCATTTTAAACTCATACAATTATAATCGTAACACGGGTCTATTAAATTTATGAGATTAATTATAAAAGAAACACGCATGTTAAACAAAATGCGTTCCCTATGGATTCGAAGAAAACTTATAACAATCGGGGAAAAACCTATCAAGTGAAGGCAAAGGCCACCTTTAAAAAATATCATATGTGTGCACATAGAATAGTTATAGTCGGAAACTATGACTAATTGTTTTTCCGATATCACTTGGTAACAATTACTGCGGTGCCAAGGCGATGAAGTATAGTTAAGAAAACTACGAAACTTACTCAAATCAAATCAACTTTTATATTCCCCTTAATCAATCATTCAAACATACTAAAACTAGTTTAAAACTTATCCCAAACACTAATCTCAACCGCCAAAGTAACGCCAACTTTTACCCTAGCCCTAACATTTATCGTTACACTAAACCTTTTAGTTTTACCAGCGAACGCCTTGTGCGTCGCTTTCAAATCAGCGAGAGAATATCCCTTGTGGTACCTGTTTGTGTTGATTATAAAGTGTCATTGTGACAGTGTTGTTACTAACTCACACAATGAACGAATAATTTGATTAGTGCTTAGGATAGGATAACCATAGGATTTATCCCAATGAATGGGACAACCAAGGGGGTTAACACACGGGCAATCGTCAGATCACCTTGCGCCCATCGTCGGGTTACCGGAGCTATTGCAATGTGTTGTATATGATAGACACGTTTCTTCAATTTGGTAGAACCCATTAATCTGCTGGGTCAGGCAATGTCCGTAAAGTGCCTTGCCCAAGGACACAACCGACTAGCTAGCAACTAGTTTCGCACCTGCAACCTTTCGATTGAAAGGCGACGCACTTAAGCGTTAGACCAACCGGCCGGACTTATCGCTTTTGCTGCTGTGTCCATTCAAATCAAGACTGTCAGCCCAAAACTGGAGGAACTGGAGAATTCACCATAATTGTTTTAAATTTAAGTATATTGTCAAGCGCTGAAGTGAAATAAGGCTAAATTTCCAAAAGAGCCAGATTAAGTTTTTCATGGCTTGGGGGAATTCCCTTGGGTTTGGTACATACATTTCAGTTTTTACACATCTGGTTAATGTTATCTAACAATTCGTTTAGATTTAATCCGATTTGACGACTTCTTGTTGGAGATGGGGCGATATGACATGCCTTTGACAATCACGATTTAGGAGCAAATCATAATTTTTACGGTATTTAAGGTGTTTTATTTATCTTTTTTTCCAATGGGAGATTGGCAGATAGGGCACTAACATTTTACCAAATCTGATCAAAATTGGAGCAGCTGTTTTAGCGCTATGCTCAAAAGAAGCTATTTTTTTAGTAAATACCGTTTTGGATTTTGGAGTATCAGTGAAATCTCCTAAAGAATGTTATCCAAATTTTTGTTTTTGCATATCTAGACCATGTTGACTAACAAATTAAGATGTTTTTTTTTGCGTTTCCGTTACCCCTTTTAGTAGATGTCATGCCAACATGCCATGCCTGTGACAATCATTATTCAGAAACATATCTTCGTCTTTTTTGAGGAAATTACCTTATGAACTTACATTCCACAAAATCTGATTAAAATTGAAGCAACTGTTTAAGCGGTATGCCCAATTTTTAGAAAAAATACACCGTTTTGGTTTTTAACGCACCAATTAGAGTGGATCAATTTTTTTTATTTTTGTCCTAGTCTTAAGTAATGGTAACAGTGTCAACCACGTGTTAGCCACTACTATTTTAAAAATCCTTTCGACTCCACGCTATATGTTTCTGCGTGCATAAACGATCGGTTTTCTGGTTATCTAAACACTTTTTGTATAACTTTCTGCAAGATGAAACTAATGAATTCCAAAGTTACCGATTCAAACTAGATATTCATATTTTTAAATAAGGCAAACACGTTGCCCAGTTAAGTTATCTCATTTAGAATACCGTGTATAATAAAAAGTGTATAACCTTTTTTTGCAAGTAGAAGCAAATGGATTCCCGACTTGCCATTGTAAATTGGATATTCATGTTTTCTGAATAAAGTTCTTGATGGGTAATGGATGTCTAAATATTTGTTTAAATTGAAATTCCCTATTTATTATGGGTCCCATTTAAAAAAACAGCCATGGCATGTTGTCCCGACATTTACCAAAAGAAGGAATCGCAATAGAAATTTGTCATTTGTTAGACAACATGTAAAGATATACAGAAACCAAAATTGTTGGTGATAAATTTAGGGAAATTCCCCTGGGACGTTAAAAACCTTTGCAATTTGTCTTAAATGCTGGTTTAGGCTGTGTCAGTGAAATTGTCGTAGTTTACGATAAAAATCGGATAAAGCTGGCGCAGTGAACCACGAAGACTGGTTTAAGTTGTTGTAGTTTACGATAACGATTGGATCAAGTTGTCATAGTTTACGATAAAAATAACATCATTCTGGCGCAGTGTACCATAAAGACCGCTTCAAGTTGTGGCAATGTAACATAACGACTGGTTCCAGTTGTCCCACGACTGGTTCCAGTTGTATCATGAAGACTGATTTAAGTTTTCGCAGTATACGATAAAAACTGGTTCAAATTGTCGCATTGTACCATAAAGACTGGTTTAACTTGTAGCAGTGTACCATAAAGACTAGTTCAAGTTGTTGCAGTGCAACATAAAAACTGGTTAAAGTTATCGCAAATTATAAAGATTGTTTTTTTAAACCACGCCGGCGCATGCACAGTATTTTTTCCAACCTTTCTTCTTTTTTATTCTTATTTTTAAAATCGATTAGGTTCACACAAATGCCAATTACATTTATTTGTTATGGAGATTCGTATATGTTATAGTTCTTTTAGTCTTAAATACTGTACCTTCTGTTATTTGTCTGTAAATAAATGTTTAACATTGAACCCCGGACTCGCTCGAACAGTTGTTGCATCCTTCTTGTACGTAAGTGCGAACCCGCTGCATTAATCTTTCCTTAAAAAAAGCTGATGTGTAGTCTTTCGTCTGTTTGTAGTCATTATTGTAAACTCGTTAACAAATTCCAGAACTCGTTATAAATTCGTAATCAAAAATGGACATCAGAAATGGGCAAACTACGGCCCGCGGTCAAATTCGGCCCGCATGGTCTATTATTCTGGCCCGCCGGATGTTATCGAAATGTTGCACGACCAAATAGCGATGTTACAGCTAAATTATAATGTAACATTTAGCAATTAATTTTATTAAAACAAGCGCTACTATGGCATTAAATAAAGGATGTTGTGTATTACTTTAAATTTTGAGGAATTACCGTTTTAACTGCAATGTGCCGTCTGTTAGAAAAAAAACGCAAATGGGTTTATGTATGGGTATAACTGGTTGTGGACTTGGGCAAAGCAATTAGCGTATATCTGATATATTTCGATGTAGCTCGAGAAGTTCAAATATGACAAAATATCTATTGGTAGAAATGTTTTAACGACCACGTGATCATACCACGTGTTTGTGTTTACAAAACAGTGTTGTATGCACTTAAACCTATACATCACAGACCTTAAAATGCTGTGTTACAAATATTTACCTGGTCTTCCTGTGACTCTCTTTCTCAGTTTTTCTATAGTTTTATGCTTGATTTAAACTTGGATTATAGTTAGGATAATGAATTATGATTATTATGACCCCTAAGTGCCACACTACTGAACTAAAGGAACTTTGTGCAATCGTCAGCTCACTCCTCCGCACCGTCGGATTACTGTTACTAATAGAACCTATTAGGCTATTCCATTAGGTTGAGATGATGTCTGTCAAGGGCTTTGTACACAGCTGGCTAGCTACAACGGCAACCCTAAAAGGGAGAAAAATTTTTTACCAAAATTAAGCAAATTAATTTTAACCGTTTCCTAAAGACTAATCTCAACTCCAGAACTAACCCTAACCCCATGTTTAAAAGTACTCTAATGCCGTAATATTAATTGTTGTGTGCAATTTCCCGCCTTTTAGTTTTCGCCAGCAAGCCCAGCATCAACCGTCAGTTTCAAACTTTTCACCCTTAGGCACTAATTCACCCCCAATTGGTTGAACATCGATATACTCTTAACATAGCATAAGTTATAACATGTAAATTGGGTTTTTGTAATACATGTGGCATTTGTCAATTTAAAACCATTAAAAGTTTTTTATCATAGTATATATTCAGATTTATGCCGGCATTGAGCATGATACAGATTACTTAATCCAAGTTAAGTCCCCATACCTTTTGTTTTGGTATGGTACTAGTGTACATACGAAACTTATTTCGAAGATTAGTTGTCAACAAAATGGATTCGGATCTACATGTCCTTTCACCACCAACTTCAGTTCAGGGAATGAAGGTTTTGGACAGGTAAATTGCTGGTCAAATGTGTTGTTTATGATTCACACGTTTCTTCAATTTATTAAAACCCATTAATTTGCTGGGTTTAGGCAATGTCCGTTAAGTGCTTGCCAAAGGACACAAATGACTACCCAGTGACTAGTTTCGAGCCTACAACACTTTAGTTGAAAGTGGGGATATACTAAAAGGGGGTAAAAAAATAAGAAGGAAAATTGCAAACTAAAATGAAGATTAGGAAATTGTCGTTGGTGTAAGGGCTAGGCTAGGGTGAATGTTAATGATACCTGTAGTTCTGCGGTTCAGATTAGTGTTTTGTGCAAAGGTAGAATTAGTCTCTATAGTTTCAATGAGCAATTTTTCCTCCTATCCTCTTTCAGATATTTGGTAGCCAGTAGTTATTGCATTGAAAATGTTAGCTTAGTTATTTCATATTTTAACTGCTGTGGTGTTAAATGATTGATACGGATAAAACGAATTAAAGCTAGTAACGGTGTATTGTAAACTGGTGTCTAACTCCTCAAAATATGTCAACAGAAACGCATTTCAGCGAGAAGTTGTTCTTCCAGCACTCCTGGTCCCCTTAAAGTCGTTAAAAAACTTCCGAAAGATGATGAAGAGTAAACTAGCTAATTTAACGATCAACAAAAAAGTTATCGACCCCCCTACGAATCTTGTGGGGGAGGGGAGGTCTCGGGGCCACAAACTTTTTCTTCTCAAGCCCGGGACCACATTGGATTTGGACGAGGAAAAGCGATCTCTGCAGGAACTTGGCATTGAAAATAAAATATATGATTACAAGTTGACTTTAAGGTATAAACTTGTTGTTCAGTCGTATAATGTCATTAAACTATATCTACGGATGGAAATGTGTTTATCCGCATCAGTTTTCTTTCTAGAACTATACTTAATTCAATAATTTTAAACTGTATTGGTTTTGTATAGTTATAATGATATATTTTTGGGAGGGCCGCATCTGCCACATTTTTAAGTCAGTGTCCCTGAATTTGCACCCTTGGCTCCAGTAGCTTGGCGGCTAATGCTAAATAAATGATGGACAATTTACTTTCAACTTTATAATTTCTGGGATTCTAAGCTTTTCTATCGGAACTATATTTAAATACCATTAACTAATCTGGGTTCACCATTTTCATATTTACCATTTCAGAATTTGCCTAACTGTACCTTAAACTATTTTTCAAGCACATAAACTTTTATAGT
>CH003426.1:50375-74330 GCA_000149265.1 Ciona savignyi
GTTTTTTTAATTAAATTAATATTTTTGTTTTTAATTCATTTTTATCCATAAGCAGGTATTAAGATTTTTCTATCTCACATTCTTTTGCCAGCTGGGGATTAGTAAGGATATTCATTTTGACAACAAAGGGTCATAATGACTTAAAGGTTGCTCATTTTAATCCACTGGTGAGACCAAAGTCTTTGAAATCAATTTTAGTTTAGAGATGGGGTAAAACATGTCGCCAAATGTATAACAGCAGTTTATTGACAGTTGTGTGACCCAATGGTTTATAATGTGACTGATTTGTATACTGATTAGCTGATTAGGCATACTATATCATATACTGAGCAGTCTTTGTAACAAGCTCATCATCGGTTTAAACCCCCCCCCCCCCCCAAAAAAAAAGAAATGGAAAAAACACGTATGGTGAAAACAATAAAAAAATACAAGCCCAAAACGGTATACTATGGAAAAAGTATATGTCATCAAAAGAGTAGGGGTGCAAAATGTTTTTCTATTTTTCATCCAAAGTATTTTTTAAATCGATACAGTGAGAAAAATTCAGACACACGATGGCAAAAACTAACATTCGGAAATGTGTCAAAATAAAACAAAATTAAAGTCTTTAAGGTGAGTCTGCATATTTAAATATTCTGTTGTTTTCTTTTTTTGTAGATTTTCGAGCCTGGAAAGTTCATTGCATGGGAGACGTTAAAGAGTCGACATAGCAATATCAAAACGTCATTGGCCATGGAACATTGCCAAGGGAATAATGAACTGAAGGGTCAGTTGCTGGCCGCTATGAATCGGGAGTTTAGTGCATACGAGCGTCAAAACAAGGAATTGGAGGTATGTGGGTAAAAAGGTAGACACTGAAACAGAGCGTGAATCGTTTTAGTAGTATTTAAATGTAAAATATGTAACATAAAATGGAACAGCACCATTTTTAAATTTATAAAATACATGGAGCACAATTCGAACTATTTGAACATAGGTTGTTTCATCTCTAATGTCCATTTAAATTACTTTTTTGGTTTTAATTATTTGATTTTAAAGGCAATTGTCATCTGATATTCTTAGACTAAGATATTCATGATTTTTTCCGTAGAGGGAAATTGCAAGGGGCATTATCATATTTCATTAGTTTTAGTAGAAGTAGAACCAATTTTCCACTGGGAGATGTCTGCTAAGTTTCTTATCCAAGGACAGAATCAACCAGCTAGAGACTAGTTTTGAACATTCAAACTTACTGTTGAAAAGCACACTAATCAAGCTGTTTAGTCGAAAGGTACCAAATAGTCTTGGTAGCTTAGTGTGCCTTTCAACACTTTTACCATTGGTCCATGTTCTTTTTACACAAGATGTAAGAAAAAGATGTTGCCAAGGTGGTAAAGGTATTGGCAGTGCAGTGGTCCTATCAAAGGAGATTTATGGTTCAGATTATGGCTTAGGTAATGGCAGGATCAGTTGGCACCAATGTGTAGAGGTTAAACCATATTGCCTTGCAACACAATAAATACCTTTATCAGTCTCTGCATTAAAAAAGAATTATATAAAAGTAACGCATTTATCTGAATGTAGAATCAATCTGAACTGCTACAAAATCCCAATGTTTTTTTTTTTGATGAAAATTCCGACTACAATTAATTTAAATATTTTGATGGAACTTGGTAGTTTACAACGTCATATTATCTAAGCTAGCAACTACACCATAACAGCACACATTCTTCTAAATAAACATAACTACAAATATCAGCACAAAAACCCTAATTTTGCCTAATATACAGACATGTTTTTTCCGATTTTCCATTTACATATTCAGTTATTCAAATTTTCTTTCTTCATTATCATTCACCATCACTTATTAAGGTGGCAAACAGACATCAACCCAATTTATTGAAACACTCTTTTCAGGATGCATTAACGCAAAAGTTTTTGGAGGCTTTGAAGCAGTCGGTTGACATTTATCACCAATTCCACCAAAAGGTACCATACCCTTCAAAAAATAAGATAGCCTGATTAAGCTAACCACTAATAAAACCTTATTCTACAACTTCTTATGCATGACACTTAATGAATATTATTTGGACCTAAATTCTACAACTTCTTATGTATGACACTTAATGAATATTATTTGGACCTAAATTCTACAACTTCTTATGCATGACACTTAATGAATATTATTTGGACCTAAATTCTACAACTTCTTATGCATGACACTTAATGAATATTATTTGGACCTAAATTCTACAACTTCTTATGCATGACACTTAATAAATATTATTTGGACCTAAATTCTACAACTTCTTATGCATGACACTTGCATTTAACTTTTAGTTAAATAATATTCATTATGTCTGCTAAGTTAATTGCCCAGGAAACAACCGACATCAGCTTTTGGTCAAAGAATTTTTTGGCTTATCAAAGGGGTTGGCAAAGTTTTGCACTAAAAGAGTCATTTTAACCGATATTCTACAAAATAAAATCACTGGGGGCTGCAAAACCAATACTATTTTCGCAATAAAAGAAAAACAACACTGTGTGAGATAAAGACATAAGTGTTTTTTGTTTGTTTTACTTGTGCATGGATATTAAATTTATTAAGCACTTGCTACCGCAATAAAAATAATAAGAGCCGTATCAGAAGGATAAAAGAGCCGCAGGTTGACGTTAGCCTAAACATTTAACATTAATGACATATCCTGATCAATTAAGTTCACTGTAATAGTTCAATGCATTGTAGGTTGCTGACGATAATCTAACAGCCCAGCTTGGATTTGATGTGATCCACCAGAATGCCAAGCAGGCGGCATTCAAGCATCTGGAAGACGAAATGCCGACCACTCCACTCCACCTTGTGGAAGGAACCACGAAAAAACTTGCCGAAGTTATTCGGGAGAAGTCGAAAGTATTTCGAGAACAATTGGAGGTGATTTGGTTAATTTGGGGTTAATATCGAACCTAGCCGACATTGCAACTTATCAGGTATTGTAATTCGTACCAGTCAGTATAAGATATAAATTTTGATATTTTAAAATGTTTGTTTTGATCTCTTAGGTCTGCGTGGTCCAACTGCATATGATTTTTGTGGCCTGCGAGCTTTCACAGTAATGATTTAATTTATATTTTTGTTACAGTCAGTAATTTTATTTATAGCAAGTATAGCATCTTTTAATAGTTGCATGACTCGTGTAAATCAAGCTTACAAGACTTTTAATGTGAAATTTATTATGACTATAAGAATTCATTGTTACGTTACACAAATGTTTATTGAATAATAGCTTCTTGCCAGTAAAGTATTTCACAGTGTGTGTAGGGCTGTAGGCTAATGTAGCAATGCTTGCAGTGAAATTGTCAGAGGAGTGCGGTGATGGCACAATGGTTAAGGCTGTTGTTTTTCTGATTATTTTGTTGGAAGTGGCCCGCAAGCTGTCAATGTTTTTTGTAAAATGGCCTGTATGTCATAAGTAGTTGTACCGCGCTGTCTAAGTTACTCATTTTAATACCCTATTTTTATTAATCTATTAAGACTTTCATTCTGATATCTTAAGATAGTTATTTTTCTCACTTTTGATTCAATTTTATTGGTAAGTTTAGGCGATTGCTGTGATATATAAATATATATATATCGAATAATTGAAGAATGTTTCTTCAATAATTCATTTGCTTAACATAGACTTGTTCAAGATTTGTGAGGACGTTATTTTCATGTTCATTCCTGTGAATGATAAGACAGAATGATAAGACACATCGTCTGATTACCTTATTCCTTATGTATATCGTTAAAAAAACAATTTAACAAATAATTAAAAACTGGACTGTAACTGATTTCTTGTAGTTAAAAAGCAAAACCCTAGTTGTTAATGATTTTTCCACTGGATTAATGCAATGGCTGATACAATTTTAGGAGATGTTAATATCTCCAACGAGATATCTGACTAATCAATTTTGTCATAATCTGACATCATTTCAATGACAATTGCACTAGCGCTGATAATGAGCTAACCAGTAAGCACTGCAATGCACTGTCATCATAAAATGATATTACGTCTTGCTGGCTCTGTTGTTTGGAGTGTGGGGCATTTGCCGAAAGAGTGTTGGATTGGACCAGCCGTTGTCTATTTGTCACTCTTTATGAAATTTGAAAATTTAAATGAAGTACACAATTTACCTAAATTTACTACTTTACCTACTTTACATTGTAAACTGCCTATTGTATAAATATTTTAATTCAGGAACATAATCTCGGTCAGAAATATCAAGCTGCATTGATGGAATCTTTTAACATATACGAGATTCTACTTCAAAAGGTGATTTTTGATTTCTATTTATTAATTGTTGGTAAAATGTTTTTCAACAGAGGGCACTAGTTCACATGGTTAGTATTAAGTTTCTTTTTATCATATTTATGGACAAATAAATAATACTGTTATAAAGTTCAATATTTAATAGTGTAATACGAAGTCATAAAAACAATACTACATAGCTGTTTCTGGTAATAATCTCATATTTTGTTGCAGCACTTACAATCCCCAGCCATATTAAGACCTTCATTTGATAAAGTACACAACATGGCAATCACCAGTTCCTTCAAACACCTTCGTCAGAAGATGCCACCAACCAACCCGGCGCTGGTTACGCTCACGGAATCGACGTTAAACAAGATGATTGAAGCCAAATGTGCAGAGTTCCGTGTCCTGTGTAAAGCAGAGGTTTGTTAATTCTATTTAGGACAGAACAGTATATTTATGTTTATCCATGTGACCGGCAATGGGCTTTAACACACAGTTGCTCGTCAAATAACCTTGCGCCTAATGTGAGGTTAACGAGAATATTGTAGTGTGCTGTGTATAATTGAGTCGTTCCTTCAATTTTGTAGAACCCATAATTCCCCTTGTTTCAGGGGATGTCCAAGTGGCCTGCACACAGGTACAACTAACTAGTTAGCGACTGGTTTAGAATCTACAACCTTTTGACTGAAAGGCGAAAGCTAGATTAGTTGGTTGGGTGTCAGCCTTCGGTCAAAAAGTCAATATATTAAAAACAGGAATAAAACATAAATATCCTATCATTTTTCTAATTCACAGGGATAAAACATAAATATCTTATCATTTTATCAATTCACATAGATAAAACATTAACATCCTATACTTTTAAACTTGTTTTTTAAGGAAGAAGACACGGCAAATGCCATCAACTTATTGTTGGCTGCAGTTCTTGGGCAGGTAATCCTAACTGAATTAGTTTTGTTGAAATGTTTAAATCTGTTTAACATTAATTCTAAACTAAATTAGTCATATTAAAATATTTAAATTTCTTTAACATTAATTCTAAACTAAATTAGTCGTATTGAAATGTTTAAATCTGTTTAACATTAATTCTCAACTAAATTAGTCGTATTGAAACATTAACTTTAAAAAACACTCCTCTCACTTTTAAGCCCCAATTTGTATTTGCTGTTATGCTTAAATGATTAATGCATCTGGTTTTCAAATTAAGGAGTGAATTTAAAATTTCATTGTTAAAATCTTTAAATTCCAGAGCTTCATCACCGACTATAGTGAATTGACGGAGAAGGCAACGGGAATGTATAAAGAGGAAATGGACAAGGTATTCTGTTTTTCTTTGTCTGCGTAGTCTAAGGGATTTAAAGACAAAACATTGACTAAAGAAGTAGCCGGTTTAATTCTTACCCTAGGTTCCTTTTTCGTGATTGTGTCTGATGGCTCTCACCGCACAATTTTCTTCGAAATTTAAATGTAATAATTTTGACTTTAAAGATTTCAAAAATAATATTTTTTAGTTATATTTTGGGCTTAACACCAACTTTTAGCTATTCCAACAATTTATTCAATTTTATTGACCTTTGGTTTATCCTATTTAATAAAAGTTTTATTGTTTGTCTTGATTGTTTTTTTGCATGTGATTGTTTTTTCTTTAGATTTGGCGGACGTGTCCCTTATAAATATTTAATTATTTATCTTTTTAACGATGTGTTTTAGCAACTGTTCGTTTTGCCGCCTTTTTCTGCTCCAATGCTGTATTTTGATTCGTTTGCTATTTTTTGATACTGGGGCAAAAAATGAATAAAATAAACTAAACTGTATTTATAAGTGATGTGGTTTTATTTCTATTAAACCTCAACCATTTTGTTTGTTTCAGTTCATGCAAACAAGTTTCATCCCATGGGAGGTGTTGGGTCGGAAACATGATAAAGTGGTGGAGTCTTGCGTCAGGGGGCTGTGGGGGGGAATTCCCCCGGGTAAACGAGCTGAATTCAGTGAAAAAATCCAAATTATCCTGCAGGAGAAATTTGCTGAGTATCGGAGTCGAAATGAAAAAAATGAGGTTGGTGGTGTATGGGGCATTGGGTGGGGAAATGCGGCCGTGGTTAAGGGGCCTAAAAAGGGGTGTGTGGGGCATGAGCAATGCGTAAGGCGTGGGTGTATGGAGTACAGGAGTGAGGTGTTCGGGGCTTGAAACAGGGGTGTATGTGGCATGGGGGGTCGGTGCGTGGGATATTATGAAAAGGTTATGAGAATAAGGACAGTGGTGTATGGGATGAGGATAGAGGTGTATGTAGAGCTCAGCATAAAGAATGCACACTCAGCATAAAGAATCACCCGTTCAATATCTCCACAGAACCACCTCAAGGAGCAAGCAATGGCATTGGTGACTGAATGCATTGGCATTTATAAAAGCAACATAAGACGGGTGGGTTAACGATTTTCTACTGTTAAGTGTAAAAGTTGTTTAATATTTTCTTTATTTTGAGTGCAGAATGATGGCTTGTTTCCTAAACTGGGTAGTCATAGGTGCATATAATCTGAGCAATTGTCAGAATACAGCCTATTGAAGTTTTTAGTGATTTTAATTTTGACCTCAGTGGATTGAAACGACCCATCAAATTCTGATTGGGTATACTCATAACCACAGTTTGGGTGAATTTTGAACCCCCTTTTGTTGAAGGGTTTGACATGTGAATCCTAGTTATGGTTGGGCTTTGATCCAAAATTCTTGGCGGGGTGTGTGTGATTCAAAAAACCCCCATTCCATGTCATATTTACCCAGAAAACACTTGCTTTGATACTTTTTACACGTAAATCTGTTTTAATTTATGTTTGATGTATAAACCCGCTTTTTGGGGGCTAATACCCAGGAACTCCCTAAAGTTAATAATTTCATGCACATGACATCATTTTTGCAATTCAGTTCATCGAAAACCCGTTGTCCGACGCTGATGGATTTGAAGACATTCACAGATTCAGCAAGGACGCCGCTTTCAAAAAGTTCCGTGAAAGCAAATTCGGTACTTTGGATCTGTTCTCCAAGAGATTAAATGGCGCTATTAAACAAGAGGAAAGCAAGGCCTTGGAAAAGTTGAACAAAATGGTAATCGGCAGTTTTGCTATTTAAACACACAACATTCAATATGTCATAATGCGAATATATTTCCCAGCGCCCACAAACTCCCAGATCTGTAAGACCAAGTACACCCACAACTAGACAAAGCTTTAGCATTGGACAAATTGCTGTGGAAATACTGAAATGCAGTATAACTGACCTGCCAAAGCCAGATATCATTATCAACAGTGTTGGAACAAGCTTTGATCTTTCGAAAGGTCCGTCTGAATTTTGAAAAAAAATGTTATTTATTTTTTGGAAAATGTGTTTATTTTGTAGCATTTTTAAACATTTTTTACATCTTTTTTATTGTATTTTTTGCGTCTTTATTTTATGGTTCTGATGAAAACGAGATCGTTCATTGATTCTCAAAGCAACAAACCCACATCCCATCCCAGCCAAGATGAGTCGGGTTTTGCTGAGTCATATTGGTCCGAAACTGCAGGAGGAATGTAATCAGAACACCAATCCATCGACACCCAACTATCGGGTTACGTCTGGGGGCAAATTGTCCAACTGTATCATCCATTATGTGCTCCCCAGCGCAAGGTACAGGATTGAGGAGTCGGTTATGGAGTTGTTGGAGAAATGTGACGCCTTGGACGGTGTCACAGTGGCAATGCCGGCACTCGGAACAGGTAACGATGGATGGAAGGGTGGATTTGAGGTTGTTGCAAATATTACTACTTTATGTAAAACCAAAAGGAGGGATATTTTCATTAAAACTATGGAAACTTAATGAATACACTCACCTGAAACACCCAAAGTTATCACAACCTTAAGCAAATATATAATTTTTTTTAATTTTAGTTAAAACTGTCCAAAAACACTTATTTTAATACCTAAACAAACCCGGTAAGTTTAACCCTAACAACAGCAAAATATTTAATTTAGTTTTTCATTTTCTCTCCTTTTCTCTTTTTACTTTCACCCTCTGTCCCCCCAGCTGGTTAGCTTCATGCTTGTGTATTAAATCATTAACCAGAAGGTGGTGAGATTAAAAACCAGTTTAGTTATTTGTTTTTAATTCCTTTATAAAGCAATAACATAATAACAAAAGAAAACTGAAAAAAGGAAAAGCAACAGTCGTTATAACATGTCAAGAAAAGATAAAACCAAAACAATTTTAAAATATATGGTTGCGGTCATAAAAGCCTATACCAGCCTGTAGGTAAATGATTACACCGGTGGTTACCAGAGCTATTGCAGAGCTATTGTTTTGTATGTTATGATTTCACTTTTCATAAGGCAACAAAGTGCTTTATATAATCACATGACAAACTAGCCATATGTAGGGTTTGAACCTGCAACCATCAAGCTGATGATTTAAAGTTTTCCATCATGCGAATTAACATTTTTTAAAATTTTTAGGAAACCGTCAAATTCCGGTCAAAGAATCTGCTCGTTTTCTATGGACCGCCATAAATCTGCTGAATCGATACAGGAACCCAACCACATTAAACTGCATTAAAGTGGCCGCATTTGACGCCAATGTTTACCAGGGATTCGTGGAGTTTTTCAACAGCCCTCCAAAGTTCACAGGTGTTACCGACTTATAGG
Organism: Ciona savignyi; assembly: GCA_000149265.1. NCBI lineage: Eukaryota > Metazoa > Chordata > Ascidiacea > Phlebobranchia > Cionidae > Ciona > Ciona savignyi. The sequence continues at coordinate 59,322 of CH003426.1, forward strand.
GTTAATCTTAGGATAGGATATTCATGTTTATCCCCGTGAATGGGAAAACCAAGGGGGTTAACACACAAGCAATCGTCAGATCACCTCACCCCATCGTCAGGTTACCGGAGCTATTGCAGTGTGTTGTTCATGATAGACACGTTCCTTTAATTTGGTAGAACCTATTAATCCACTTGGTTCAGGCAATGTCTGTAAAGTGCCTTGCCCAAGGACACAACCAACTGGCTAGCTACCAGTTTCGCACCTACAACCTTTCGATTGAAAGGCGACGCACTTAACCGTTAGACCAACCGGCCGGATCTTCGCATATCTAAGCCTTAGAGGAACGCACCAGGTTAATTTCGTGCACACACATGCACCATACCACTGTCAGATTGTTTTTTTTTATGACGGACACACACACTCTCGCACAGACGCATGCATGCGAAAGGTCACTATAATGCAACAAACAGCCGTTTACCTGAGTGTCTGTAGATCTGCTTAAATGAGAAAATACAATAAAAGTAACTTTTTAGTTTTCACAGTACAAACCACCCATTTTGCCACCCACCCTTATACCCATGTACTCACCCACCAATACAAATCACATATTCACCCTCACATTCTAGGCTTCCCCACCCACTGGGGAAATGTGAATAGGGGAGAGTGCCGTTGTGTCCCTTTAAACAGTGAATTGGAGGAATTTAAGGAAGTTATTGCCGCCTTTAAAGCAAGCAAACCGGACATCAAAGAGATTTTGCAGGTAATTTTAAAATCTTTTGTTGAAAAGCACCAAAGCCATTATAGTATGTTGTATGCTCTTCTTAAATTTTCGCGTTTTCTGCATCTTTTTAAATAAAATTCACATTTTAAAGATATGATGCAATTGCTGCCTATATTTCAGTGTTTATTATCCTGTTGACTGTGTCAAGCACAATAAATCCTTAAATGTGGATTTCCCTCACAAATTATCCGACGATAACCGTCAATAAAATCTTATATGTGGATTTCCCTAACGAGTCATGCAATAAACTGTGGATAAATCCGTTAATGCGGATTTCACTCATGAGAATAACTATAACTATGAATAAATCTTTCAATGTGAATTTCCCTCACAAATAATCCATCGATAACCGTGGATAAATCAGTTATTGTGGATATCACTTATGAGTTATCTAACGATAACTATGAATACATCTTTCAATGTAGATTTTCCTTAAAAGGTATCCAACTAAAACTGTGGATAAATCCGTTAATATGGTTTTCCGTCAAGAGTTACCCAACGATACCCATAGATAAATATACGAACTTACCACATCAAGGTGGAACGGATACAAAACCCCGGCCTGTACAAGATGTACGAAGGCAAACGTGAGGACATGGTGGACAAAGTGAAATCATCTTTCGTTGAGCGCGAGTTGTTCCACGGAACAACCAAAGCAACAAGTGATCTTATCATCCAAAAATACTTCAATCGCACTTATGCCGGCAAAAATGGTTTGTGTTTGTGATATAGGTTCTTCATGTTTAATCTTGGTAATGGAAAAAATCCAAGGGGTGTTATAACATGGGCAATTGTCGAATTGAGAAATGGCAGAAAGCTTCAAGAGAGGAGATTTATTCATTTTAATGCATTTCATACATCTGGGACAGAATAGTCATGTTTAATTTGCGTGAATAGACAACAACAAACGGCTTTCACACGAACAATTGTCAGATTACGTCGTGAGTAACCAAGGGAGCGATTTCCTACAAGCACTCGTCAGATTATATAGTGCCTTCCATCACTGATGTTGTAACAGAGCTATTGTAGTGCATTGTACATGATTTAAATGTACCTTTAACTTAGTAGAACCCACCAATCAACTGGATTCAAGCAATGTCCGTTAAATGCCTTGTCCAAGGACACAACCAACTAGCTAGTTTACAAACGTTTAATCCTCACCAGACGCACTAACCAATCAAGCTAATTGTTCCAACAAATAAAACAATAGTATGTGAAATAACATTTCTTGTAAATATACGATATATTTGTTTTGCTCGGTAAGCTGGCACATACTAGCAGTAATTTTTACATCCAGAATGTATGGCCGTGGAGTAAATTCGCCATTTTTTTGGAAATAAAACAAGAAGATAAGCAATATCATAATTTAGGAATATCAACAATTCACTAATTTTCCCGGTTAGCTGGTGTCTATTAGCAGTGATTTTATTGCAGCAACCATGTATGGCCAAGGTGTCTACTTCGCCAAAACTTCAAAATACTCGCATCGGTACGCAATCCCCGAACCTGAACGGCGCATGTTCCTTGTTAAAGTGCTCACCGGCGATTTTGTACTCGGCAACACTGACATGAAGGAACCGCCGGCAAAAAACGATGGAACCAGTGATGCGTACCATAGCTTGGTAAATGACGTCAGTAATCCGACGATTTTTGTCGTTTTCAACGATGCTAGCGCTTACCCTAAGTATAGGATAACCTATAAATAGATTGTGTTCTTAAATAGCGCCAGCATAAGGTTTTAGAATCAAAACTAGACGCGTTGGTGGTGTCTTTTAGCTTTTAGCCTCTTATAACCATTGGATGTATTGGGTTGTACTAAAATTGAAGGAGTGTGTACTAACTTAAATTATAAGTTATAAAGTTTTGTATATAAATTGGAACAACATTTAGGCACTTCCAGTACTGAATTTATCATTGTATCCGACCAATCCCGTCCTCGTTTTGTATCTATCCTACAAAATAAAATAATTATGTTTTATCCCGTGAATGTTCAAACGCAAGGGGCGACATCACATAGCGATCGTCAGATTACCTCGGGTTATCGGAGCTGTTTTGGTGTGTGTGGAATTGGGATGTTTCTTCAGATTTAGTAGAACCCATGAACCTACTGGGTATAGGCGGCTTGGTTTGATCCGACAACCTTATGGAAAATTTAATTTTATGCTTTTGTTCGGTAACAATAAATCGCCCATTGCCTTATTACTTCTTAAACCATCAACATAATTGTAAAGTGCTTCAATCATAACTTGCATACAAGCCATGCCAACTATTGCATTGGTATTTATAAAACGTACTAAGCAACATTTTCATACTTATTGATTGTGGGTGTCAACTTTATATTTATCATGTTTTATTACGTTATCTATTATCGTGATCTTATTTTCCGATCAGTGTAAATATATATTTAAATAGCTGTGTACATAGATTGAAAGCCAATATAAATTGCTTGCATGTTACATTGTTACTTCGATCATAAGCTAATATTTTTAAATAAATGTTTTTTTAGTAATTATCTACTGTATATTAGAATGTTTTTTCAAAGCCTTATAGAATGTTTCATTTAATTTAAATTTTCTAGTGTTTCGTACCGATTTATTTACTTTATACTAGATACGCTTCATTTTATTAATGTGATGGTTCGGTAAATTGCCCAATGAATACAACATCACCGCCATCAATACTCCGCAAAAGACTCACTTAAACCACGACTCAGACATTGTCATCAGACCCAACCGTCTATAGAGATCAGTTTAATTGGTTGTCATTTATACAGCAAAATATATGGGAGTATCTATCAGTGTGCCCGTCTTTTGGAAGTTAAGGGTAAACGTGCAATAATTTAAATCAGGAATGGTTAAGAAAAAAATTATGCAGGGAATAACATTCAAACAAACATTTTAAATTAGACAATAGTTTTATCGCTATAAAGTCCCTAAGATGCTTAAAATAAGGTTGATTTGTATTTCACGAGTACACAAATGGACACTTTTTAGTGCGATATAATATCTTCTTGTAGACAGTTTCGCACGGGCAAGATACAACTATAATTTGATGATAAGAAATTTGGGGTATTTTCATATTTCTACATTTAAAAAAGGATATTTATGTTTATCCCCATGTGCAATCCTTAGATCACCTCCCGCCCAGTTGGGTTACCGGAGCTATATTGGAGTGTATTATGTATGATGTACATGTTCTTTCAATTTAGTAAAACCCATTAATCCGCTGGAATCAGGCAAAGACCGTTAAGTGACTTGCCCAAAGACACAGCTGTCTCGCTAATGACCAGTTTCGCACCATCAACCCTTCGGCTGAAAGGTACTAATCTGTCGGATTTCTCTTTGTTAAGTAGACAAAATGGGAAATTTTGTTGAACAGTGTAATTGCGAGAGATAAATTATTTTGCATTTCTAGGTAATTTTCCTAAGGGTAAAAACCCTAAAGATTCATGTACATCTAGATTCTAGAGTCTAGAGTTCTAGACCATCTTAGCTACGTACGATATTTAGATACTTAAATCCAATTTGGTAACAAGTCTGACCTAATAGCTTAGTGGATTAGTGCGTCTTCTTGTAGCCGAAGTAAACGCTAGCTTGTTGGGTGTGTCATTGGACAAGGCAATTAGCGGACATTGCCTGAACCCACTAGATATAATGGGTTTTAACAAAATTAAAGTTACGTCTATAATTCATACAAAACACACTGTAATAGCTCCGGTAATCCGGCGGTGGGCCCGAGATAACCTGATGATTGTCCGTGTGGTAACGCCCCTTGCATTTTTCCATTCGCGGCATAAGCATAAATATTTTATTCTAGATGTAAGAAATGCAATAAAACAAATACTTTCGTTTAAGACATTACATGCAGTAGTATTCAATTAGATCCAGATTGGCCTACACCTCACGACAAGTTCCTTTAGCTTGCATTGATATACAAGTTGTTTAATATATTTGTTTCTTTATTTTCTAGCAATCTGATATTTCAGAAATAAAAGAATTATATCATTACACATGCGCAGTATTTGCTTAATTTTAATATTCCAGTTCTGCAAGTTATAAATCAGAGCTGGTATATAGGCTTAGGTTAAAGGGGCCATTTTGCTATAAGGGCCATACTGTACTGCCATTTTTCTATTTTGCCGTGTTTTAACATTATAGGAAACGCAAGTTAAAATGTTAGGTTTGTCAATCCACTGTTGTCATAATATGACGTAGTAAATCGATCTGGATTAGAAGGCTTTGTGTGCGGTTTGTTCTTGAGTTAATGCCATCTGTAGTTGAGGAGAAAACAAAAAGAAGGGAAAGACGAAAAAGGAAAACTGCTTACTAAATTCAAGGCTAGGGAAGTAGGAGTAGTGTTAGAGCTGGTGGTAGCGGTCCAGGGTTTGAGACTAGGTTCGGTAAACAAATATATTCGGAATGCAAAGCGCATGTTAAAGTACTCTTCTTTCGTCTCAATGTTCATGAATTAAAGACCTCAATAATATGTTGCAGCATTACGACAGGCTATTCGATCATTAATAATTTGGTGGCCTTCACTATGGTGTATCAATTTATTAGCATTGCGTTCAATTTTTTTTAATTGGTAAATTAAATATGGCTGTGTATTAAGGCCTATAAAAATGTGCCTTTAGGCCAGTTATGTCTAATCCCCTTTCAGCTAAGTTTCAGTTTATGTGATTATTATCAATATTGAAAACAGCTATAGAAGTCACTAGATTGTCCTATACTATCTTTCCCTATGGGTTGCTTGCTGTATTTTGCCTTTATACGCCATTTAATGATTTGACTAACTATACCTAAAATGGCCAGTTTAACTGCCAGTATTTTAGACTTTTTACACAACATAATGAAGCAGTTATTGACAACCGCCTGTCCATCGGTTAGCGGTAATTTTTTACTGATTAGTCAAAGAGGTTACATTAGCTCAGGTGCGCGATAGATTAGCCTCGTTGTGTTTTGGCATTTTGCTTAATTATGATTTTAGGACATTGCAAATGTGTCTATGTTATTCTGTGATAATGCAAGTAGCCGACAAGATAAGAAAAAAATCATGCATTACGATTGTCTCGCAATGACCAATTTAGTTAGAATATAATAATGTAGGATACTTCCTGGCATGTCTAATTTGTAAAATACTTACTCTAATAAGTTTTTCCAGTACACAAGGCAAATGGCAACCACATGATCTCTTAGTATTAGCATAGGTAATAAAGTGCTTTTAAAAATGAGGAATATTCGTTATCACGCGTGATCGGCAAGTAATTTTTGTGTTTTTTTTTCATCATCAGTGACTAATATTTATGATGAGATATTAAGCCATATTTCCGTATATGATTATTATTTTCACGTAAAAAAACAACTGACATTTAAACCACCACAAATATATAGTAACAGCTGGATAAAATATTTAATCGTGAATTCTTCAAGGGGGTTTAATTGATAGCTTATGCATAGTTAAAGCGAATAGCTTGGTAGGATTATGTGTGGCTTTTCAGCCGAAGGTTTGCAGGTTTAAAACTGGTCGCCATTCTGTCTTAAAAAGTATACTAAAAACTTCAACAAAAATATCATTATATAGCGCCCTTTTAACAAATGAGGATTATGTACTACTGTAAAACGAAATGTTTCAAATAAAGTGATAAATAGTCATCTAAGTTTCATTTATACTTGTGTTACTTCATGCAGACTTATATTAGGAACGGTAGTTGGAAGTGTTGATAAATATAATGAACAGCACAACCAGTCGGCCTACAACATTCGGGAACGTTACCGTTCCTCCATGGGACGAGATCCGTACCAGATGGATTGCTTCTGAAATTTTTGCAATATTAATGTTCTGTGTAACATGCTACACCACCTTGGCAATGCTGTGTTGTGGGATATGTGGTCTTAGGAGTAAAAGTAAAGGTCGGTAGAGTGTTGTTGGTCGTGTAAAATCATGTTGTGTCGAAATCATACTTATATAAAGGACTTACTCATACCTACAAATGTCTGTTCCACAATAAAGAAATTTAAATATCAAAAGATTTTGACCTTTTTTATTCTAGCATTATAAATTTAAGTGTTACAGTGAAATAAGAAGTTTTGTTGGTATAATTTTAATCTGGCCGGTTAGTCTAGCGGTTAAGTGCGTCGCCTTTTAATGGAAAGGTTGCAGGTGCGAAACTGGGTTCTACCAAATTGAAGGAATGTGTGAATCATACACAACCACTGCAATAACCCCGGTAACCCTACGGTGGGCGCGAGGTGATCTTACGATTGCCCATATGTTAACCCCTTTGGTTTTACCATTCACGGGGATAAACATGTACATCATATTCTATTATATTCTGCTGTAATAACTTTTAAAAACATAAGTTTTGTAAGTTCTAACGAACCGTGTTATAGCAATGTTTATTGGCCAGAATTACATTCCATCCACTTCTAATAGGTGCTGAGCAGTAAACTTGTGTTCTTTTCCAGATTCCGATCTTCTACGTTTTGGTCCCATACTATATACGTTGTGTTTGATTGATGGACTCTGCAATTTACTTTTTCAAGCCATTCACCTATCTATGTTCAGCACCTTGCGCGAGCCATTCTGTTACTACTACGAAAAAGTGTTGGTTTTTACGTTTGGCCTTGCTATAATGTCCACGTGCGCCATCTTGTGGTTGAGGATGATGACGGCGTTTTATATGAATCCATTGATATCCAGTATCATCTCCAAGAAATTAAAATTTTTCGCTTTCGCTACTTTTCCGGTGCTCCTTGCTACGATGTCAGTATACATTGGTGTATTCGTCGCAGTCCCCCCTTACGCTACCTTCTATAAAGGTTGCCTGAAAGTCGGCACCTTTGGCAGCGCCACTTTACGATTTGCCATTGTCGGAGTTACAACAATCATTGGACAAAGTGTTTTTCTATTCTTTTTGGTCTACCCCCTGTATATGCATCGAAGAAACATGTTGTCCAGTGGGATCAATGAAAGCGCGACTATTCCACTAGTGAAGAAACTGACAATACTTTTTGGAATTTGTATTTTAGTCACACTGGCTTGTTACTTAGGCATCATAGTATACACAACTCGGTACACTTACTTGAAACACACACTGCTTGGTGTGATCATGCTTGTGCATTTGTTGACGGCGTATATCCAGTCTTTCCCCAAGTGGAAAACTTACCTATTCCCGTGTTATTCATCAACAGCCAACAGCATCCAAGGAAACACTGCCACCACCTCTACGCCAAACGTGAGAAGCCATAACGCCCCACAAATCAATGAAACAGTTTGAAACTTCCAACAAAGGCAGATCACCTCATAGTTTGTTGACCTAGCTCTGTATCCAACCCATAAAGGGTTAGACACCAAAACCGCTTTGTTTTGAAATCGGTTGCGTTAACCATTCGTCCACACGAGCCTAATTTTGGGCACATGATGGGTTCGACACCGGGCCCGTATTTTATACAAACGGGTCATTGGCAGCCCCTTTTTAAACGATCAGTTCAAAATTTCACAAAGAGCCATGTGGTATAACAAGAGAAGCGACATCAACTGATGCTAATTCTACTTTCTAGTTATGAAACACTGCGAAATAATTTTTCACCACTAATATTTTGCACAGGCGTGCTATAAGATAACATATCAAGTTCTTTTATTTTCTTTAGCTCATTTACTTGATTGGGGTTTTCCCCCTTATATCACCGCCATTGAACTCACAAATTGAGATTTGTGCTACTGAATCTTAGGCCGAACAATGAGCGAAAAACATAACTGAAAAAAATATTCTTATATGTATACGTGCGCGCTGTGTGATGCATAGATATACAATTGGTGTTTAATGCAGTTATCGACGATACTAAATACCAATATATTTATGGTGCTACAAGAATCCTATCGTAATGGCAACAACCGCCTCCTCTTAATATATCATATACAACAAATCGAATTAAATTAATAAATAAACGGAAAATACAAGGCTAATCGGAAGACTGTTTTGTCTCTTTTTCTTTTGCGTCTTTAGCAAGAATCCAGACCTCATTTCGACGGTTTAACAGCCTTAAAGGGCTGTCGTAGCCGGCACATATGAAAGTAGAGTTATCCGTCATGTCCTTTGTCACGCCATTCCGTAAGAGATCGCAACGAAGAGCTTCAATTTCCCGCTTGTAGTCCGGTTCTTTCGCGAAACCGGAGAATACCCTGCGAACACATTTCCATTAAAGGTTAATCATGACAATATTGTGTATATGTCAGTTTAAACCAGTGTGCTGCGGAAAAATAAATTTTAACACAATTTTTACCAAATAAATGATTTTAGATACTTCCCTAATATACGTAATAATCTGAAGTTTTAGTCATACCTGAACAATAATGTCTGAAATAAATAAAAAAAACTTTGAACTGCCCTTTTCAAGATTGGGACACAACATATTACTGTGTATTACTTTTTTTAACATTTTTGACTGCAATGGCCATCAGATTAAAAAATTGTTTCTAAATGTGCGTCGAAAGCCCATCGTATGGGAATGTTTTTTTCGTATTTTTCACGTTTTATACCACATTTCTTGTTATATAAGACGTATACCATTTAAAATGGACAAATGCTGTTCATTTCATGTTGGGGTTTGCCCCTTCTTAGCATTACCTTGCATAGACAGTGACGTCATCCCTAGTCTCGATGAAGACGTCTTGGTCTTTGGGGTCGGGCGGGGCCTGCTGGTACTTGCAAGGTACGTAAAATGAAGTGACGTATTCGGATTTCTCTTCGGTCGGTTTGTGGATTATCACGGGTACAGTCATGGAGATGCTTTCATCTGTGAAATAAATGGAACCAATAAAACAAGCGATTCACGTGAGACGGGCGGTTCATGTGATCCGAACTGTTATCTAAGTAAGTTAAGTCGTTCAATTTTTTAAGCTTTTATCTTCCTTACTACATCTCCACATATGGTTGAATATCCTTCAACACTTACCATACACCACCATGATTCGACCAATTACTCTAACAAATTTGTTTGTGATCCTTACCATTATATCGTTTTTTACTGAGCCATGTTTCGAAACCATGTATTGATCGCGTTAACCATTCGGTCACACGACCGTACGTATACCAATATATCTTGTCCAGCATTGTGATTCTACAGATCACAACGCCACGAAGAACACCATACACTAACATACTCACTTTGGACGTTGGAACCACGAATGTAGTTGAACAATGATCGGAAAGCGGAACTACCAGCTGCACGGTGATCTTGTGAACTCCGTTTTGCGCTTGTCCAATTCGCTCTAGGGTAAAATCGAACTTGATACGACTCGTCCTAAAATACCATTTTTATTACTTTTTTACCTGGCCAGGTCATGGTGGTCTCGTCACTTAGACCGCTTTTATATACCAAGTGGTAGATAAACATTCGGCAACAGAAAAGTGTTTTGCACTGTAATAAAAGTTTGGAATATACGCGGTGGGCTCATGTTCGTTTGTCTCGGTTACAACTCTATATAGCCAGAACAACTGTCTTTACATTTTGCATTCTATAATTTATATGTGTTAAATGGACGTTTCCGACCGGGGTTGTGTAAATAACACACGAATAGCAATCCACCGAACTGAGTGGCGGTAAGTCATATAGAATGAAACGACTTTGTGGCCGAATGGTTAACGCGATCGATACATGAATCGACTCTTATACCAAAAACGGTCCTATTGACGACGCCATCATGAGTTCGAAACTTTTCCCAGTAAAAAAGAATGGTTTGTACAGCCGAATCATACGAATAATAATAATAAAAACAGACTTCGCAACCGGCCGATCACGGATTCAAAACTTTCCAAGTAAAAAGAGAGAAAAGGGGAAGACGGCCAATGCCGAATTGTTAGCGCGGCCAATTTACATATATAATTCCACATAAAATGGTTTTAATGACAAACCTATAGTGGTTTCAAAAGTCAGCCCGGTAAATAAATAATAAAAATACCACTACACAGAATAATAAAGAGGCTGAGAATCGAACCCATGTCTGTCCGGAGTGGCCATCATGGCCTCTCTGTACCAATTATATAAACATACTTAACTATTGCTGTATAATACTACCTCCGGTTGTGAGTCTGCTAATACGAAATTCGGCTGTTCGTACCCGTTGTAGCTACCGCTTTCAAAGCTTGGTTGATTCCCCATTGCAATAATCCTTCGCAGTATTCGTTCTAATCGTCTAATCGTGGCGTAGTATTTGTAAGCTAACGTGAAAATGGCTAAAATGCAGACAACTGTGTAACCGGCACGCAAAAAAATGCATTAGGACAATCAAACCAACGGATATTGGCAATCAGCTTCTGCCTTGCAGAATTGCACAATGCTTGTTGCCTGAAAGACTTAATTAGTTTTCTGCTCCGTTGCTTTACACTTAACTATTTGCTTTTACGTTTTAGTTCTTGCAATAGTCGTATTCCCTTTATGCCCTTTCAAACTTGCTAAACGTTTTGAAGCAACAGCGCACACACGATTCAGTTCAGGCCTGTGACGTAATCGAGTGTTACATAACAACTGATCACGCGAATTCACGTCACAGCAGTCTTGGTTGTACTTCTCACATTCAACTGTACAGCAAGGTAATACTGATGGTCGGCATTATTTATTTAAATATAAATGAAAAAAATATAGATTAACGAAACAATTATTATTTATCCAATGCAAACTTACTACACAAAATAGGCTGTCACTCAAAATCCTATACCTCAGAAAGCGTTAGATTTTTTCACAACTTAAATAACCGGGTATAGAGGATAAGTTAATTAGTTGTACGTCATCTATTGCGGACCATATCGTTTTTCCGAGGGTGAAAATTTTAAAACCCAAAGCTTGCTAAATTAAAGATGGTATCTCACGTTTTATCTTACTTATCAAAGTTGGGTTAACTAGACAGTGTATTATATATGATTGAGACATTGGTACTGTTTTAGTTTAACGTATTAAGTTACTAGTTTCGGCTGATTTTCGCTGATTTATGTCGGTTTAAACTGACTTGAACCCAATAAATGTTTAATAATTAACGAAAGTTCCAGTGGAAACTATCTCACAGGGTATTCTCCGACTGCGTAATAAGAACAGACTGCAGGCAGTGATCGAAAATACGTAGCCTTGTCTTATTGTCTTGATTTTCTAGTTCAAGTTTCTTACTCTTTTTTACCGCACTAGGTTTTAAACCCCTAATTGCTTCGTCACCAATACCGTACTCATGTCCCAAATCTGTAAATTTGTAATAATGTACAACCATAGGTACACTTATTTATAAAGCTTCCACTGTCGGGACTTCACCAATTGTAGTATATGACGTATGTGACACAAAGGTTATGTTTCCGAATGGTTAACACGATTGATAAATATACCTACACAAAGAACCGTTTTAGTGGCGTAAAAAATTACACTCTTATGATTAACAAATAGAATACAAATTTATTTTCGTCATGTTATATGTTGTGCAAATTTGTAAATAAAGAAAAACACAAAAATATTTTTATGGATACGTCTTCGTTATTACTTGTACAATGGGAGATCTTCTGACAAGCTCGTTTCATATTAAACTAAATATGTGTCTGTTAGCTGTAATATTCAAATTTTGAAAAACCTAACCCTTTAATTGGTAAAAACTGAGGGTAAAAATATTACTATTTTCTTGCGGCACGCCAAGAATATCTTGCGGCACACTGCTTGCAGAAGACTGTTATATCCAACTGTTTGACCGTACAAACATTGCTCTTGCACACATTGTTTCTATTAAGACTCGGTATAAAAAATTTTAATTTACGAGTTGAAATATATTCTTATAAGCAAGCGATGCAAAATATTAGTGGTTAAAGAGCATCTCGCAGTGTATTTTAACTAGAAAGTAGAATCAGCATTACTTGATGTATTTAGGTCCACACAAGATATCACATGCTCTATGTGCAATTTTGAATGAATGTTGTATACAAATGGATGCCAATGCTACCTTTGCAAAAACATATGTCTATACAATCTGTAACGGTTTTGTAGCTAAATGGATAACGCAACCGATTCCTATATCGATTTCCTTATAAAAATGGTCTTGGTGACGAGCCCATCATAAGTTCATGACTTATACTGGTAGAAAACAACACCAGGGTCATGTGTCAGATGTTTCAAACTCTACCATTGCTTTTTGGGGACGTATGATTCTTCTCCGTTGCCCCAGAAGTAATGCCGGTATTTCCTTGGGTGCTGTTGTTAGCGGTTGAAACTGTTGAGAGACACGGGAATAGGTAAGTTTTCCACATCGAGAAAGACTGGATATACGCGGTGAACAAATGCACAAGCATGATAACGCCAAGTAGTGTGTGCTTGAAGTAAGTGTAACGGGTTGTGTATATTATGATGCCCAAATAACAAGCCAGTGTGACAGAAATACAAATTCCAAAGAGGATTGTCAGTTTCTTCACTAGTGGAATTATCGAGCTTTCGTTGATCCCACTAGACAACATGTTCCTTCGATGCATATACAAGGGGTAGACCAAGTAGAAAAGGAAAACACTTTGTCCAATGACTGTTGTAACTCCGACAATGGCAAATCGTAAAATGGCGCTGCCAAAGGTGCCGACTTTAAGGCAACCTTTGTCGAAGGTGGCATAAGGTGGTACCACGAAGAATATCGCCATGTATATTGACATCATAATCATGACCACCGGGAATGTACCGAAAGCGAAAAATTTCAATTTCTTCGAGATGATACTGGATATCGATGGATTCATGTAAAACGCCGTCAGCATCCGCAACCACAAGATGGCGTACGTGGACATTGTACCCAGACCAAACGTAACAACCAACACTTTTTCGTAGTAATAACAGAATGGCTCGTGTAACGTGCCAAACATAGCGAATTGAATGGCTTGGAAAAGTAAATTGCAGAGTCCATCAATCAAGCACAACGCGTGCAGTATGGGACCAAAACGTAGATAATTAGAACCTGGAATAAGGCACAAGTTTACGTACTGCCAAGGACACTAATAATAGGAAAGAATTTAACGGGATACGTATTTGATAGAATTGTTCTATTTATCTCCGTGTGTCGGAAAAAACTCTATGTAACATGGTTCGTTAGACATTTTGTTCTTATTTTAATTTTGTTTTAATTTGATTCCACAACCACAATCCACCGACCTTTGCTTTTACTTCTGAGACCACATATCCCGCAACATAGCATTGCCAAGGTGGTGTAGCATGTTACACAGAACATTAATATTGCAAAAATTTCAGAAGCAAGCCATCTGGTACGGATCTCGTCCCATGTAGGAATGGTAAAGTTCCCGGATGTTGTAGGTCCACTGGTTTGATAGACTGTTGTGCTGTTCATGATATGTATTAACACTTCCAACTACACTTCCTAATATAAGTCTGCATCAAGTAACAAAAGTATAAATGAAAATTAGATGACTATTTACCTTGTAATTGAAACATGTCGTTTCACAGTACAACACAATCACAATTTGTTAAGAGCAATGTTAATAAGAGTATAAAGTGAAAAAACTTGATGTGCTCGTTACTAAGACCGTTTTTGTTTAGAATTGATATATGTATCGGTCGCTTTGACCATTCGCTTTCACGACAGTTCCCAAATTAGCAATAATCACACAAACTTTACTTAATTTGAGTGCGGCTGAAGTCTCTGCAAGCCAAATTCACATTTTAAGCGTCCACTTGAATACATTGGTATTTTTAGTTTGTCGATCAAATTAAAAAAAAGTTGATTAATACTAAATGACGAAAAAATGAAACAACAAGAATACGGAAATTGCATACAAAAAAAGTTAAAAATCCTCAGAATATCATATCAGTATTAGTGGGGTTTGTTATTGATTACAATTTCTGCATTCCCTTGTTAATACCAACGCCTGTCAGCACGTCACTGTAAACATACTGACTTTAAATGGAAATGCTGAAACACAATTATTTAGTTGGTGGACCTATACCTTGTTGCTACGTATGCTTCTGACGTACTACGCACTTCCCTTTTGGCCTGCGGTGAATACGGACCAGAATCCACCATAACAATGAATTAGGAATCCGAAATATTTATTTTTGGTTTAATGGTGTCATGAAAATCGAATGGGACGCACGTTGGACATTCTATCTTTTCTAATTGTCAAACCTAGCTATTTTTAATAACTATATCTTATACCAGTCCAAGTGCTAACTGTAATTGATTAAACTTCCAAAGCTACAAAAATTTAACAATACTGCGCTGGTTTAATG
>CH003426.1:74430-97568 GCA_000149265.1 Ciona savignyi
ACAAAAATTAAACAAATACTGCGCTGGTTTAATGATATAATCCTTTATTTTTTGGAAATTTCAAATTTCTAGAATATATAGAAGCAAATCTACTAACAACAGCCGGTAAAAGAACTTGCTGTATGCAATAGGCCTACCTGAATCTAACTTGAATACCATTCATTTATTTAGAAAGTGTTTCGACGAAAACTTGTTGGCGTAAAACTGCTTTATTATGCACGCATTCTAGACGTACATTTGATTGATCTTTTATCTGCGTGGGTGACACAACTAGCATAGTTGGCACCTTACGACCAACTTCCCGCATTGTAAGCAGAAATTGAACGCCAAACTGTTATCAACCTAAACTATGACAGCACATTTGCACCTCAATGGCTAGTAGTTTGTACTATGCTGCTGATGATGCTAAATATATTTATATATAAGCACGAATAAAATGCATAATATCATCAACGCATTACATACGTCAATTTTCACCAGGGTTGTGCAGTCTGCATTAATAATCGCGTAAAGTGATTTCTTATTAAATTAAAAGTTAACAGATGACGGAAAGTTTATTATAGCCGTGTCACCACGGACAGATCTATCCTTGCTATATCGCCTTGTATAGTGCAGTATAAGATACATATCTTTTACCTGCATTGAAACATGCAGGGTTTTCATACGAGATTACCTCGCGCCCATCGTGGGATTACCTAAGCTATTGTCCTTTGTTGTATGTTATTAAAACGTTCCTTTAATTAGCAACTTGTCAATCCACTGGGTGCAAGCGATGTCCGCTATTACCCTGTTCATGAACACCACCGACTTGCAAGCGATCAGTTTCGATTCAATAATCTTCGATGCTACAACCTTTCTGTTCCTTCAAAATTTGTTGGGTCCTTTTATGATTATTTATATTACATTGTGTTCTCTAGCCTGGTGAATTAAATACTTTGTCACTTCCTCTAAGACAAGCAGAACCAGCTAGTAATAATACAACAATGAACCATATTCACGCCAAACCCGTGTTTTTTAATGCTGACAATGCAGTATTTTCTTAATAATGCGACAATCAAACAATACGACCGAGACTACATTGACTGGAATACAAGCTATACATAACCAGAAAAGGACACCGAAAATAAATATCCTAATATGTTTTTAGAATACACTTGTTCTCCTTAAATAGACCTTTATCTGAACTGGATTTGACCCGTGGTAGACCCATGTTAGAATATTAAATACATGTACAGCGCATGGGCGAATTGTTAACGTAACTCAAAGATAAAGCGAATCCTATAAAAACGGTCTTGCTGACGATTCTCAGTGAATACGTTCTTCTTTGCCAAATGTATGGGGTTTGATGTTAAAAAGTGTCAATTTGCCGTGATGATGAAGCCTAGAAGCGTTATGCCCACAGTCGTTCAACATTTGTTATTCCAGTATGTTTTGTGTAAATGAGGCGTTCCTTCAGTTTTAGTAGAACCCATTAATCCACTGTGTCCAGGCAATGTTTGTTTTCAAGGATACTACGGACTAGCCAGCAAATAATTTCGATATAACAACTTTTTGACTGAATGCAGACTACCGAGGCTCTTACCATTCAAGCATCCAGCCGAAAACGTTTTTATAGATAATTCGTGGAATGATTTGTTCACAATATTCACAGAAGCTTCTCACATAAACAAAATTAATAACTGAACGTAGACTATACCCAACTCCATCTGACTGTGCTCTTTATGAGTTATGTGCGTAGTAAAGTCGCCGCGTGTAGAAATGCATTTTTCTACTTTTACACCTGGCAAGTTTCGAAACCTTAATGTGCTCTTCACTAAGTCCGTTTTTCTATGCAATTCGATAAATGTATCTGTCGCGTTTATTGCTTAACCACACGGCCCTACATCCGTGTTTTGTTCTTGCAAATAACTTTAAGTCTACCTCCGACTTATTACCTAAATTGCAACCCTTGTGTCTATCGTTTACGTCGACTATGTAGTGAGCCGGCGAACTTTATGCCTGTTTCTAACCATCCGAGTTAATATTCGACGCATGATCGGGGCGTGTGGCCGAATGGTTAAATCGACCGAATAGTTTTGAACGGATATCATCATGAGTTCGAAACTAAAAATAAATATTATTATCAAATGCTACGCGAATAAGAAAAAAATCGGTTTAAACTCGAATGCATTTCTGATAGAGCTAAATTATTAAAGAACTGACATTTCTGTATCTTTCCTCTGGTGCAATTTTATGATTAATTGTATAATATATCATTGTGAAGATTAACTTTATCTCAACTCCAGGAATTTAGAACCGCAGCAAAAAATAATAATATGATACGTTTGGCAACGAAAACTCTAGTTCTTAATAAAGAAATTTCAATAAAACATAAATAATTAATATACAAAATTGAAGTCGCAAACCGTAAAACACCAAGTATGGTGTTTGTATACTTTAAACCCCTGACTTTCGCTCTTGATTAAAAAACTTTCTTGGCAAATGCTCTCTGCGTTATGAACTTTGTTGTTCCCAAATGCGTTATAACCTTTGTTGTTCCCAGGATAAAGGTACAACTTTTAATTAAAATTGGCTAGTTCACGAAAATAAAATCACGCTATTCAAACAAAGATTAACGTTTGCAATCATAAGAGATTTTTTTATTGCAGTTCTGTGAGTCTAATATTAAAATACAATCTTTGATAAGCGTTGATTTTTCAGCTTTTGTTTATCTATGGCCTTTTTATAACAATTAAGCTTTAAATCGCAAATGGAACCAGCCCTTTGTACGATCGATTGGCTTGGTTGGTTAGTTCGCCAACTTGCAGTCGAAGTGTTGCAGATTCGAAACTTGTCGCTGGCAACTCGGTTTTGTCCTTGGGCTTGGCGGACATTGTCTGAACCAAGTTTTGTCCTTGGGCTTGCCGGACATTGTCTGTACCAAGTAAATTTATGAGCGTAATAATGAACAACACACTGTAATAGCTCATGTAGCCCAACGGTGGGCATGAGATAATCTAGGGATTGCCTACCCTGTTTACATGAATAAATATGAATATTCTTCTCTTCTGTGCTCAGCAAGGTTACGGGGTTTAACAGAAAACGGTTAAAGATTTAAAATGTCGATAAAACAGAATTTCTTCCATTTTAAAGTTGTCCATTAAAGTTTGTTATTTGTTAACAACTTTTCTTCAATAGAGGCCGAAAGAGTGTTTCCAAACTGTTTTGTTTTTCGGTGATTCGCCGTGAAATACTGGGACATTAAGCATTTCGGTTATTTTATTTTTCGCCCTTTTATTGCATTACAGAAAAATTTAACATTTTTTTTATTCTAAAAAAGATAAAACAGAAACGTCGCAATAGTTAAAACACGCGCTATAACATAGAAAAATAAAATGACGTTAAACCTTGCTTGATTTCTAAAGTTTATAAATGCTTGCAAATGGTATCTAAATATATTTGTGGTAAATTGACCATTTAAGCTTGAGATATATTACTTTAATCCGTTGTAACTTTATTTTGAACACGTGTTGACCAAACAATACCCAGTTAACTAGGAAGTGCTCTCTGGTGCCACCGCTGGAGCAGTTTTGATCAAGATTGAAGCCTAATCGACCTTGGCCGACGTAACAATACGACTTGTTTTAAATGTCGAACTACACTGACGCTTGTAAGGAAAAGCACAACAAGGTTAAGAGAATGAATTATCGTCTCCCGGTAAGTATAACGGGATTTACACAATATTACAGCAGTGTAGCACAATATGTTGGTGAGCATGCAAATTCCCATTACAACAACTATCCGTTTTATAACCGGAAACACTGTTTTTTCAGCGATCCCTCTGTTTCCCATCTTCCGACGATGAACACAGAGCGGGTAGATAAAAGACGCCAAAAGAAAGATTTGAGAAAGTATAGCTGACGACGCAGCCACTATCCACTTTATGTTGGAATTTCCTGAAACTTCTGCCCTTTGGCAGCCAATCTTGGTTGTTACGTATGGCGGCTGGACAAGGAACAGTATGACGTCACATACAGACACAAGCATAAGAAAGACAGATACCATCCACACAACGGCGTGAACCACTCTGTTTATATTGCACCGCCACAATGGGTTCAGATAAAATGACGTCAGAATTCGGAACCAAAAGATGACGTAGGTACAGCACATAGCAAGTCCGAAGGTCAGCACCAGTATTTTCTCGTAGTAAACGCAAAATGGCTCTCCGATTTGAGCCAAGAAAGAGAGTTGAATGCAGTTGTAGATGAAAGTAGCTAGCCCCGCCGTGACGCACAAACCGTCGGATATCTTTGAAGAATTACTTCGTAAAATACCTAAACACAAACATAGTTATTTAATTAATAACAACAAATAGTAATCCAGAGTATTTTAATGCTAGTTTGCTAGTGGTTATGATAGCAATCCATGTAAATAAGTTGGGGTTAACATGTTTATCACAGGGTATCTGAGTGAATGTAGCATTTTCACATACGTTCTCGTTACCTAATGGTTAAGGATACATATATCAACTATATAAAAAAACGGTCTTATTATCGAGCCCGTCATGCGTTCGAACCTTAGCCCGCGGTAATAAAATGTTGCGTTTTCATACCTATAAAATACAAGCTAGAAGTTGCAACTGTAACCAGGAAAAAAATAATATGTGTGGCTATAGTGTTCAAAGCGTAATCCTCACGGGTGGCATAGTTTACCGCTCTACTACTATGCGACGCCCACTATCCGTACTGTTGTCTACGAAGCCATGCGACTGGTTCTATTTGGGCCGGGTGGACAGTTGGTTTTGTTCTTATGACCAGGCTAATGAGCGTAAACTTTTGCTATGATTAAATATATTATGATCGCCGACTGGACAGCTCTTCTGTGTGTGTGTGCTTGTGCGTGTGAGCGTTGAGCGTGTCCGTGTGTGTGTGTGTGTGTGTGTGAACCCGGGTATTGAAGGGCAAATAAAAGGTGGTAGAATATGACGTCACATTTATCAGATGTCGCCACTTTTACCGCCTCAATAACATACAAAGTTTGTTGACGTATGCCGCTGACCGCAAAGGTCGGTTGACGCATGTCGCTAATTACCAGATCGGTTTGACGCATGTCACTGACCGTGAGGTGGGTTTACACATGTCGTTGGACGCAATATGTTACCGCTTACCGCTTTACGTACAGGCAGCTTTACCTGATTCCACATTGAAACGTCTTCCGTTCGTTGATGTGTATATGACGCTAAACGTTACAAAAAGCACAACCAGAGATACGATGGTCGAAAGAACGATTGAAACCAGCTTTTCAACTTTGACTTGGTCCGTCGCGATATTGGTAAAATTAGAGCTGTTGTCATATGTTGTCATTGCGATCGTTATGACGGACATGCCACTTAAATTTTTCCAAATTATGTCTAAGCTGTAGAAAAATGACACTTTTGAATTTTGGAACTTTCTCATTAATAAAATCAGGCCAGATAGCTTGGTGGGTAAGTGCAGCGACTTTTATTCAAAGTAATAAAGATTAACCGGTCGCTTGCTATCTGGTATATACTAGACACAACGTTGTGTCCTTTCAAGTCACCTAGCGGACTTCGCTTAAACCAAGTGGATTAGTGGGTTCTGCAAAAACTGAAGGCGTGAGAACGCTCCAATACGCCATCGCAATATGATATTACGGTCAGCAATGTGAGAATGCTCCATTAAGTAATCGCTAGGTGATCTGACGATGACCCGTGTGACAACAACACTGCGTGTTCTTATTTACCAGATTAAACATGAACATCCTAGATTAAACATGAATATCCTAGATTAAACATGAATATCCTATAATTTGTCTAAACAGAACCTTATAATTAGCTAAAATACCAACTACCTTATCCTGAAAGAACCTATTTTTTAACAATGGAAACTTGTTGCCGAATGGTAAACACGACCGATACATTTACCAATTTTTTTACAAAAATGATCCTGGTGACAAGTCCAATATAGGTTCGAAACTTAGCTATGTTAAAAATAAAAAAGGGCGTATATTAACAATACAAAAAGCGAGGTCGAGTTGAGCCTTCAGTTAGCCTAAGATAACTTTATATCCTTTCTATATTATATATTGCTTTCTGTTTGACTTATGGAAGCTAGATACACATATAGTGACCAGAAACAATAGTATTAAAAAACAAATAAACGCTTCTTGTTATAAGAGACACTTTAAATAAGCAACAGTTACTTATATATTTCCTGAAAGCAGTTCTAATTGCACTGGTGAATACGAGCTAACGCAAGGTAGTTTTCAGTATACAGAATATTTTCCAGCACCTGTAAACAAAGGTTATTGCTTGGAAATAGGCTACCGAGGAATACAAGAACAACAGGACAAGTAAAGTTTACATAGCACGTCACTGATACAGGTCGCGCACTAACGCGTGGTTGTATTTAAGTCATTTAAGAGTTGAGTTAGGGGTAATGAAAAGGGTTTGTTAGGTCTTTTGTCCGAATGGTTAATGTAACCTATACATAAATCGATTCCTATAAAAGTGTCCTAGTGACGAGACCATCAAGGGTTCAAAATTTGGCTAGATAAAAAAGGGTTTTAAATCCTACAGTCTTCATCATTTCTAAAGAGAATACTCTTAAAAGCAATTGTTTAAGATCATTGAACCGCTTTTTAAACATTTTATTATTGGCTGTCGCGTAATCAAAATAATATTATTGGTTTGACCTATAGACATTGCATTAGACAACAATCAGTTAACTTTAAACTGCATAATTATTTCTTGAATCACAGTTACAGCATAAACTAGTTCATTACACAATTTATTTCATTAAAAAATAAACGTGACGCAAATTGAAAAAAATTCGAAAACGGTACAAAACAACGACCGTTTTTTTTGTACGATGAAAAATAATAAACACGCTTTCATGTAACGAAGTTTAGTTTTCGGAAACAATACCTTAATTATGCGTGTAAATTAGGAAATTGATAATCTTGGTATTATATAACACATGACCAATTTCCAATTAAATACCTGTTTACGCCACGTTTTACAAATACCTAGTCTGTAATTTTGGTGAGTAACATAATGTGAGGTTATTAGCTCCAAATTTAACATGAAAAAGTACAGTCGTGCGGCGAAATGGTTAGCACGACCGATTCAAATACAGGTTTATATAAAAAAAATAACTTTTAAAAAATGCATTTTTTATCTAACTTACTTTGTACTTTTAACTCCACATTTAACTTACTTTAAATTTAAATTGCAGTACAAAATCGATGCATAAGTTTTATTTTGTTTCTTAAAACGTGAAATATGATGTCAAATATCAATTAGGAGTTTGAAATATTTTTGAATGCGTTGCTTGGTGAGCGACGGACAGAACTTCGATTTCGCCTTAATGTTCCAGAGCTGTTGACTGGGCTTTGGGACGGGTACCATTCCACCTCGTAACAAGCAAGGGACAGTACCCTCCTCCAGTCTGTAAAGGAATGTACCAAGGCGGCAAGGTGCACTACCAAGTTAATGTTCAACAGCAAGTGCGATAAAAACACATTAGGAGTTTTGTAGGCAATAACAACACCATAACATATGATGTTAACTACAACACACAAAACCATTGTGATAGCGAGTCTTTTTACAAAGGGAAGTGCTTGGCTCCGGTCAATCCCTTGCGTAATCATCCGTTTCCGATGCATGTAGATAGGGTAAGTGAAGTAAAACATTAGGGACGCTTGGCAGACTATCGTAGTTAACGCCACGACCGCCCACTTTAAGCTCACTTCTACTTCCAAATCCACCTCGCAGCCGAAAGGCGTCCAAAAATACCTCAGTGGTAGAAGAAACAGCAGGATAGAGACCGCTGCTCCGATTAGAAGTATTACAAAGGTTATCCGGCTGAATACATGTAGCCATCGTTGTATGTGCTCTTTCAATAATGGTTCAAGGTAAAACGTTGTCAGCATGCGAACCCAAAACACGCCATACGTGCTTAGGATTGAGAGGCCGAAGCTTATAACCCTCACCGCCTCGTATACTGGGCAGTAACCTGCGGGGACTTGCGCCACGAAAGGTAGCTCAATTAGAGTGAACGTTAACACGGAAAACGCTCCCAGAATACACAGGACCTTGAGCAGAAAGTTGTACCGCCGACGGTTAGCATCAACTGAAACAAATATTGTGCGTGTTAAGCTATGTAAAAATGTAGTATACATGGGGTTTATTTAGGGGTTCTGTAACCCCCTTTTTTTATTAAAATATTACATTTTTGAAAAATTAGCACAAACGTGAAATTTAAACGTGGTACTGTTCATGTGAGAATGTCATTTTTACATCCTTCCAACGTATTTTAAACTTTATTCAAATCATTTTATTTACATTTTAACCATTAAAAAATAATTAAAACAAAGCGACAATTGCTTATCAAAAAAACAAAAAGCTAAAAGACACTTCACTAAAATGGGAAAGCATCAAAAAACCCCAAAGTTATCTAGTTTGGTGCCTAAAAAATATTAAAATAGAATCTCATGCCTTGTTATACTTCTAGGGAAAAAGTCACATGAGCTGAAATATTTGGACTTTTCTTTGTCGAAAATTGTTGTTAGCTGAATGGCTAAGATCAAAACCGAACATTTCCCTGGGCAAACCACTTATGGCCTGAAGCCAATAGAATGATAGATTAATGGGTTCTACCAAAACTGAAAGAACGTCTGAATCATGCATAACGCACTGAAATAACTCCGGTAGCAGGATGGGCAGAAGGAAATATGATGACTGCTCGTGCGATGCGTTTTCCTATTTACGGGTTTAAAACATAAATAATATATTATCCTGTAGGTTTCAGTTTCCTAGATATGATTTTCATCACAGCCATATTATATCGGGTGAAATGCAATTATTAAGTCCTAAACAGTCGTAACACGTCAAGATTAAGCTTTGTTTAAGATCTCAATAAGAATAAACGTGTGTCTCGAATGTTTATTTAACTTTCCCACGACCTGTGAATAAAACAATTCCAACTTTGTTTAAATATTAAGCAGGTAATCGGTGAAATCAGTGGGAAAAATGCGTTTTAGGCTCTGACGTAATGACCGAGTATTTATAGCTGTAAGTAAGAAAGAACGTTTTCTCACGCTACCACCGGCCATAAAATCCGACTGTAGACACGCAGGTTAAGAAAATTGCGATTTTTTTAATTTTCGGTCGTGTGACCGAATGGTTAACGCGACCGATACATATACTAACTATATAAAGAAACGGTCTTAGGAATGAGAATACATCATGGGTTTGAACCTTATACCGGGGAATAAATCGTTTCCTAATTTTATTTTCCTTTGTGAGAGAATAGAAGTTATTGTAATACGGGAAATCACCTCATTTAAGACGTTGGATCTATTGCAGCAATTGTGCATTGATAGAACATTTTTATAAGTTTCTTTGAATCAACTGGATTAAAGCAACGCCAATTAAGTGCTCTTTCGGCGGGTAGAAATTCAATCTCAAACCTTTAAATTAATCACACAAGAAATTTGAAACCGAAACTTACTTTTTACCCGCTGCCGAATGGAAAACACCAGCAGTGATATCGCGATGTACGTCACGAACGGGGCGGCTATGTAGGAAAAGACGAGGGAGGCAATTTTAATCCTTATTGCCACGTCATCTGTAGTTGATGTGTGGTTGATAGTGCTATTGTCCCCATTCATTGCAAGTCTAATTTATACCTACATCCGACCACAAAATTTGAAAATTCTGTAAAAAAAATATGATTAATATCCACAATATCTCGGTTCCAATCGTGTAAAATACGTGGCGAAAAGTTGCGCTGGAGACATGGACAAAATTGCATGAAGTGGAAATGTTAATTTAAGTACGGTCGTGTGGCCAAATAGTTACCGCAACCAATACATGGTCCAGTTCTATACAAAAAAACGGTCTTGGTCACGAGCCCATCAAGTATCCGAAACCTAATCTTGCCAAAATACAAAAACAAACAAAAAAACAGTACAAACGGTAATGTTTTTTGACCGAATCGTTAACGTGACTGATGTGGCTGATCCATTGCAAATATAAAAATATTTTAGTGACGATTCCACGTGGTTCGAAACTTGGACCGGTAAAATAACATAAAAACAGTACAGACATACTTTACATAAAAATACAATTTAACATAAGCATTGTTCCCACAGATTAAGTATAAGGTTGTAAGAACATGGACGCGTGATACGATCTACACTGTCGCCACTTTCCGCGTAATTGTATCCTTTGCCGGACAATTCACCTAACGGGCAATACCATGATCCAGTTGATTCTATTGCTTCGATCAAAAACTGAAGTTTTTAAAATTAAAATAGCTCCTGTAACCTAACTATGGGTGCAAGGTGGTCTAATGATTTTCTATATAGCGGTGGATAAACACTTGTATCAGATAGATCTAGGCAGAAAATACAAATGCGGAATAACACGTTTCTAAATGTCTGAAGATAAAAAACATTATTCCTTCTTCTGTCCTCAATGCAATGTAATTTGAGTACTTAATTATTGGCGATGCGGTATCCCTTTTACTGTTATATGCAGTATATGTTGTCTAATACTGTTAAATGCTCTTATATCGTTAAATTGCGTCACCTTAACATTTTAACGAACGATTTTCTGTTGGTCGCCCTAAATGATACTTGGTAAATGGCACTTTCCTAATTTGAATATCTTTTGGCTAAAGACCTTTAAGTAATGCTTTAATTAAACTAAGGTATTCCAACTATAATTTATCACCGGATCACGCGTGGAGACATCGGCCCTGCAACCATTGTTTCAAAAGCCAAAGTGGCCAAAAGTCCGAACAGCCAGAATGTCTGAAATTCAGTAAACTTTTGCCTCAAATCTCTGCAGTCAATAAATGTACTCCCCAAATGGGATACTGAACATAAAGTCACAGCAGGCAACATCATATGCAATTACACAATTGTTCAACACTAAAACTATTTGGTTTTGCATTATTTATTTAACTGGCATGTTAACCGACGCAAGCCCACATCACTTAATTGTCAACAAAGCAAAGGTAAGCTGTCCAATTGTTTCCTTTTGTGACGCATAATCAAGCGATACGATATCAATCGATAGCTAGTTTTGTATGCAACGAGGTGACTAATATGACGCAATAATGGGGTACAAAGTATTTAAAGTAAAAGTAAAATAACTAAGTATAGAATGGGAAAAACGTGAAGATATTTCTGAAAACTCCAAATTAAAAAATGCGTGGTTTGGAATTTTAAATATGTAAATATCCGTCCTAAATCGTATCACTAAATTAGTAGTAGTCGTTTGTTACGATTAATGCAATATCACAATTGCCTGACAAAACTAAAAGTAAGGAAAGAGGGCAAGAATAAGGGGGGGGGGGGCTCCTCAGTAAAAGAACGGTTACGGCTGCTCAGTTATATAAAGATTATAAACTTCGGTTATTGTAGCAGTTTTGGTTAGAATTGGGGGCTAGTTCTGGGGTATGGATTAGTATGGCAGGTTAAGAATTAGCTTCTTTACTTTTATTGAGCACTCCGCCCCTTTCCTATTTAACCTTTGCCTTTCATCCAAATGGTTGCCGGTTCGAAATTGGTCGCTATGGATAGTCGGTTTTGTCATTGAAAAAGGCACTTAAAGAACATTCCCTGAACCTAATGTAATGATGGATTCTACGAAATTGAAGAAATGTCCGACTCATGCACAGCAAACTACAACAGCTCCGGTAATCCATCGCTGGGTCCATAGTAATATGACGATCACCAGCGTGTTAACGCCCCATGAGTTTCCAATTCATCGGGATAATCGTGAATATCATATCCTTTTACCCATCTTTCTCTTCCTAAGTGTTATCTCCAATGGCCACTAAGTTGTACATCCAGTGACAATCAATAATAAAATTACATCAGCGCTAAAATGTGGAAATGCACGATTGCACGGCCAAGGCTATGTAAATTCATATTGTTGGTTTCAAACAAGTTGAATAGCGATATCGAATTACTCAGGATGTAATAAATATTGTGGTCCGCTGGTTTGATGTACCACGTTCAATTTTATTTAATCAATGCTGTGCAGTATATTCTGCTATAGCAGAAACTTATAGTTTTTGCGGTCGCGAGTAGTATTTAAGCCTTCCCATATATGTAGCCTATATATATTACCAATTATTATACCAATGTGTTTTGATAACTGTCATGTTAACGTATTTTACTGTTTCATCTTTGGTCATATTTATAGCGGCTTATATTCTTACCGTAAATAAATAAACATCAAATAAACTAACTATAAAGCATAAGGAGAAGGTAAAACTATAAGTCAATCAAGTCACCCAGGTTTTGTTACGGCGATAGCGGGCATTTGCAGTTATATTTATTAATTTCTTACCCCTCATTCATTTGATGGAACTATTTACTTTAATAACTGAAGCTATTTACGCTTATTACTACATAGTTGCAATGATCGTTTGTTTATTTCAGCCCTGCCTCCAACTACCATTCCTGAATACTACATAAACAGTCCTGAATACTAAACATAAAACCTTTGCCCAAAAACTAACTTTTCTAGAAATAGTTTTTCTATATATACAATTTTATTGCAAAACACCAGTCGACTAAAACACCAGTTCATACCAGATATGCAAGTGCAATAACCAACACTGTGATTGACTAAGTAAGAGCTAAGAACCTTATACCGTTATAATAAATATTTTCTGTTGATAGGCTACAGTTGAAACGACGGTTATCCGAGAAGCATGTTTCCACAACATGACTGCAAAGCGTGGATTTATTGGAAGATTAAAACGTGTAGACGTCGCAATTATAAATGGCTGATTCGACTACTTTATTATCACGCTTCACCAAATCGAGACAATATATTCATTACAACTTCCAAGAAAATTATAACACCAATTGGAAGATGGCAAAATTTACCGAGAAGCCAAGATAGCTATTGACTTAACTGAATGTTGTAGATACAGCTCCAACCAACCGTACCGTGTTATCGCCCCCTAGATATCCATGTATTTAAAATTGAACCTGTAAAACAATCCGGCAAAATAAAATCCCCAAAATAGCATAATTCTTTGATTATCAGAAAACTAATGCTAACCGTTAAGGACGACTTGTGATAAATATATAAACAGCAAACGTTTTAAATACAATAAAAGTGTTTCGAACCATTATAATAAGAATGAACTTAAAACAATTTTAGGAAACACCGTTTGACTTTTGCATAAAGGGATTGAAAATAAATTAAAAACGTCTATGTTCAGTAGAATTTAAACTTAACGTCATTGTTCCGTCATAAATGAAAATATTTTTGTGTAAAAATGAGGCGTTTTGCTGTCGATTTTGTAAAAAGGTTAGAAAGTCTAGCTGTTTTTAGTATAATATATTCATTTCAATCATATTGAGTGAGTTACTTACATTAAATCCAGTTGCAGGCGTCATAGGACAAGCCACTTTTTTTATTATGGACGCAGAACTAGTGTGCAACTGTAGAAATTGTCGGAAATTATTAACCACGGGTCAAGCTTGGGTCACGTCTTGTTCTCACGTGTTTTGCTATGCGGACGGGGAAAAACTTATCGGTAAATCTATTCATAAAGGCTGTAGAATGTATTATTGACATATATGCCCATAAAGACACCTTTTCAGTACGCATAAACACTATTACTCATATTATACCAGCCATAGGTCTTAAACATTTCTAACTTTCCGATTACAGCCAATGAAAAGAAATGTCCGGTGTGCAACCACCAGTTTACCGGCAAGATGGACTTGGTTCGATTCGATCTTAACCCATCGGAGGCGTATAAGTCAATGGTGTTGTGCGGCCAGAAACCAGACGTCGTTCTAGATGTTTGCAACAGAGCAATTGCATTTTGGAATTTCCAAATGCGACAGGAAACATTGTACAGAGTAATTGAATGAGCGCCACCTAATGTATTTTGACTGAAACTTTTAGTCGTCTGTAGTAAGAATATTTATGTCTTATCTAATTGGTGAGGAAACACAGGGGGTATTTATTATCACTTGGAAATGCATACGATTTTCTGATGCCGTCCCGTTTGCTGACGGAAACGCTGTTGCTGATTAAGTTTCACAAAATATTGGTGATGTCTAATTCTGATAAGTGCCTTGCCTAATGACACAACCGTCAAAGCAAGAGGCTGGTTTTAATATTATTTTATTTTTACCGGGCTAAGTTTTGAACCCTTGATATGTTCGTCACCTAGACAGTTTTGTAAAAATTGGTTTCTATGTATCGCTAAGACACATGACATGACCGTTGAAAGTGATGTTAGTCGCCTCTTGGTTTGACCAAAACTGCTTCACCAGCACGACACATGGTAGCATCTAGCATGAAACCATGAATGTTTAATACGACCGATACATACATCAAAATTCTGTGAAACTAAATCAGCAGAAGACTCTCTGTCATATATACATCACACCACGTGTTATAGGAGTATGAGTCGAAGAAATTAAAGGAGAAATATTCCAAGATGGAACAATACTGCAACAAACTGGTTTCAAATTGGAAGATTCAGTCCAAAGCGTTGAGCGCTGAACTCCAGACTACCAAGGTCGAGTTAAAGGAAGTGAAAACGAAATTTACAGAGGTGAAAAGATGAGTAGTTTTAGTTTACTTTATTCATATTTTGCCTTGTTTTAAATGACAACAATATAAACAAAATCTCGGCACAGCAACAGGGACAGACGGGTGAACGAACAGTCATTGAAACACGTCATCAAAAAAAGATATAAATTTAGCGGAGGCGGTCTTTAAAACTAGGTGACAAAACAATGATTTGAAAACAAAAAAATAATAAAGATCAAAGGTTATAAAAGTTATGTTTTAAAAAGCCGCGATTGAATTTACGTATAGTCTTATTTGACAGGTGAACTCTTTGCTGCGTGAGAAAAACAAGAATCTGCAAAAGATCCAAGCGGCGTACAGCGCCCAGAAACGAACTTCCATCTCAGTACCTCCTCAAGAGCCAACCAGGTCAAACTTTACACCGTGGCAAGATATGGAGACGCAGGATACAGTTTCACCCAAACGTTCTTCACTATCCGACTTCGTCATGCATTTCAGTGAGTTTATAATCTTGATTTTCCAGGAACTCTCATGCCAGCTTATTGAGTTTAGTAATCTATAAAATAGCTAAAGGGTCCAGGCAAAGGCGACGCTCTGTTTTTTAAGGCGCTTTTGAAACTTTTTTTTGAGTTTTTTGAACTCATTATTCGCTGTTATATTTTTATACAGCATTCCATATATGAATCAATGGTTAACCACTGGGTCACAGAACCGTACTGTTTTTACCCGAATTTGTTTCAAACACTTGAAGGGCTCGTTATCAAGACCGATTTTTGTATATAATTCGGTGTATGTATCAATAGCGTAAACCATTCGACAATGCGACTTCTGATGCGTTTACTTATTGAGTTAATCTGCATAACAGAAAATACAGTAAGTGGATTTTACCTTAACCAAATGGTTCACTGACTTAAAACAAAACTCAATGTCTCCATTGAATTAAACACAATTTATAAGGCGACTCGACTGCAGACACGTACTATTCTCACGACTGTTCATGATTTCAAAATAGTCGGCATTTCAGTGTGCGACCTACGGTTTAAACAAAGTTCAGAAAATCGAACACATTAAAAAGATATGAATGGTACTGTCGTGTGACCGAATGGTTAACGCGACTAATACATATATCG
Source organism: Ciona savignyi (assembly GCA_000149265.1). Classification (NCBI taxonomy): domain Eukaryota; kingdom Metazoa; phylum Chordata; class Ascidiacea; order Phlebobranchia; family Cionidae; genus Ciona; species Ciona savignyi. The sequence goes on from CH003426.1 coordinate 90,145, forward strand.
ACCGCTTATTCAAAAACGATCATGGTCATGAGACCGTCATTTGTTTTAAATATAGCGGGCAAAAATAAACGATTTGATTACGATTAAAAATTTAAACATGCGAACTTGACTAAAACCTTCACTGGTTCGAAACAATAAGATTAACAGGTGCATTAATTTGTAACTATATGATTGACAGATACATTGATTGGTAACAATTTGATTGACAGGCGAGAAAAGTGGCATGTCGCCACCCCAGCGCGACCCCGGAGGCTTTAACGCCGAGGAATTCTGTTACAATGCATCTCACCCACCGTCTCCATGCCCAATTTTCAACCAGCCCATGTCTACCAACAGAACTCCGATCAAAGGTGACATGTCTGTAAATCTCATCAAACGAACTCAACGAGTTGTTGAGCTCTAGTTTAGACCGTTGTTGGAACGAAAGCTTTCGCTAGCTAGTCGGCTGTGACCTTGGTTAAGGCACTTAGCTGACATTACCTAATCCCAGGAGATTAATGGGTTGAACTGAAACAGTAGCAAGTATCAACTTATCGATAATATGCAACACACTGTACAATAGATGCTATAACCCGATCGTGGGTGATCTGATAAATGCTCGTGTTACAATTCTCACTAGTTTTTCCATTCACGAAAATATGTATGCTGTTTATATGTGATAAAATTGGGAGCTAAAATAAAGGACCACGGTTGAACTCTGTGATATGGGTATTTAAACAGTCGCTTGTACGGGCTTCAAAGCAAATCGTAACGTTTTGATTTTCCATTGAATATCTGCATAGTTGGGAGTTAATACCTGGAATGCAGGAATACTGTATATCATTACGTACATCAAATGATTATTATGTTAGGATGGGCTATGTAGTTTTTTACCACCTATTAACGTTAAACGAACCATCTGATTTTGGTTCCTTGTGCGAAATACATTAAACGAGGTTTTCATCTCAGAAAGTGGTTTCCCAAGAAAACTCTTCTAGTAGAGGAATGGCCAAAACGCGTGTTCGAAAATGAAGTTTTCTGGAGACAGAAACGTTCGCATGCTCGCCGCCTATCTTTATATATTCCACTGTAATCTCCAGTTCTTTACATTTAATCACAATCGTTGCGTATTAATAAAGTGTTGTTGATATGAATCTAGGCGCCAACTCGCGGTTTTCCTGGGGTGCATGAACTTACAGATTTTAAGGATGACAGAAAGTAGACAGAAACTGAGTTTATTAGCGAAATGCTATTTGCCGTATGAGCTCAAATAAAATCTAATGAGAAATACACCAAGCGTATTCGGGCAGTTAATGTAAAACGTCAAATATCAACCATCGCGATAGAGAAATAGGAACAGACGAAAAAACGATGGCTCAATAAGTTTCCCGGTTATTGCGGATGTAAGCAGCACATTTACTTGCATATACGACGAAGGACAAAATAGATTTGTTCAGTTTCTCGCATATCAAGTACTGCAAGACACCAGGTTTCAAGTCAGGAGAAAGATAGATTTTGGCGAAATACCAGGCAAAAAGGGTTAAAACTATAAATAAGGAATAAAACACTAGGAAGACAGGCAAAGCGATTATTCGACTAACTATTAAAAAAGTGATTTGTTACTTAAAATAAACAGTGAATTTGGAATGAATCTTTGGGTACCTAAAAGTGTGTAAACTTGCGTCACAAATTTCCAAGCGGTTTGATTATTGGGTTTGTATCGGTCGGCATGCCAGCGTGGTAACACTGTATCGCACAAATTGAAAGAAACGGCGTAAATAAGCGCTGAAATTTCCTATTTGGCTTTAAAATAATTCGATATTAAGCGCCACAGCTCATGTCACATTGCGTGCCGTGGCTGATGACACATTGCATGCCGTGGCAGATGTCAGATGCCACATTGTGTGTTATGGCAGATGACACATTGCATGCCGTGGCAGATGTCAGATGCCACATTGTGTGTTATGGCAGATGCCACATTGCGTGTTATGGCAGATGCCACATTGCAAACCATGACCAATAACATAGGAGGCAGCAGGGAAGACAAGTTCACAGTGGACTACAGAGCAGACTGGAGGTTATCCACCCAGTCAATCGCAGCTTGTTCATTCTCAGCAATGAAGTGATATTGCCGCTTTGATAATTTTACCTGGAATGATAAAATGGGCCTAATATACAGGCATGGACCTGGTATGTCAAAAAAATAGATTTTTTAAGCTATTTTTAAAAAAAAAACAACACATGGTTCGGATTCGGTTCTTGTGGGGACAAAACAACTGCTCTAAACTGGTCTTAAGTATTTCAGTTTGCACACCCAGTAAACTCGAAATTTAAAATTATAACATTTAATAATAATTTTAGGAAATATGGCAAATAAATATACATGCAGGTCAGTCCAGGCGCATGGGACATCAATTCAATGCTCTAACTCCCTTTATGTCCTGCAATAGCTCTTGTAACCTGATGGTGGGCACGAGGTGATCTGACGATTGCCCGTGTGTTAAACCCCTTGGTTTTCCCATTCACGGGGATAAACATGAATATCCCATATTTTTGGATTAATTACATTAGGTTGTCTGTTTCCTATTTTGGTTTGACTGTTTAGTTCAAACAGCTGATGGATAACAGGGTTTTGAATGCATCAAATTTACCTCAAAGAAGGATTTTGATGAAGTCCCTTTAGGGGCTCCTGACAATGGGTCAACGAGTTCGACCGATTCAAGTTCTTTCAGATCGATGATGCTTTTACAAACGTTGTCGCCTTGCGCCTCATATTGTCGGAGCTGTCAGTTAAATATATTTTGGTCATATGGGAGGGGTAGTTGCATTGGTGAGGGGTAACTCAGTAGTAAAAAGGGGTTAACCGAATGTTACCAACTCATTGTAGTAAATGTTAGCAACGCATAAGTATGGAATTCACTTGTATACATTAGAACTTAAAACCATTTCTCCGGCAACTTGAAAGTGTACATGTGAGGTGTATATAGAAGTTCTACCTCAATGGTTACCCACCAACCTTTAAAAAAGGTCACCCATCAACCCTCAGACAGCTACCCATCAACCTCAGAAACTACCCAAGCACAAGTTTACCCACCAAACCATACATACATACCTCATGCTTGGTCGTATCAAGCACAAAGAACCGTGGTTTCCACCCCTTCATATAAGCCCCTTGCTTCCACAAGATTCCCTCGTATGTTCGAACCTGTTAGGTTGGAGGGATGATATTAACAACGTCAATGACCATAGGTTCATCTTTCCAAGACCCTTCTGGTCAGTAAAACAGTCATTCAATGTGGTAATTTTGCAAAGGAATGAATGAATAACAAATAGTGGACAGTGTTATAGAAAGCTTTGTGAAGGTTAAGCATTGAGGAAATAAATTGTTTAGACAGTTTTAAAGGAGCGATTACGGTCCAAGTGTTTAAACCAACTGATTGTATTTAATGTGGAAATTGTGTGTTGCTTTATTGTGCAGCAAATGAAACATGTTTATCTTGTACAGAATATTGTGCAGGGTGCATCCTGTACTGGCTTGTCGTGCGCTGTGAGCATCTCGTGCAGGGTGTACTTAATATGGGTAGAACGGTGGGGTCAGATAGTGCAGGGTGTTTAATAATTTCAGTGTATATACTGTGATATCCTTTGATCGATTAGCATGTTGGTTTACTGCGTTGCCTTTTTGGTCGAAAAGTTGCAGGTTTGAAACTAGTCACTAGCCAGTCCATGTTCTTAGGCAAAGCATTTCACAGACATTACTTAAACCCAGTGGAATGATGGGTTCTACCAAATTGACAGAATCTTTGAATGATACACACTGCAATACTTCCGGTAACCCCACGGTGGGTGCAGGGTAATCTGACGCCCTTGTTTTAACGCTGCTTGTTTTCCAATGCACAGGGATAAACATGAATATCCTATCCTTATTTTTATTCAATAAAAATTTGCATTCAGTACCAACCTCTGGTTTGGTGTTGGTTTGGAACTGGTTGTACATGGAGGCCGTGTCCATAGTGTCGTTGACCGGGTGAACCATAATGTCGGGGGGGGTTGGCCCAGTTTTCCGACTGAACACTCACCTCTCTGATGGCTGCACGCTGTTAGGGGGTGGCGGTTAGGGGGGGGTCGGTATTTAAATATAAACTAAAAAATTTAAAAACTAAGGAATTGAGATTATTTAAAAGTAACGATCAAAGGTGGGTATGAGATGGTGAAATTAAGGTATGAAAACATAAGAAATGTCATTTTCACCAAAACTTTCAAGCGCACTTAAAACTTAAAATTTAAAACAAGGGATGTTGTTAATGCCTTCCTTTCATCCAATAGAGCTCAGTGATTTTTTAGGATATATGTTCGAACAACACTGAAAGTACGGAAAAAGGGAAAACTGCTCACTAAAACTATGAAAACTAATTCAAACATTACTCCAAACACTAATCTCAAAACCAGAACTTACCATAACTTTACCTCTAACCCTAACCCTATTATCAAGAGTGTTGCCTATTCGAACACAACTGTGCTTGAGACAGAACCTTGTATAAAGCATGCACTACAGGTGATTGGATGAAAGAAGGGGGTTAAACTTAGGATGATTGGGGTGAGTGGAACTGATATGGTTGGGGTGAGGGGAACTGAGGGAGATTATCTACCCCCATATAAGGTGTGGATGCCAGTGAGGTCAGCGCGAAGGATACGGATCGAATACGTGGAACAAGAAGCTGCTGGGAAGCGAGGAAGTCCAGCGCCTGAGTGGTCGTGGGGTTAAGTAATGGGATCAGTTGGGAAAAGGAGATTCGGAAATAAAATTTAGACAATTTTAACCAAAAATTTTAACTAAAAATTTAGAAAAGTGAGACGAAAATTTTAACCAAAAACTTAGAAAAGTAAGACGAAAGTTTTGACAAAAATTATTACAAACAAATGTTAAGACCAGAAATCAAAAGGAAAAATATTATAAATTTGCAAAAAAAATATTTACTGAAACTATTGTTGATTTTATCCACAAATCTCATTTTTATTTATTAGCATTTCACTATTAAAAAATTATCTTTGTAACAACAATACAATGAGATCGAAAGAGAAAGGTTTTTTAAAAAAGAAAATTTGGCAGGAAAGTTAGTAGTTTGTTAGTTATGAGGGTGACGGGGTTATTTGTTGGGATGAGAGGGGTGAAACAGGAGCAGCCGACAGAGAACTGAACGGGGCGGCAACTTACTAGCGGGACAAGTCTACGTTTAGGATGTGGAAGATTCTTGAATGAAATGTCGAGAGTTTAGATGGGTTAGTATGTGGGGAGTTGAGGCATATGGGGTGTCACAAATGTATTTTGACCCCATGGGTAAAGTGATCACTGTGTGGGTAAAACAGCCTACCCATGGGTAAAATGGATTGGTAATACAACTAATAAACTGGTCAGCCATAAAACTATTAAAGAAAGTTTTGTTGAAAAGTCAGCACTCAAACCAACTATTTGATCGTCCCGGTACCCTGGGGGTATGTTTGAATCGTTTGAAATTAAATAAATCACATATTGGACACATTGTAATGGCTTTGTTAACCAGACTGTGGGTACAAGGTAATTAAGGATTGTTAGCACGATAAAGACATTGTCCCTTCCATTGGAATAAACAGAAACCCCATTTCTTTCTCTGTGTTAGGCGATCACTCAAATTATGCCGCATACAGCAATACAAAATAAAATGTTGACGAGAATTTTTCCACAGAATGATCAGCGATTTGAGTCCTTAGCGCATTAACTACAATTTGCAAAAAAACTTTAAAAAAATAAATATATATATATATATATATATATATTGAGCCACCTATAATAAAACATATTAATATATTTGGCCACAGTTAAAAACCAACAAAACACCCTAATATATTTGGCCACCCAATAAAAAAAACTTTGTATTTATATATATGGCAACCCGCAATAAAACACACTTATACATTCGGCCACAGTTAAAAACCAGTAAAACACACTAATAAATTTGGCCAACAACATAATTAGACCTTATTTTGAGACTTAATAAAGTTTTATTAAAGTCGGTTTCAAAATACCACCCTCCTGTGAGGCCAGCTTCAATAACCAACTGATCGAACAAAAACACTAATACGTTCAGTCACCCGACTGTGAGCATGTGTTATTCTAACGGGCAGCTGTACAATTACATCACTTCCCATAGGGATGACATTATATCCTGTGCGACGAAAAAGGCTAAATACCACATGCTCAGTGTCGGTCGCTGAATGTATTAATGTGCAATGAAAATAGTTGAAACACCTAAAACGGTGAAATAATTATTCTGTGATAAACGACATACACAAATAATACGACATATCTGACATATACAAGTGTTATGCACAACATATACGAATAATATGGTATATATCACATATATACGAATAATATGGGATATATCACATATATACGAATAATATGGGATATATCACATATATACCAATAATATGGTATATATCACATATATACAAATAACCTTGATCACATATACAAAAATATAGAGATATACGAAAACATGACATGTTGCAATGTTTGCCTAGGAAATAATTAACATGTGCTGGTACAGATCGTGGAGGTTACAGCGCAAACAACTTTAAGATTTGGTTCCGACCACCAAAGCACTTACCTTATGGATGACGTTCACGGTTGTGAGTTTGTGCATTTCCCTGACTTCACTTCGCGCCTGCATGGTTTGTTCCGGAACCTTCCGCTGCAAGGTCAATGGGTTCAAGAACTCGCAAATATTGACGCAAATACATTTCAACGAGTTTTTTTTATCTCCAGGGGATTTTTTTGTGGAGAAAAATGGTGATAAATTTCGGAGAAAATGTGCCAGACTTTGCCCGTGTTTGCGCAATATTTGCTGATAATGACTAAAATTCAAGAAAAGTCAAGACGCCATACATTAAACATTGTAGTTTTTATCGCGGGTGGGGGTTTTCGGGTGAAATATGGTGAGAAAATTTGCCCAATTAAGCTTCGGCCATGTTTGCGCAAAACTTGCTGATAAAGTTACAAATGCAACCAAGATGTATTGAGCAGTTGTGAGATTGAAGAAAGTAAAAAAAAATTGTCCTAGCACAAATGCTGGGTTTATATATATATCAAGAAAATTGCGCCTGATTATTAAGAACCAAAGAATTGCATCAATTGTTAGAGTAAAAAGTGCAAAAAAAAAAAAAAAAAATTTCTCACCCTTCGCGGGGTCGATTGGTTGACAGCTTTCCACGTTGACTCCCAGGGGTCAACTGGGACCCCTAATTCTGTCTGTAGCCGATCAATTTGGCTGAGCAGCATTCTACAACATATGGGTGATTAATTGGATCCCGCGGGTAGTGAGGGATGACATACAATATTAGCTAAATTCATAGCATTCAATAATATAGAATCTCAGCTGCAGTTTAAACATATCATAGCTGAA
>CH003426.1:97668-111631 GCA_000149265.1 Ciona savignyi
TCAGATATATTTGGATATATATGGATATTCTAGATATATTTGGATATATATGGATATTCTAGATATATACCACCAAAAAACATCTAAATTGGAGGATTTAACATATAAACACTTCGTACTTGATTGCATCTGGTTGAGCGTCTGCAATATTGTCGTAACATCCGTTGACCACTCGACGGCCGGTGACACCTCCCCACACATCGCTTGTCTGCACAACAGGGTCGTTAATAAAGGGGTTTCATGGTTTCGTATATTTGTTTGGTTTGTTAATATGGCTGGATTAGATGATACTTTTTAGAAACAATTTTTTTTTAAATTGGTGCAAACAATTACTTGTAAAAAAAAATTAACTTTTCAACACAAGTATAATTGAATAAGCAAAATACCTAATTTTTTGTATTAATCGGCGTAAATTCCTTATACTTCTAATCTAGGCCAAAATTTCTAGCATTAGTCATCATTTAAAGCACACTATTTTATTTGTTTACTTTAAGTAAGATTGATTCAAACCAAAGTTCATTATTTTCCAAAAAAAAAGAACTTTCCTGAAATTTTCAATTTTAGCGAGTCGTAACAACTTACCTCAGTTGCTTCTTGTTCATTGTGACTCGTACCCGACGTCAACTCACCCAGTAACCCATCAAACGGGGGGCCTTCCCCCAACGCCTCGCGCACGTAATACGGCCACAACTTTAACCGACATAATGAATGCACCGGCCGCAAGATCTGGTGATGTTTAAAATTCATTTGTGAATCAAATTCAAAACATTGTGTCGCATCTTATAGCATTTTTTACTTAGTTTGCAAAATAATATAGCAATGTAACACTATTTACAGTGGAACCCCGCTTGGAGACCACCTCGATAACACGACCACCTCACTATCAAGACCACTTTAGTGCGGTCCCAAATAATTTACTATATTAATGCATTGTATTCTGTTTCAATAACGCGACCACCCCGGTTTCCAGACCAGGACCGCCATATTTTAGTCCAAAACTTTAAATTTAACTCCGCTTAAGTGACCACATGTGCTAAATAATTGGGATTTTCACCACAATAATAAGGTTAAATTTCTTTTATGATCAAAACAATAAGATTAAATGTGCGCTTACACACAAACGAAAAAAATTGTGGCAAACAAAACTAAATCTTATAAAAATAAACGTCAGTGCTAACAGTTGTTTAAATTAATTCTGCAGTATCTGATAACAAATAATGTCATTTTGTGGTAATTTGGTAAAAAGGCAGACGTTTTGACTGCATATAACGAAAACTTGCTCCAAATGAAAATTCACTAACACGACCACCCCGCTAACGCGACCGCTTAATGACGGTCCCATAGGTGGTCAGGTAAGCGGGGTTCCACTGTAATTGCAATTTTAAAATAGTGAAACGAACAATTTAATATGGACTTTTAGAACCACATATTTATCCCACTTCTCTTTAAATCTCCTAAAAGCTGTGTTAAAAAGAGGGGTGGCAGATATGATCTATTTTGTCATATCATCCTGCTTCCATTAATATATGTAAGGAGGTAGTTTACAGGTGAAAAAATGGGATAATGACGTATTGTATTGTGTGTAAGGCAACTCTACATTTTATTCAAGAGTGACATGTCATGATTGTCAACCCTTAATCCAAGGGTGACAGGACACTCTTTAATTGTGACATGCAACCCTATTAATCCAAGGGTGACTGGTCACTCCTGCCACCCCAGAAATCGACAAACACTGTGCATTGTGATAATGTCCCACCTGAGATGAGGGTTGCTCCGGTGCGAAGAAAGTATTAAGGAGGAGATGCGAACGCTCATGTATGGCATCCACGTAATCCCACAACGACTTCATCGGCTGCATGTGGCTTGGTGATGCTGGGATGGGGAGGGGGGTATTAACATTGTGGCATTAAAACTTGAATCCTTTCTTGCACATAAGTTTGTTAAATATTCAAACGTTTTTGGATTGGCGATGATGTATTCATAAGGGGGGTATTGTTAAACCCAATTTCACTGGGTTCAAACAATGCTCACTAAGTGTATTTTCCAAGGATAGAACCAACTTGCAAGAGACCGGTTTCGCTCACTGTTTTTTTACATCATTATATTCATAAAAGTATTGTAATTAAAAAAATAATTGTAACTTCCGATTAAAATCATCATAATTACACGAAAACAAAAAAATTCTAATACTTTTTAATTTTTAATTACAGATATATAAATAACTTAATTTTCTTCACTAGAATTTTAATTTTAAATTAATAGAATCAGCTCATTACCCACAATTCCAAAAAGTTGGGGAATCACCTGCCGGGGATGCTGACTCAGCAGAACTCAACGAGGAGTGACCGGGCGATTTACTGCTCTGCGCTTTCTTCCCGAATAATATCCCGGCTTCCAACCTCTCATAGTCGGAGTCGAGAAGGAAGGTGGTGAAGCGGTTGGAGACGGAATGGTAAGCGATCAACTCGAGGTAGGTGGAGTTGAACTCAAACGACAGCGGGAACTGGGTCACAAGCTGGAAATAAAGATTGTTTATGTGGAGTTATTGTCTTTGTGATATATGATGTTTATGTGGAGTTATCGTCTGCATGATATATGATGTTTATGTGGAGTTATTGTCCACATGATATATGATGTTTATGTGAAGTTATCGTTTCCATGATATAGGATGTTTATGTGAAGTTATTGTCTCCGTGATATATGATGTTTATGTGAAGTTATCGTCTCCATGATATATGATGTTTATGTGGAGTTATCGTCTCCATGTTATATGATGTTTATGTGGAGTTATTGTCTCCATGATATATGATGTTTATGTGGAGTTATCGTCTCCATGTTATATGATGTTTATGTGGAGTTATTGTCTCCATGATATATGATGTTTATGTGGAGTTATCGTCTCCATGATATATGATGTTTATGTGGAGTTATCGTCTCCATGTTATATGATGTTTATGTGGAGTTATTGTCTCCATGATATATGATGTTTATGTGGAGTTATCGTCTCCATGATATATGATGTTTATGTGGAATTATCGTCTCCATGATATATGATGTTTATGAGGAGTTATCGTCTCCATGATATATGATGTTTATGTGCAGTTATTGTCTTCATGATATATGATGTTTATGTGAAGTTAGCGTCTCCATGATATATGATGTTTATGTGGAGTTATTGTCTCTTTGATATAAGATGTTTATTTGGAGTTATTATCTCCATGATATATGATGTTTATGTGGAGTTATTGTCTCCATGATATATGATGTTTATATGGAGTTATTATCTCCATGATATATGATGTTTATGTGGAGTTATTGTCTCCATGATATATGATGTTTATGTGGAGTTATTGTCTTCGTGATATATAGGATGTTTATGTGGAGTTATTGTCTCCATGATATATGATGTTTATGTGGAGTTATTGTCTCCATGATATATGATGTTTATGTAGAGTTATTGTCTCCATGATATATGATGTTTATGTGGAGTTATCGTCTGCATGATATATGATGTTTATGTGGAGTTATCGTCTGCATGATATATACTCTCGAGTTATCAGATGTTTATGTGGGAGGAGTGAACCGGTGTAGACAATAAAGCACAAGGCACTACCTGATCCATACATTAGATGCACCGGTTTATGAGGCAATTAGTTTTTTTGGGGAAAAAATAAATTTAAATTAGGTTGTATATTACAAGATAAACCACACTTGTCACCCCACTTCACCCCCACCTACCTGGAACACAGCATCCAGGAATTGAAGGAACACCGGTGTAAACCCGCTTGATTGAACGTCATTGAATCGGTTTCGATGGCTGAACCGGTGACCGAACGACAACCATTCCTTCTGTACGAGCGTCTGGAATCCGCGGATGGTTCTGTGGGGTAGACGGGTTGGTTGGGCGTAAAGTTAGGGTCTCAGGGGTGCAAATTATACCCAATTTCAAATCATGTTTTTCTGGGGGGTAACTTGGATTTTGGATAAACCTAGGGGTGCCAGGGGTGCAAAAATCCTGCTTAACAGTTTTTTTAATTTATAATATGAATTAATTTGATTATTATACCAAATCTCCAAAAATATCATTTTTTTTAGTTTAGAATTATGCATTATTAAACAATTCCAACTAATGTAAACCATTCATAATGGCTCCATATGTTAAACTACGTGACAAAACACAAGTTTATCCACTTATATCCAATTTGCAGCAAAAAATATGTGTCTGGTCAGAGTTTTTCCTACTCTCACCTATAATGTGGGTCGAGCATAATTTGCGCGAGGGAGGATATTTGGGGGACGGTATCGCAGCCGTCCTCCACACTCAGCATCACTGAACCCCCATGGATGTCCATGATGTCCACCACGGCACCTGATATCTCCAGCAGCAGAGATACCTGGGTGGGAGAGGGGTATTGTTGTCAAAAATTCAGGTTATAAATAGAAATTTTAAATTAAAAAGGGTGGGTAGGAGTTTGTAAGGGGGCTGGTTCGGGTAGTTTTTAGGATGGTGGCGGTTATATTTATTGATATCCTTTTTTGAATTAGTTTGGATTCTGAGATTATTCTAAAATATTTCAGTTGGGTTATATCTATTGTGGACTAGGGTGGATGGGTGTTGTTTTATGAGGGGTGATGGGGTTTATAAAAGAGTTAGGGAGTGTTTTAATGAGGGTTAGGGATAATTTAAAGAAAATACGAATTCCAGAAAAAAATCAGAAAAACACAAATTTCAAAAAAATTAAGAAAAAAAACAAATTTTAGGTTAAAATTATTATATTACATTCATTATACATAACATAAGAAAAGTTGCCTACCTGAGCAAGCCAACCTGATTCCTCCACCCCATGCAGGAACCCTGCGTCAAGCTGTTGCTGCTGGATGGTTGGGTTACTGGGTGTGGGGGGTTCTGCGGGGAGACACGCTTTGATCATTGATTTGAAGCTCGTTCGAATTTGCTTCGGTTCTGAGATATCAAGGGGAACGAACAACACCTTCCCCTGTTGCTCGTGTTTAAGATTCTGTCGACCGAATATACACAGGTTAAAGTACTGACATTAGGTTCTGACATATCAAGGGGAATGGACATGGTATTCACATATCACACTGCAGTAGTGTTATAGCGAAACAATTTAAAATTAAAAAGGTTTGAGGTTCATAACCCCCCAACTCCTCCCAAAAAAGTAAGTCATCTAAAGGTTGTTTTCTTATGTGCCCTGATTTTAAAATAATTATTTGAACATACAGCATACAATACAATAGTATGTCCACGGTATTGCAGAATGTTTGCCACAATGCAATAGTATGGGGGGGAGTCCACGGTAGCGGCGAGAACAGGAATGATCGCCATAGAAGGCTAGTTACTCCACACGTATTGCTTTTATTTCCGAATGTGGACTCTTGCGCAAACTCTGATTCTGAGAATCCTATCAATATACTAATATTGAGAAAACTCTGATTTTGAGAAAGTTATCAAGAAACAAATATTAAGGTTGAACAAATGTTTGCTGGCAAAGTGTTTACGACCTGTACGACATGTATATAAGGTTGTCATGCTGAGATTAGCTATCAGAATTTGACGACGTCGTGAGAATTAAAGTCACAAGAAGATAAACATGAAATTTACAGCGATCATATTGTTCGTATGCGTTGCACAATATGTCGATGCTACTGTGGAAAACGCGCTGGAAGTTACAATTATGGTAGGCGATTTACATTGTATATTTCTCAAAAACCTGTCTTAGTGACAAGCCCATGGTTTCGAAACTTATATTTGAAAAAAATCATAATTATTTGGTACAAAGTTTTTACGGTTAATAAATAGGTCAATAAATGCACAACATTACATTTAAGTGAAAAGTCATTTCAGTGCTGCTTAATCCACTAATTTCCTTACAGCACGACCAAGCGGTTTCAAACGTCGGCAGCATTGCCACGCTGGAATGCGCTTACAACATCGCAAACGGGGACGATCTTCCAGTCACCGTGACATGGAAACGCGGTAGCGGACCTCGTTATGCGGAAGATATATTCAAATGCACGGGTTACACAAGAGAAAGCAAGACTTGCTCAACCACAGAAGTTGTACACCACGATTACACAGGCCGAATTGAGCTCTCAAACACTTCTCCTTCACTCATTTTTACGAAGGTATAATATAGACTTTCTAATTCATAAACCCATTTTACTATACTTATTTTTATATAGGTTAACTTTTTTTCTTAGGTAGACTATTTATGAAAGATTTAAAAATGATCCTTTTCATTGAAGATAGTTGTAAAAACACCTACAAATTTTAAGTCTTAATCATTGTATAGATGCTTTCTTTCTTATACAAAATCAGATTAAAAACTGATCATAAAAGCTGTTGACTTCCAATAAAACACCGCTACTGAAATTGATCCGGACATCTAATTAACGAGTTAACCATTTCCCTTTTAACCAGACCATATCGCACCATAGAAACCATATCACACCATAGAGACCATATCACACCATAGAGACTATATCACACCATAAAAACCATATCACACCATCCAACCAGGTAAATTCGGGCGACAACCACAACTACTGGTGTCAAGTGTCAGTGGAGGGGCCACACGTGGAGGAACAAGTTGACATGAAGTCGGTCGTGCTGACAGTAATAGGTGGGTCCGATTTGCCCAAGTTTCACAAGATCTACATAAAGGATGACACTGTGGGAATACTGGGGCAAGAAATCAAGATCGATTGCGAGTAAGTTTGGATGTTATACTCAAACTAGATTTTAAGGTGTTTTAACAATAATTTTATTTCAATTTTTAATTGTTATGCCTGTCCACAAAAATTTTATCTAAAATTCTGGGTACGTAAACATTAATTTTTAAAGGAACAAATTTGAATAAACCGAAAACTAGATAACGAAATCATACATTTCTGCCTTTAACTTTAGGAAAATACCAGTATACCTAAAATTATATTGTTATATAACTGTTAAGGTAATTTCAAAAGTTTCATAACTTATATTATAGTTGTGCGAGTGGGGGATATTGTGACAACGTAGCATGGTTTAAAGGACCAACCGATGCTGACAACACGCAATATGACATGGTTTATTCTCGCGTAGGCTCACACACTGCATATGGGGTTTGGAAAGACAGAGCAACATTGGATAGTAAGTCATTTTAAAACGTTTGTGGCTGAAAGGTAATGCAAGAATTCCAAAATTGATTTCATCAAACTGTTTTAAATTTTATTGAGTTTTAAAACTTTCAGTGAAAAACTCTATTATGTTCTTAGTACCAAGATTGTTTTAAAAGTTTCGATCCTCCACTGTTTCAAGCTTGTGTTTTTTAAACTTTTATAAAGTTATACTGATTTCTCACTGTCTAAGTGACGAGCCAATGGCTTCGAAATTAACCCCATTTAAAAAGGGCATTTTTGTCCGTACAAATTTAATGGTTAATGATAAGGTTAAAAAAAGGCTTAGTATCACATTCAGTTGAAAAAAACACTAAAAAATCATCTGATGTAGTGTCTCTGCTGGAATGTTAAAAATAGTTAAATTTTTGAAGATTTACAATTTTTGAGTTTAAATTGAGTTTAAAATTTTCCGGTTTTCAGAAAACTCCCTGATAATCAAAGGACTCAATGAATCGGATGCTGGCAGGTACTGGTGCGAAATCAGCAGTTCAGGGTTCTACGGGTTAGGTGAAACAGCAACAGACGCCAAATCTACTTTGCTGGAGGTCTTGAAGAGCAATTCTTTCACATGCGAAGGGAAGTCGGACGGATTGTACTCGGATCCCAACGAATGCTCCAAGTACTACGAGTGCTCCGAGGAGAGGATGTTCCACAGGTCGTGCGCCATTGGAACCGTCTTCAACCAATACTTTTGTGACTTTCCATACAATGTGGTACCCCTATGTGGCACAAAGGGAGTCAACTAATCGAAGTCGACTTTCAATCATTTTACATGATTCCTCACATAATTGAAATGTTAATCTCGCTTATTTGCCAAGTTTATGAACTTTGATTTGACAATTACAATTTTAGATGTTTTATACATTTTTAAAAAAGTTTTGTAAACTTTGATTTGACAAAATTAAAATTTTAGATGTTTTATACATTTTTAAAAAGTTTTGTAAACTTTGATTTGACAAAATTAAAATTTTAGATGTTTTATACATTTTTAAAAAGTTTTGTAAACTTTGATTGGACAAAATTAAAATTTTAAGTGTTTTATACATTTTGAAACTCCATCACTTTATTTAAAACTCTTTACCAAAACTTATGTATAAGTTGTCTGTTACAGCTTAAGCGTCCACCCGTGCAGCAATATGTGTGGAATGAATGCCGAATAAAGCAACTTGCATGAACTGTGTTTCAGCTCTTTAAGGTTATAATTTTCAGAACCCTAAACTGAAACTATCATATTGTGTTCGCTGTTTACCTTTTAACAGGCTTTCCATAGTTACAATGGACTGCAAATAACAAGCCTAACACTTGTTAATACAACAATTGTTAAATGAACATTAACCATAATCATTCGAAATACATAATGAAAATATATAGAACCAGTTATGACATATCTGTCTATGATATTGGATGGGGAAAAGGGTCGGGGACAGTCATATACAGCAAATGTAATTAATCCTATGTAAGCTTATAGTATAAGAGGCAATGAAAACATAAATGGTTCGAAAATCAGACTACACAAACACACACCGAACAAGTTTTACTCTTACTGCGCCAAACTTTTATTTAAAAAAATTCAGTTAAAATGTGAACAATTAATTTTAAATTAGAATCAACAAATATTTCCCAATTGTTTGTTAAATAAACATAAATCGAATCATGTTTCGTAGGATTAAAGTTGCGTGTTTTTACGTAATTTGTGCAATACCATCTATTTTTGTGTGTTCTTGTAATTGATAAGAATACCGAGTCGTGGAATTATTAGAAAATGACATCACATAGTCATTGTGACATAATAAACCAACTTTTGTCGTTACAAAGAAATGGCACAAGGCACGTCACACATTTGTGTACGCAACTGATAATACCATCGTGACAGGTATTTTTGCGCAAAGAATTCTAGAAACTTCTCTATTGTTCTACAGCCCCACACTGACACATTGGACAACAATTTACATAAAAAACTGAATCATTGAATTCCCTGCATATATGGAACGTCTATGACGTATTCGGTAGTTTAATTACAACCGGCGTGTTTATAGTCTGCGGTAAACGCGGAGCTATTTATACATCACAAATAAATCATTGTCTCTGGAATGTTCTAGAGCTAACACAGCAGTGAACAAACAAAATTGGTGACAAAGCTGAATTAAAAGATTATCTGTAACATTTCTCTAGATAGGATAAAAGATGTGTCCAATATTAAAAAATAAGTCGGTTTTAAATTAAATTTTTATGGCTAATTTGGTTTTACTGCCGATTTATTAGTTCTCTTTACCCTTTTGATAAACTCATGGGTGAAATAATTGCTTCCAAACCAGTACGAACAATACCAAATTGAATTAATAGTTATAATGATGTTGCTTGGCCACAAACAGTTCTGTTATCGGAATTACAGTAGGATAAACAAAGCTTGTCCAGCTGCTAATTATCACATGAAACATGTATATAAGCATGATCCTTGTGGATTTTAACTATTAGAATTTGACAACCTCGTCGGGAATTTAAGTCACAAGAAGATAAAAATAAAGTTTACAACGATCATATTGTTCGTATGTGTTGCACAATATGTAGATGCTACTGTGGAAAACGCAATAGAAGTTACTGTTACAGTGCGTTGATTATTTGATTTAAACTAACTATATTTTTTTTTAATTTAAAGTAAAATTGGCAGTGTTGCTCAATTAATTTTCCTAAAGACAAGAAATTCTTCAACGATTAGTGTTGCTCAATATATTTTTCTTGCAGTATGAAGAAGTGCTCACCTACCCCGGGAACACCGCTATGCTGGAATGCACGTATGACATCGCTAACGGGGACGACCCTCCAGTGACTGTCACTTGGAAAGTGGGTGAAGGGCCCCGCTACGCAACCGACATCTACGTGTGCACGGGTTACACGAAGGCCACAAGGTCGTGCACCACCCAGAAAGTGACAATTGCCGACTACGAAAATCGAATCCGAATTCAGAGTTCCTCACTCGTATTTACAGAGGTGTTGAAAACTACTTTTTTCAACTTTTATTTTGGTTTTTATTATTTTGGTTACAGGCAATACAAGCCTTTTCGTATAAAACAAATCCGGAAATTAAGTTAAAGTTACTGTATTTACACTGGTGTCAAAAACTAGTTTTTAAAAAGTTTATTCAAATTATTCTTGTTAGCGTAAATACGAAGCTTTCAACATTAAACAAATTCAAAAATTAAGTTGAAAATTTTCTAGTCAATAAGGCATTTTAATCTTAAGCCATAATTTGTCACCTTTTACGAAAATCAACACCACAGATCGTGAAATTTTGTTGCGACCATCTGATAAAGTTAACTAACATTATGCTTTTTAACCAGACCATATCACACCATAGAGACCATATCACACCACAAAAACCAGACCATATCACAACATATGGACCATGTCACAGCATAAACACCATATCACTCTATAAACACCATATCACAACATAAACACCATATCACTCCATAAACACCATATCACAACATAAACACCATATCATACCATAAAGACCATATTGCATCATAAAGACAATATTGCATCATCCATTTAAGTAGACACAAACGACAACCGCAACTACTGGTGTCAAGTGGCAGTGGAGGGGCCACACGTGGAGGAACAAGTTGACATGAAGTCATCTGTATTGAGGGTGAGGGTGCTTCGGGAAACCCCCAAGTTTCACTCGATCACTATCGAGGAAAACGACGTGGGGACAGTGGGGCAAGATGTCCAAATCGATTGCGAGTGAGCATGAATTAAAATCGCAACTGGCGTTATTTGCATAACCTTTGACTTCAAACTAATCTTTACACATAAAATCTGTATATATGGGAATTTCTGTAACATTTCATTAAGCTTCTTACTTAATTGTGGATGCAAAAAAGCACACTTAATGGGCTGGTGTTAAAAAAGGTCCTTAATTGATCATCAATTTAAATCGTACTTATTTGGGGTGTGAGATAACTGTGGGCATGAAAAACACCTTCCTCTGTTGCTCGTGTTTAAGATTTTAAGGAACAGGGATACACAGGTTAAAGTATTCGCATTTGATTCTGCTGCGATATTAAGGGCAAAAAATGATCTGACTTATGTTAAAAAAGGTCTGTATAACACATATCTCCTATAGTTGTGTCGGCTCCTACTGTGAGTATGTGTACTGGTACAAAGGTCCAACTGATGATGTAAACACACAGTATGACATGGTTTTCGAACGAGTTGCTGGAATCAATACAGGTTTTGGAGCTTGGAAGGACAGAACTACATTAAATGGTAAGTAGGTAGGAAGGGTTTACATTAAAAAGAATTTAGAAGTTATCTGTCCGATTTTGGTATACTAAACTATTTCTACCTAAAACTAAACCTGTGGTAAACAGAGCACGAGAATAGGGTGGTCGTGTTGCAAATGTTGCCTAGTGAATTGCACCCACTTATGATTGACTGCTTAAAACCAACCATGCTGATAGAGATCCAAGAATGTCGTTTAAGACGGATTATTGAAAGATTTTAATTGTTTTTTTTAATTTCAGGCTATTATTCTCTGGTGATCAGCGAACTCACTGAATCGGATGCGGGGAGATACTGGTGCGAAGCAACAAGCGGAGGAGCTCGATATGTCGGAGAAATGGGAGTTGACGCCAAGTCTACTTTGCTGGAAGTCTTGAAGAGCGCCTCGTTCACATGCGAAGGGAAGTCGGACGGATTGTACTCGGATCCCAACGAATGCTCCAAGTACTACGAGTGCTCTGAGAAGAGGATGTTCCACAGGTCGTGCGCCATTGGAACCGTCTTCAACCAAAGCTATTGTGACTTTCCATACAATGTAGCTCCTCCATGTGGCACAAAATGAACCATCTAATCCGCTATCCATCAAAACTTTCTGTTTATCATAAAAAAGTAATTTTTTGGTGTAAATGGAACTCTCAACCTGCTATTGTGCATTGATATGTGTCCAATGGATACAGAATAAATTAATCTGCATAAAAAAGATTTGTCTCATCTTAACTTATAGCTTAATATTAGTAATAAAAGCCCGGACGCTTTAAATTACTCAGGATTAACAAGTGCTTAACCAACCCACACACCCAATATCATACATTATAGCAATATAGAATGCAATATTGTGCAATCATTGGGTTATATCAACATACCACCATCGGGTTATAGTACCTTATAGCAAGATACATACTCCCCTATGTGTGCGCCATATTAGCACAATCGTTCACCAATCACATTTCTCTGTGAGATGTTGCACGTCACACATTTGTGTACGCAACTGATAATACTATCATGACGGGTATTTTTGCGCAAATTCTAGAAACTTCTCTATTGATCTACAGCCGCACACTGACACATTGGACAACAATTTACATAAAAAACTGAATCATTGAACTCCCTGCATATATTGAACATCTATGACGTATTCGAAAGTTTAATTACAACCGGCGTGTTTATAGTCTATGATAAACGCGGGAGGTATTTATACATCGTAAACAAATCATTGTATTTGGAAAGTTCCAGAGCTAACACAGCAGTGAACAAACAAAATGGTGACAAATTTGAATTAAAAGATTTTGTGTAACAATTCTAAAGATAGGATAAATCTTGTATTCAATATTTGGAAAAATAAGTTAGTTTTATTTGAAATTTTTATGGCCAATTAGATTTTACAACAGATTTATCACTTTTCTCCACCTTTTTATTAAACAAGGTCACAATAAAGTAACCGGTAATAAAGATTTATTTCCGGATGTAGACTAAATCTCTTGCGCAAACTGTGATATTGAGAAAGTTATCAAGAAACAAATATTGAGTTTGAACAAATGTTTGCTGGCAAAGTGTTTACGACTTGTACGACATGTATATAAGGGTGTCATACTGAGATTAGCTATCAGAATTTGACAACGTCGCGAGAATTGAAGTAACAAGAAGACAAGAATGAAGTTTACAGCGATCGTATTGTTTGTATGCGTTGCACAATATGTAGATGCTACTGTGGAAAACGCGCTGGAAGTAACACTTACGGTAGGTGAAATATATATTGTTATATATGCGATTTCTCAAATAAAACGGTCTTGGTGATAAGCCCATAGTTTCTAAACTTATATTGGAAAAAAAATCATAATTTTTTGGTACAAAGTTTTTATGGTTATTGAATAGGTTAATAAATAAATCTAATTAATTAAATTTGTCATGGTGAATGAAAAGTCAAAAAAGTATTTTAATTTTCTGTTAAAAAAACAACTTTTTGACCATTTTACAAAATTATCAAAGATCATTTTTATGGAATATTATATGTCAATCAGGCACAATGGTATTTTCATATTAATTCAATGTTCACTTTATATCGCAAGCTACTTACAGCCAGTGTTGACCAATATATTAATTTCAGTGTTGCTCAATCCATTCATTTTCTTGCAGTACGACCAAGTGCTTTCGTACGTCGGCAACACTGCCACGCTGGAATGCGCTTACAACATTGCAAACGGGGAGGATCTTCCAGTCACCGTGACATGGAAACGCGGTGACGGGCCCCGTTATGCAGAAGATATATTCAAATGCACAGGTTACACAAGAGAAACCAAGACTTGCTCAACCACAGAAGTTGTACACCACGATTACACTGGTCGAATTGAGCTCTCAAATACTTCCCCTTCACTCATTTTTACTAAGGTAGAATATAAACTTATTTAAACTAATTGATATAATCATTTTTATTATACTTAATTTTATCTAACTTTTGTTATTCTCATCTTTAAAAAAAGAAGAGTAGTTTTTTACACTC
>CH003426.1:129575-152961 GCA_000149265.1 Ciona savignyi
CGTGTAGTAGAAATTAAATCTATCCTATACACAGCCATAGAGTTAAGTGGCTACCATGCTTTATTGGGGTAAATAAATTTCGTCTGGTAGTTGTAAGTTATGACATCAAAAATAAACATTGCGAAAAAAAGAAAAAAAATTGTTCACGAAACTATTTGTTAAAAATATGAATTTTTCATTGAATCCACGATGCAAATGTGGGGCGGCATACCTGGCCTTGAGCCCTCTGGCACCCTCCGTGCAGATTGGGTGATCCGTTTAGGAGGCCGAGCAGAGTCGCCTTTCACCCTTGTCTCCTCCATGAAGGTTTGAACAGCCGTGGCGCTGAGTTTGGGGAAGCGGGGCTGGTTGGGCCGCCCTTGGGACCCCGAACTCGGCTTGGGAATTTTCTCGGTGATTGACAGGTGGTTGGGATTTTCCTGGGGTTCAAACCATGTTTATGACAGGCAGAACTTAAATGCATTTCTAGGTGTATGCATTTTTATGGGTGCATGGGTATGCATTATTTGAGAACCATGCATTTTTTACAAAATTTCACCATGCATTTTTGGGGTAAAATTCACCATGTATATTTGGGGGCAAATTATGCCTTACTACCACGATCAGACTAACAAGCTCAACAATACTCTAGCGTTTATATGATGCTATACAACACCATTGAAGTCCAATTATCTCGATTATAGTAAAACTCACATTAATATATAGATCCGATGCTAGCATCTTAATGTGCCTCATAGCATGTAAGACGTTACTCATGTCAGTTTCAATTCGATTTGGCATTTCTGAGACAATCTGCAACATAAATGTCATGTGAGTTTTTAAATGAATTGGATATCTTGGATGTCTGTTTCACAGAGTCTTTTATATTGTTATTTGGTTTCAGCATTTTAAATTTGGAATATTGATCAAAAAAGTTGTTAAATACATACCAATATTACACTGTGAACGAACCCCAAAATCAACCAAAGAACCATCCTTGAAGCCACCAATCACCCACAGAAGCCCTAAGAACCCACAAATTAACCACAGAACCAATCACAATGCACCAATCAACCATAGAACCATTCAAGGACCCACAAATTAACCACAGAACCATCCACAAACAACGAATTAACCACAAAAACACCCACGAACCTACAAATTAGTGAAATTACCCATAGAACCACCCACGAACCCACAAATTAACCATAGAACCACCCACAAATTACCCATAGAACCACCCACGAACCCACAAATTAACCATAGAACCACCTACAAATTAAACATAGAACATAGAACCACCCGCGAACCCACAAATTAACCATAGAACCACCCACAAATTAACCATAGAACCACCCACGAACCCACAAATTAACCATAGAACCACCCACAAATTAACCACAGAACCACCCACGAACCCACAAATTAACCATAGAACCACCCACAAATTAACCATAGAACCACCTTGAACCCACCTCATCGAATTTGTGCAGCTTCCTGTAGGGAGGCCCGTTACTTTGCACAAATAATGAGAAAGCCTGAGAATCCAATAATTTGGGAACAAACTCGTTTGCAGATGGTGTATTGTGGACAGAGAAGCCACGCATTAGAAGGAAGTTCTCCTGTGAAGGTTGAAGGTTAGAATATCAGTGGGACAGCCAGTAGGACAGTTAGAATATCACACAGACAGCCTACAGTTATGATGGCAAAGGTATTCACAATTTGAGTTTAAATATGTTATATAGGCTACTTTAAAAAAGACATACATGTTTAAGCAACATCCAGCAAAATAGTCCGACCGGCGACCGGTTAGTCTGGTGGTTTAGTGCGACACCTTTTAACCAGAAGGTTGCAGGTTCAAAACTGTTCGCCAGCTAGTCGGTTGTGACCTTAGGCAAGGCACTTAACGAACATTGCCTGAACCCAGCAGTTAATAAGTTCTACCAAATGAAGGACCATGTCTATCATACAAAACACACTGCAATAGCTTCGGTAACCCGACAGTGGTTGCGTGGTATACTGATAATTGCCTGTGTGTTAACCGCCTTGGTTTTCCTATTCAGAGATAAACATGAATAGGCCAGCTATCTTATTCTATCCTATACACCACCATAGAGTTAAGTGGCTACCATGCTCTTTTAGGTTAAATAAATTTTGTCCGGTTGTTTGGCCAAATGGTTAACGCAACCGGCACCTATACTATTTCGATACACAAACCATCTTAGGGAGGAGTCCATCATAGGGATGAACAATAGTCCAATAAAAAAATTATTCTCCACATCTAATATAATTATTAGCATTACCTTAAGGAATCTGATGATTGGTTTTGGGTGGACTCGACATACTTGCAGACACGACCGATATCCCATTAGTAGTTGGCTGAACAGACGCAAAAATATCGCTCGGATTTCTTTATCCTGGGGAGGATTTGATTTTAAAAAGGAAAACTATAATGATATGAAGAGAAAGGAGGAAAACTGCTCATTATAAAGACGATTTTGACATTATGATTAGTGTAATGGCGTGGGTTAAAGTTAGTGTTAGTTCTGACGTTGAGATTAGTGTTTATGGCAATTAGTTTACATAGTTTTAGTAATTAATTTTCCTCCTTTCCGCCTACTCTCCTTTTTCCTTTTTCCCTTCTTTTAGTGTTTCACTTGGTAAAGTTACACATGACAGCTTGGCACATACAGATATAAGAATAAGACAAATTTGTTGACTAATTAAACACTTTCTGATTCAAAATACAGATTGCGCCAAATATGAAGTCAAAATTTATGTATTTACAGAAATCACATATTACATTTCTTCACAAATAGATAAAAAAGGAAATAATAAGGCTTAAAACTACAATGACAAATACAATTGGTCAAATACATTAATATAGTATCATAAATATGTATGGTACATTAGTAAATGCTAAATCTATATATAAATAACTTACTGAAAGAAAGTATATACAAGTGTCACATTTGTTACTTATTAATTGGAATTAAACGGCAGTTCTACAAATTATACATTAACCAAAGGCTTTGGCAGTGAAACATATTTACACTCCAAACATTTTATCTTGAGTAAAAACTCCCACATGTAAATTGGATAGCACACACAATTTAAAACCACAGCCTTAACTATTACCACTTAGTGTTATCTTGGATCAAATGGCCTAATTGACTCTTATCTTTTTTTAAATTTGGTCTATGGAATCCATTCATAGTACTGATAATCAGACACAACATGAATGCAGTGATAAACAGTAAGGAGGCAAACAGATTAAAGACATGGCAGCAGTTTGACAAAGAGTTGATTGCAAAGCATGATTTTAAATCATCACCACGTTCTTTACAATTAAGAGCAACAATGAACTACGTGGTAAAAACAAATGTCATTAACGTAAAGAAAGTACAAACACGTCATGTGTGAGATTTAGACAAAAAAGTACCTATTTGTTTTACATAGTCTTTTTATATCAAATGCGGATTAAAAAATTCTATATGGACAGTTTTTTTGTCAAGCAGTAACTATAATATGCAATACTTTCCGTAACTCAAGTATGCAATACTTTCCGTGTGATATGCAGATGTATTGCATATTTACTTAAGATGGTAAACATAGTATAGCTCTGTAAACATGGTCAATGTTGTAAAACTATTCCAACCCATAAAACAAAAATCTATGCAAAATTCCTTCAATGACAGTTTTTCATACAAATATATATTATTTCAAAGAAGGACTTCTACTATATTTGAGGTTAAATGCGATGCACAAATGTAAACATTAAAGCGTTATATTTAATATAATCCAACAAAAATATTGGAGCAAAATATACCAGAAAAATGCTGAAGACACTCGAATGAGACCAGTACATAATACAGCACATTTTGAAGGAACATGCGGAATATTCATTTATCGGGTGAGTCATTACCACCGTTTCTCTCTTAAGCCACTGAAAAGGGCAGGAGAAAAGCACCAACATTACACAGCGTGCTACTACTCTAAGCGTGGCTACTCGCACTGAAATGCTTGCCATGATTTTGAACTTTGTTGTTTACATTTTGAATTTGTAGTTTGACTTGAAAGTTGTAGTTAAAAATAATTGCCTTATTACAACATACAAACATACAGGTAAACAATATCTTACAATTTTCTAACAAAAAAAATTAAAAATACAGAAATTAAAAAACATCTAAAAACATCATAAAATGATCTTTCATTATTTATATTTTAATTTGTAGTTTGGCTAAAACATTGTAGTTTGGGGAAATTTCATTATTACAACGTACAAACCTATTCTTAATCATTATTTTACAATTTACCTAATGGAAATAGGTACTCAAAAGTATCAATACTAAGTAAGGCCCAAGGCCAATCTATGCAGTTTAGAAACAGCTTAAGAATTTACTTTAAAACAATGTTCATATAAACATGAAGTTGTAATTTGTTTTTTGTTTAAAGGCGCTAAGTGCTAGTAGTAGAAAAAAAAAGTTATTAAAACCAATGGAGACAACAGACAATTAGTCACCTAAAATGGTGTTGCATTTGTGTATTCTCTAAACAAACTGCAGACGACCTTACTACAGCCATGCTCTTTAACTGCGTGACACACATACATGGTAAGAAGTCATGACAATGATATTGCTTAGAGGATATGACGAACCCGCCTAAATTACTGGGTTCAATATACGGAAAAGCGTAACATACAGCCATAGAACAGGTGAATACACTGATATTGAACCACAAGCCTTTCAACCTTTGATAGGTATGCTGGTAAAGTAATTAAGCCAATAAAGCCACAAAAAAATGAATTGGACAATAAAATCTGGTTTTACAAGAAAGTATACACTATATGTATATTTATACTACACAGCTAGCAAATAGGAAACTCTTTTAGCAATATTATATTAATAAATGGCACATACAGTATTTGTTATACTCTACGACCTTATCAGGGTAGTACAATCACAGGATGATATGACACGTAATCCACTCATTTAGTTGCGAAAACCACACGTTATTTCGATACATCCCAGTAGACTGCAGTAATCTAGTTTCACATCGCACAGTAATAATGGCAAGCACATCGCATAATGGATCAATATTTCAATGACAACGAGACAAATCTATGGTCTGCTCTCTGTTATGGGCCACTGCAGTACAAAAGTTAGTAAAATAGTTGATGTCCGAATCCTGTATTGTATACATAACATTTTTTTGTAAAATATCGATTAAAACTCTTTGTCATAAAATTTGTCATAAAAAGGTTTTAAAATTCTTTTTTTTAATTTACCAAGTAGACTACTTAACTAAAGTGCAAAAGTTAGTAAAATAGTTGATGTACATGGATCTTGTATTGTATCACATTTTTTTAAACAGAGCAATTCAAATGCTTTGGCATAAAGCTTTACATTTATTTCAACTATTAATAAAGTCCAGAAATTGAAATTTTAAAAGGTTTATTTTTCTTTTAAATTTACAGACTACTAAAGACATGAACTGAGAAGAACTTTTTAAACTGAGTCAATATAATAAACAAATACTGTTAAAATCCAATAGCTATGTCAACACAAGAGTGGAATTCGCCAATTAGAAAAAAGACTTAAGAAAATATAAAAAAACTTTTACAGAGAAAATCGTAATTTACCATTAGTGCCTTGAACAGGGGTAAGTTTTTGGCAACATAAGTACATTCATAACGCACACAATTATACATTCATAACACATACAAGGTGTGTATATTTAATCTATGCACAATAAAAATAAGGCTTTTCACAAAGATATGCTACAAAGCACTAACATTGAACCAAGAAGTAAAGTGATTTTCATAGCGAGTTTGAGTAGTTTTGAAATACAACGCAAATATAAAAAGTTATCATTTATTAACCAGGGTGAATTTAGTTGTGCAATAAATTTAAAACAAATACTGAATTTTATGGACCAAAATGCACACTTTATATTCTTTTTGTTTTTCTAAAAATATTGATTGTGAGCCTTGTAAGGCGGTATGTCTAATGTATGAATACAGTAGTGCTTCATTGCTTTCACTCAAAACAAGTAGCGGTACTATTATTTTACAAACAAACCACCAGCTTATGCAATAAACTATAGTAAAAGCAACTAGATTATACGGTAACCCGATACTCCTTAAAAACGTTTCTTATAGTGCGGTGCGCATTATTTATAAAAAAAAACAATCAAAGCAATTTATTGACAGTGTGCTTTATGGTCTGCAAACAAGGTTAGTCGAAACACAGTTCTACAAGTTTATGTGTTAGTTACATTTTCCAAGGATCAACTTACCAGACGTTCTGGCTCAGATGATTTCACTTGTTCAGGAGGATATGCATAATCAGCCACCACAAGGTCCGGACACAGCACCTGGAATGTGCCACAAATAACAATGGAATGTGGTACGGTGTGGCTGAATGGTTAATGTAACCAATACATATACAAACTATGCAAAACGAGTGACGAACTAATCGTGGTTTTTAACGTTAGCCTTGTAAAGATAAACACAAAACACATATATGGAATGTGGGTTTTGAATAACATAGAATGGAATGTGGGTTCCATTCAATTCAGTGTTATGAGGAAAACATAGTAATTTGAGCATTACCCCAAACAGTATGCACACAGGAATTACTTTAGTTTAGTCATTTACTCATTTTATTCGCTCTTTTACTACATTACAAAAAAATAGCAAAATTAGGCAAATAAAGGAGGGAGCAAAACATGGCAAAACTACATTTATTAAAACACAATGTATATCGATTTAAAATGGCAAAAAAGTAATAATATTGTTGTAATGTTAAGTGTTTTAATGTAGGTTTAGTGTGCCTTTATGGCGAGTTTCTATGTTTGAATGCTACAATATTAAAAACATTCATTAAGACTTAAGTAACTCTTACAGCTTCCATATGAGTTGGTTAAATGCAAGGCTCCAGCAGGAACTGCATTTTTTTTTTATTTACATGGTAACTAAGAGACAATAATCAATAAAATGCTGTACATCTCTGGTGAATAATAATGAGTTGCTGTTCGATCCCTTCTAGAATTATTAAATTAAATTTCCTTGCTTCATATTAATTTATGGCACTGAGAAAAAAAGATTTGTTGCAATAACATTATAATCATAAAAAAACTATTTTTAAGTAATAAATGGTGTAATAATCATAACAAAATATTGTGTTTTGTTAATTATCGCGCTTTGAAAAATTGTGATTTAGAAAAATATCCTCAACATGATAGTTTAATTCATTTCAGAATTAGAAAAAAATAGAAAAACAACTTCAAAATAGATTTAAAAAAAACATTTTCAACCCGATAGTTTAATACAGGCATGGGCAACACTGGCCTGTGAAGGGATTTTGACTGGCCCGTACATTGTATCTAACCATACCCTGTAATGTGGCCTTGCATTAGTAAATAAATATGTGATTAAGATATTGAATACTATTTTATGTAATAATCCGGCCCACCGTGGACTTAATTTTCCCATATCTGGCCAACAGACTAAAGAAGTTACCCAACCCTGGTTTAATACACACCTTTGTTAGAGCTTCCACCACATTGGTGTAATAAGGTTCAGGTATCATAGGAATGTTTACGCACTCGGGTATTGATATGACCCCTCCATCTAAATCCACTGTTATCACATCCAACTGCATATATAAAAAGCTAATTGTCAGTTGAAACGAACATTAAAAATTGTGAAAAAAGATAAATAGAATACAACAAAAAAATGAAAATAAATGGAATATAAAAAAAAACAAAGTATGCTAGTTTCTGTTAAAATGTAAACAACAGATTGGAATATGACTGATCGAGATATGTCATTCAATTCCAATCATGTTAGCTCAAGAGTCATTGCTTATAGTATTTTAAACCCTTATTGTCAGAAAAAATGTTGCTAATCACTTAATCAGGTTGCACAATGTTCTCACAAGCATATTATGAACATAATTAAGTGATTAATATTTTAACTAAACTGTGTGACTTTTTGTCTAGTTTATAAAGCCTACAGTTTAATGCATCCACTCAACCTATTCATCCAATATTTTAAGACAATATATGTATGTATATGTTGTATATACATTATATCTACAGGTAAGGCAAGAAAGCAAGAAAATTGACACAACTAAATAGTTTCGACAATCAATGGTATTACAAATAATTTTGACTAGTTTGTGAAGACAACAATTTAAGGTAGAGATTTTAACATAAATCCACAGTTAACCATACAGATGACAAGAAAAGTTTCATTTATCCACTTAACATTTTATCTGTGTAGTACATTATATAAATAAATATACTAGTATAGCAGAATCAAACAACACAAGCTTTCGCCCACAGAAGTTTGTTAACCCACACACATACAAGTTTTATCTTACATGAGTTTTAACCCACACAAGTTTCAACTCACACAAAGCCAATAGTAATAATCTGGATTTATGTTTTTACTTATTATTTCATGCAATATGCTCTAAAACTCAAACAAACTTATTGGGTAAAAGCTGTGCTGGATAAATCATATGGCTATATTGGATAAATCTCATACATTACAAAAAAATGCTATGTTAGTGTTTTATACAAATATGCACCGAGTTTAAAAAGCTAGGGATAAAAGGTTTAAAGGCCTAATTGTATAGCACCAAATGGTATAAAAGCAAAACTTACAAGTTCATGAAGTTCGTTCTTTAGCGAAGAATGAATGCCGATAAGGAACGGGGTTGGAGATGAGGTGTATTCCAGTATATGCTGGGGCAGGATTGGTACGTAGGGGTAACTGGGGGGAGGGTTTAGAATATTTTTCATAAATGTAGAAGAGTGTAATTATACTTATGCAAAGTAATGTTAAGTAAAAAAAAGAATCACTCTATTTAGTATTTATATAAGTTGCATCTATATGCGAAGAGTTGCATAAAATTTGGCTGCAAAAAAAGTTTAGGATGTCTCTAAGTTTTACCACATAATTTAATATTATTTTCGTGTCTAAGTTTCAGTGCGTAAGTTAAAATAATTCTTTGTGCCAAGTTTCACTAAATAAGTTGTTTAACATGTCGAGAGACATACCTGTACACAAATGGGTACATTAGGGCAGTTAACGCGTTGCAAGCCTCGCTCAACCTAGAATAGCTGCAGGAATAGAACAGGAGCTTCTGGTCAACCAAGGCGGCACATAAGATGTTCAGAACGTTTAAAATGCCTGGAGATTCAACATTATTAGCATATCAGCCGGTAGTAGCCAGACAGAGTAAATATTTACTTAGCGGACTATAGACTGTAGCAAGATACACAAAACTATCGGGATAGGCAGTACAAAGTTAGTTAGTAAAACTACTAATTTTAAAAATAAATATTTATAAATATCATTTTACACTAGATAATGATGGGTCAAATTATATATATTAGTCAAATAAGCTGTTATATTTAAAAGGTTATAGGCAACAAAGAACAAAGCAGAAAACAGTCTGGAAAAAGAATCTTTACGCTAAGGAAAGTACAATGGTACTTTTATTTGTTGGTTAAACAGACTCAGTATAAATTATATTATAAGCGTTCCAGGGTCAATATTATACAGCGCAAACATAATAAAGAGGTAGGGGTGGTTATTTTATTATAACCATTTAATAGTACACAGAAACGATTTTAAAAGAACATTGCGGCTATAAAAGACTTTAAGGTATAAAAGTGGGCGTAGCCAGTTTGGTTGAATTTCAATGACAAATCCATTCTAGTTTTAATCATTTTCAACGAAATCCACTCTTTCGAATACCATTCAACTTTAAAGATCAAAAAAATTGTTTCATAATCAAAAAATGATGAAATCACTTCTTATTTCATTTGAATAACGCAGAAAATAAATCTAATTATAAAAACAAAGTTCCATTTGAATTGCACTGCACATAAACTACAAGCTAATATGCTTTGCATTTGACATCCACATGGTTCACACATCAAAAATACCTAAAGATTCATACTTTTCGAACACTGATTTATACATTTGCACACTGATCCATACATTTGAAGACTAATCCATACATTGGAACACTGATACATACATTTGAACACTGATCCATACATTTGAACACTGATCCATATATTTGAACACTGATTTATACATTTGCACACTGATCCATACATTTGAACACTAATCCATACATTTGAACACTGATCCATACATTTGAACACTGATCCATACATTTGAACACTGATCCATACTATTGAACACTGATCCATACATTTAAACACTGATCCATACATTTAAACACTGATCCATTCATTTGAACACTGATCCATACAATTGAACACTGATCCATACAATTGAACACTGATCTATACATTTGAACACTGATCCATACATTGAAACACTGATCCATACATTGGAACACTGATCCATACATTGGAACACTGATCCATGCATTGGAACACTGATCCATACATTGGAACACTGATCCATACATTGGAACACTGATCCATGCATTGGAACACTGATCCAAACATTTAAAAACTGATCCATACATTGGAACACTGATCGATACATTTGAACACTGATCCATACATTTGAACACTGATCCATACATTGAAACACTGATCCATACATTTAAACACTGATCCATACATTTGAACACTGATCCATACATTTGAACACTGATCCATACATTGAAACACTGATCCATACATTTAAACACTGATCCATACATTTGAACACTAATACATAAATAGATAAAACTGTCTTCAATGCATAAAAACACTCACCCAGTTGCCGTAATAGCATGGCAACCGATGCCCGGGTGACGGGTAAGTGGTCACTTTGAGGGGTTTGTATCGCTTGTTTGTCTGCAGCGCCGATTGAGAACCTTAGCATCGCTGACCCTGGAGGAGGGACCTTCACTATGAGTAGTTTGGCGATGATTGTCTCCATTGATATGGTAAGTCCTTCAATATACACTGTGTATATTAATCCAAGGCAATTCTGGAAGAACAAAACATACAATTAGCCATTTAAGCACAAATAAAATAGCTTAATTCTTATGAATATTGATTAAGTAACAACCTGTGCATTGATGTCAACTTGTTTTAAAAATTTAGGACTCTATGTACGGGCAGTCCTTTAATGTTCATATTAATTTAAGGCAATGTTAAAAGAACAAATTTCACAAGTAGTCATTTATACAGAGTTAAAAATACTTAATCCATATTGTCAACTTGTATCAAAAATTGGGACTCTAGCTACAGTCAGCAGAAATTCAACCAGTGTATTCTTGCAAAAAGTAAAACAGCAGTCTACAGACAGATGTGTGGTGTTTAATTACAACATAGTTCAATAAATCAATTTTATTCCAACCCACCTTTAACACACGAAAGTCATTGATCCTCGAGAGAATAACAAGACATTTCGGCGCAAATGGTTGGTTTTGTGGCTTTGGCGTCAGCTTCGTTATAATTCCCCTCACCGTTATCCACTCTACACATTGCCTCGTCCACATATTCGTCACCGGGGGTGCCATCACCACCCATGTCCGGGTCGTTTTCCGAGGTTTCTTCTTTTTTACGTCCGCCTGAGACCGGAGACAAACTCTTGCGACGAGGAAGGTTGGAATTCTGGTTGGAATCCTGTTCTTTTGGAGCAATGGGTTCGGTAAATGCAAGCACAGCGCAGTAATGCCTCATTCCTTCAGCGTCAGTTAGAACGGATACGAAGAAGGTCGGAGCTTGTCGTTCCCGCGCGAGGTACCACCCGGCTGGCTGGCAGAACTAGAAATGAACAAAGCTTATTTTATACATCAATAAAATAATATAAAACAGATGTCTATGTTTTATCTTTATTAATGGGAAAACGGGGCATGTTGTAACAAGAGCAATTGTCACTTGCACATTAATGCAAACCATACCAGCTCAATTCCTTGGGTGAAAGGCATATCATCCCATTCATACTCAGGTATCCGGGTAACCACCTTTCCGCGAAGAGCGTGGGCTTTGCTGTCTGCATTGAATTGATGGATTAGGCTGAATTAAACGTGAAAAAGCAATAAACTTTTTAAAAATGTCAGTGTGTATGCAATGAGTGTAAAATCGGTAAAGATATAGTGGAAAATGCATATGGAATAAGGGATATAGATTGATGAGTAGTCGTTGCCACACAGTTTTTTAAGTGTGCTGATAAGAACAAATTACATATGATGATTGTAACAGTGATTTATGTAAGAAATGGTGGGGA
Source organism: Ciona savignyi (assembly GCA_000149265.1). Taxonomy (NCBI): domain Eukaryota; kingdom Metazoa; phylum Chordata; class Ascidiacea; order Phlebobranchia; family Cionidae; genus Ciona; species Ciona savignyi. The sequence goes on from CH003426.1 coordinate 141,772, forward strand.
AATGTACATGTTGTTCGGAGTATTAACAGTGTTCAAAGTGTTATCACTTCCATACATTCTTTTAAGGGCGCTGGAAAAGCAAACACAGTTTTCAGGAATTGTGTGTATGCAAAGAGTGTAAGAGGGGTACAATTCCAGTTACATTTATTAAACGAATTACATTGTTAAAAGCCTGTTTTACAATGAAGCCAATACCAAAAGCTTAAAACATATTTAGTTTTGGTTTGTATGGCAATCTAAGGATCCTTCCTCAGTGCTGCCATTTTTAATTTCACTGTGGTGCAAAGTTCTCAGTGGTATTTAAAATGACCAAACTTAACACAAACTGTACAACACAAATTAACCTACCTTCACATTCAAAGTCATATCCCACTACAGCAAAATAATCCACCAATCTGTCCATTGTTTATCCTATTTTACTAAATGAGATGGAGACCATGGGAAAATTCCATGGTTGGTTTGACTAATTATTTACCTGCAATCAACAGTAATGAAAGATAACTCAGTTATGACAGATTCATACGTACATTGCCTATGCTAGCAAGGTGGATAAGTCAATTAAGACATCCCTACGAATGTCCGTTAACACTGAAAATGTTGTATTGTAAATTATAGCTTCAACAAAAATAGTGAGATAACGCTTTTAAATTTTTCATTTCACCACCACTAGAATTTCAAGTTATGGCCGTTTATAGGTGTATTTAAGAGAACTAAGCATTAAGCTATGCAGGACTTTTTTTCTTTGGCAGGCTAACCTTTAACAATGTTTATCATTTTTGCAAATATTTAACAATGATGCATGTTTTACGTAGTAATGTAATATTCATCAATATAACGGAATTGGTAAACACCGCTGCAAATAATTTGTGTAGGCTGGAACAGATATCGTAGTAAAGAAACACATATAGAGTGACCCATCTTTTCTCTCTTAATAAATGCCATTTAATGATTTTTAAACCAAATCTGCAAGTTGTGCTAATTATTAAGATTCAAGATTCAAGATTCAAGATTTTTATTTTGGTCAGCATGATAATTTTTATAATAGTAACAATCACCATTTTTTATAATATAAATAAAGAAAAAAAAAAAACACAGTGTCACAATAACATTATAGAAAAAAAAAACATAGTTTATGCTGGCCAGGGTGACAGTGAAAAGACTGCTAATAGATTAGATATTAATTTTTTTTTTCTTTGCTATTACATGGCAACCACCAAAAAGAAAAAACAGGAAATACGTTGTATACAATCTGTCCAAAATATAACATAATTATAGATAAGCACTGTTAATATTTTACCAACAAATGACAGAATCCTGCATTGACCTTATTTGCTGCTAGACGGGTAAATAATTAATTCAACTTCATCGTCTACCTAACTGCACAAAGCAGTTGAATGGTAAATAATACCAACTAAGGTGATTGATAGATTAATTTAATGAAGTAGCTAATCCTTAACTTAAAATACAAAACAAGTTTAGAAACAGCTGGAGCTGACTCGATGACTACCGATGTCTTTTGCTGTTTCTTTCCTGTAACATTTCATTTCGATTGATAATTATTTAATTTCATTGGAGAAAATAATATTTTCTATAACATAACATTTTACTATTAGGTGGCCTTTACTAAAAATTAGGATTAAAGTCTAGCTGACTGCTTGATTCCAAATATTCGTGGTTATCTGGCTGATTTACAAGTTAGTGCTCACTGGTACGATAAAAACGGATGCTTTAAATGTAAACAACTAGAACATTTATAGAATTAGCAACTTAAATCAATGTCTATTTATTATCTTAATACATTCCACAAATACTAATTAACTATAAACAAGGAATTGTAAACTTTCGACTTGTTTTAACTTGCCACTTTAACGTACCGGTTTAGAGGGGTCGATGACGACACAATACGATGACGACATTATATGGTGACGAACCCGTTTTAGTTTTTTGTTGACATTTTTTGATGACTACAGCAAAACTGAAGTTGGAATGTACTATTTCTATACAGCCGCCGTTTGTCAAAAGATAATAATCATATTAATTCCAAATGGAACATAGTTTTAGTTTATTTGGTCTGACCGGTTAGCTCTGTTGGTAAGAGTTCGGCAAAGTACACGTGTATTTCTTTAGCAAAGCACTCGGCATCCTCTAAACTCAGTCGATCAGTGCCTAAAACGGATTCTGGTGTTACGAGATGATCTAAAAATTGTCTGTATTATAACCTCCGTGTGCTTTCAAAGGAAACAAATTTTTATTTAAAATAATCAGAATTGATTTTTATTAAATTTATTATAAAAATTATACGTAATCGTTTAAAATGTGCATTTATATTCAAAATGGTCATTGTATTTACAATTAAATTTTAGTGTTTTGCCACAATTAATGGTGCAATGTGGCTCTCTTGCGCCACTTTCCAAAGCAAGTTTAAATTCATCGTCGTCCGTGTCGTAAATTAGAATAATGCAAATTTGATAAGTTGTAACTAAAAAGGTTGTTCAGTGCCATTTAAGAAACCGAAGTTAAAACTGACCAATTTCGGATTGAAATGTGACCATGATTAAAAGAATAAACGTAAAACGTCGTTATAACACACATATAGATATATAATCAAGCTCAATGTGTTAATGCTCTGTCATATTATACCCTTGTTGTGTGGGTGATATAAACAGGTATTGTGGGAGGCTTATACAAGTATTGTGCAAAGGTCGGTTGTTTCCTCCTTTTGAGCGGTTGGGCGAGAAAAAATTCCGACATAAACCTAGGTTGTGTCGGTTCTAACTCGCATTAATACACCTCTTCTGGCAACGGTACTATTGCCCGGCTCTTGGGGATGCCATTCTCCGCTATATGCTGGTTTCCCGTCGCTTGTCTTCATTACACCATTCTGCAGATATTTAAAACAATTTTTTAAACAGTGTTACGTTTAGTTCAGTATAACCTTTTTCCGGAATAAAAACAAGCAACTTGAGCTTTTATTTTACCTTTAAAATTGGAAAATGACTGTAAAACGATAAACGTTAAAAACACGTCTAAAATCCAACAAGTTTTTTTAGTGTGGGTATAGCCAGACGTGGCCGCCAAACCTAATGTATAAAAATTAAAAAAGCGTTTTAATGAAAAGAATTACACTGAAGGCTAAAGAAGAAAAGTTTGCTTTAAAGCTAGCCGTGAAATAGGGAACGGATAACCGAAAATTTGTACTAAATCGCTACATCATTCAGTTATAGACCATGCACTTTATTTAACAATAAGTAGACATATTAAAATAAGATAAAATATTCATGTTTATCCCAGTCAATAGGAAAACGCAAAGGGTAATCGCGTCCACCATCAGATTACCTGAGCTATTGCAATGTGTTGTGTATGATTCAGGCGTTCCTTTAATTTGCTGGAACCCATTATGACCACTTTTTCTAAGTTCCTTGCACAAGGACACAAACGTATAGCTATCGATCAGTTTCGCATCCGCAACCGTTCGGCTGAAGGGCGACGCTCTGTGGGCTCGCGCTTTTTTTGAGGCTGATTGCTTGAAGTTGGCTGACCGAGGCGTTCGTTAGCTGAGCTTGTTTAGGCTGGCTGCCTAACGGTCTCTCGCGAGCTGCGCAGCGGAAAGTCTATTCTCCACAGATCGCACACTAATAATTATAGTGACCACGATTTGTACTGTCTTAATCTCAAATTCGAAGTCCATAACTCTTGATTCACTTTAGTTGTATTCTGCGTCTCATTCAATACACGGTTTATTTGCGACTCAAGTTACTTATTACGTCATTCAGCATGACGCCAGTTGTATAGTCTAAGGTACGTTATACAGCATGACGCAAGTTATCTCAAGTACGTTATTGTAGGTTATCATTTAGGTTATTTAAATTTTCAGAATATATAGGGAATTTACAAGGTGCGAAAAGTTTACGTGCCAGACGTTTCACATCTGCACGTTTGACTAACTGTGGGGAATTGGGTAAAAAAAACTATGTTAATGATTGAATCGGCAAAATTACAAAGGCCCGTACAAGGTGATAATTACGTGAAAAGTAATAAAACACGTGAGAAAAACATCAAACGCAAAACAACGACGTTTAAAGTATAATATTTTAGACATAAATTAAAACAAATGTATATTATATTAGAGGTGCCACAACATCTCATTTTTTCCACATTTGTTAAGTTTGAGAAACACGATCTAGTTGAGCATTTCGGATGTTCAGGCGAAATAACCATCAAATAGATGGGGTAAACGATTTCACGAAGTATCAAGCATTTCACACGTTGATCCTGCAAATATACTAGAATACCCTGGTTGGGAGAATTTAGTACAAAGCTAGAATTATGCAATCATGCATTACAATCTCGTGTCATGTATGTAAATGCGTGATAAATGTAATATGATATGTAGTGAAAGTGACATCTCACATTCAAGGTAGCAACGCCACAATATGCATCACATGAGCCATATTTCCATACTTTGCCAGCTAATAAACCAAGGCGTGTACGCCTGGTGACTCACTTCCGAGTGAGCATGAAATAAATGCAGCGATGATCTCGCTATATGCGACGAAAGCGCAATTAATAAAAACGCAAAAAAAACAAAAACCGAGCGACCTGTCATATGTAGGTTTTACGACTCGTAACGAATAAGGGAAATAATCTTGCGCGGATGTATTTCCATCAACAAACAAAAGAAAACTTTTAGTAAGCAGGACATAAGCCGTGTCTCGTCATTACTGTGCGGTGTTTGTAAAAGCCTGTTTTACACACGAAATATATTCGGTTCGGAACATCCGACACATTGACTGAGATGCGATTAGACAATTAGATATCGCATTTACATGCGGCGCGATTACCATAGCTATACGGAAGTACGCTGGTATCGTTTAATAAACTGTGGCGTTGTGAAGCGGGTACGCTCACTTATTTACACAGCATGAGCGCAAATGCGCAGGGTAGAGGCGATCAGACTTCGCAGAAAAAGAAACAAACCTCAAGCCGCTGCTAAAAACGAGTATATAATCGCATAAACGAGACGCATAATTTGCGTGAGGCGCGATTAAAAGAAAACTAACGCCTTGTCGGCGGTAACATTGAAAATCTGGCGCGAAAGAACAAAGCAAACGTCGTTCGACGTGTAAGTGCGCCTAATATATACCGGATGGATTGGCGCAGCATGGCATCATTGACTCAAGCTCATGATAGCATAATCGTAAAAGCGTTACTAACCTTGTTTAAGATGAAGTGCATGTAGCAGTTGTTGAAGGCGCGTTTGCTCTTCGTGTTTGTAAGAAGTCTGTAGAGTAAAACACCAATATTATGCATTCTTGCAATAGCCTAGTACCATTCAACCAAACTAGGAACACTAGTGTTTGCAATCGTTGCATACTAATAATTACATAAAGTATAAAAAATTATCATAAAACTTACAAAAAATAATCTAGAAGCTACAAAAATAATAACACAACCCTTTCATATTTCGTAAAGGGAACGTCGTCTTGCGTATTCTTCTTTCGTCGGCGGAGACGATGCTTATTAACTTGATTTGAATAGAGTGCGTTGTCTTGTTAGTCACCAACTTCGTCCAGCGAAAAGGGGCGTTTCTTACTTGATGCTTGAAGTTGCTTGGTTTTGATTTTGCTTCTTAGATAAATTGCGTTGGGCCACTCGTCGTTGCCAATGTACTTAAAACTTCTAGTTGAAGTTGACGTCGGAAATTGTTCGTTTCGGTAAGGTGCGTGTCCATAATCACGTCGGGCTCAACAATGTGGGCTCGCGCTTTTTAAATGCTCTTGCTTCTGCTCGTCGCTTTTCCATAGAGATCTTTATTCTGGTTACTTTGAACTTGGCATAGCTTGCTCTGTCTATACAGAATGCCTACAGTAGCAACGATTTGTAAAGTCTTGATCTCAAACTCGCAGTCTATAACTCTTGATACAGTTTAGTTGTATTCTGCGTCTCATTCGATATACGGTTTATTCGCGACTCAAGTTACTTAGTACATCATTCAGCATGACGCCAGTTGTATAGTCTAAGGTACGTTATACAGCATGACGCAAGTTATCTCAAGTACGTTATTGTAGGTTATCATTTAGGTTATTTAAATTTTCAGAATATATAGGGAATTTACAAGGTGCGAAAAGTTTACGTGCCAGACGTTTCACATCTGCACGTTTGACTAACTGTGGGGAATTGGGTAAAAAAACTATGTTAATGATTGAATCGGCAAAATTACAAAGGCCCGTACAAGGTGATAATTACGTGAAAAGTAATAAAAACACGTGAGAAAAACATCAAACGCAAAACAACGACGTTTAAAGTATAATATTTTAGACATAAATTAAAACAAATGTATATTATATTAGAGGTGCCACAGCTCTAACACCCACATAGCTAATAGGCCAGGCAAAGTGAAGGGTAATATAAAGATTTTTAACACACCGTTGGGTTGTCGTACATCCCGAGCCAGGTACCAGTAGTATTTATAAACTACATCATACATCTCCTTGTCGACGACATCAACGAGAGAGCCCCCAAACGTTTTACAAGATTCTTTAGCTTCACCCCGATTCTGATTTGCCGATTTGCTTGGCTCAGGCATCCATATGTAACGATTTCCGTGCCATATCCCACCGTTCCCTGTAAAACAATTTTTTAATGAAGTTTCCCTCTTCGTATTCCTGGAGCAGAAACGTCAAAATTTTATCCAAATCAATTAAAGTGAGGAAATCACATTCAATCGGTTGTGTCCTGGGGCAAAAATTTAGCAAACATTGCTCGATATCAGTAGATTATTATGAATTAAACTAAAATTGTAGTAGGGCGGAATGTTACCGTCTTGTAACCAGACCAGTGGTATCTTTGTTACTCTGGCAATAATCCGACTGAATAGTTTGTGGGGTTAGTGCGTCGCATTTCACCTGACCGGTGGCAGGTTCAAAACAGGTTTCTATAGCTAGGCGGTTGTCTTTTTCTACAGGGCTCCTGGGTTCAATATGTTCTACCCATAATCAAAAGGAACCCTTTTAATTATACCTAACAGACTGTGTAATAAATTTTTAACAACCGATTCGTTCTCTATATGAGTGTCGTAAGTAAACCCAGAATTTCATATAAATAAAACGGTCATGTGTATGGGCTCATCGCAGGTTCGAAAATGACATGAGTTATATTACATCAACAATAATATTTAAATGGTAAAACTGGTTAGAGTAATTGTTTATAATTGGTTTCCATAGTTTTTACTTAATATAACACATTAGCATTTACTTGCTTGTCCGATAAGCTTAAAACAAAAAAATGATAAAACAACCCACTTTTCGATATGGATTTATAAGAACTTCGTATGTAAGTGGTTAAACTAAATTTGAATATAAAGTAAATTGCTCCAACCTTCAAAGTACAACGTCCAATTCACAACGATAGCCACGTTCCAGCCTGTGGACTCGTCGGTTCTCTCCAGTTCAATCCAGAATCCAGAGGAAGTGATTTCGGTCACCGTCGCCTTGAATGTATGAGGCGCCGGTGTATGGTAGGTAATGTTGCTTGCATAACCAACGGTAAAACATTCAAGCACATCTGGTAACCGGCGAATTCCCTTTTTGTAGACGACGTTGAATGGGATTGCATTATATTTTTTCCGCTTTGAGTCGTTAACCCCACTGCAGAATGTTTACAGTTATCATAATACTAACGTACATAACAAAAAACTCGTAAAACCTTACCTGATGCAGAAATACCTGCACCACAGGCAACGACCAAAAATACAATAAGATTCATGAATAGGTTGTTAAAACTTCAGCATATTACACCTGTCATGCATATTGGTGGTAAAATATCTGTAATCTCGCCCCTATCTATATTAACATATTTCTCGCCTCTATAAATACCTTTCATGATTGGTAAAACGACTTACAAGCAATTTGACATTGTTCAGATATTAGCTGAAAGTCTAAACAACTCTCTCTCCGGTTAAGAACAGCTATTTTGTGCGAGAGTGCGACCACGTTGTATATTTTTTCAGAAAATTTGTAGATGTTTGTGACGTTTTCCCTTGCCCGTATATCTACGTCACATAAGATAGTACCACGTAAGGCACTTGTGTATTTATTATAACTTTGCACTGATTTCTGTATCCTTGTTGCCTGGAGTTTAATATTGAGCAGACATTTATAAAATACCGTCCGACAGATCAGCTTGGTGGGTGGCTAGAGCGTCGCCTCTTATCCGAAGGATTAAAGGTTAGAATCGTGTTGCGACAATTCCCGGTATGAACCTTGCTACTGCTTTGTAAAAACTAAGAGTTGATTTTCTGTCAATATTTGAATGTTATAACACTCTTTTACTTTAAATTTGGTTTTATTGATGTATATATATTTTGACGGCTTCAAATTTTCGGCCGGCAGATTAGTTAAATAGTTAAAAAAAAAGTTGGTGATCTACACATAGCCGAATGAATGGGGTTTACAACCAACCGCTAATTATTCAATTTTGTCCTGTGTAAGGTACATAGCGGACATCACCTATGAAAATCTGTGAAAATTGGGTTGTATAAAAAACAGAATAAAAATGTTAATCATATACACACAAAAGGGCCTCGGTAATCTGACCGTGGTACTGGTAAATCCACCACAGACCATGAAGTAAATTCTATAAAAAAATTATACAACAATTATCATTTATCCTAGTGAATAGGCAAACGCCGGAGAGTACGCACACATACTATCGTGAGATTGACCACTTCCACGGTCGGGTTACCGACGCTCTCTTGTGTGTATATGATTAACATGTTTTGTTGTTTTTATACAGCCCATAAATTTACGGGATTGGCCATGTATTCTATGTGCCTTGCAAAGGACAAAAAGGACAAAATTGGACTTCCGGCATCTAGTTTTGAACCCTAACTGCTGGGCAGTATGTAGTAGACCACCAACGCTATATTAACTATTTAGCTAATCTGCCAACCGAAAAAAATGACAAGTATACATATATACATCAATAAAACCAAATTTGGAGTAAAATAATTTTATAACATTCAAAGGTTGACAAAGAACCAACTATAAGTTTTTCCAACGCAGTAGTAATAGGTCCATACCGGGAATTGTCGCAACAAAATTACACAATTATCCAATCGATTAAACGGTATTAATAGACGCTGTGTAAATGTTTACTAAATGGAATAAATGCAAGGAGAAAACGTGAACGATTGCATGGCCGACTGGTAAACAAATGGGTTAAGCCAGTGTCCGTTAAGTAGTGCCTTGCCCAAGGACACAACCGACTGGTTATAACAACCAACTCCTAACCTTTAATCCTTCGGATAAAAAGCGACACACTAACCCACCAAGATAATCCGCAGAAGGGTATTGTATAAATGTGTAACAAAGTAAAAAAGTAAAGGAAACAACAATCAATGCAAAACTATATTAAAAACACAAATGCGTTACATGGCTCTATCTTATGTGACGTAGATATAATTCGGGAATACGCCGAGAAGGGAAAACGTCATAAACACCTACAAATTTTCTGGAAAATATACAACGTGGTCTGTCGCACTCTAGCATAAGAAAGCTGTTGTGCGCCGAAGAGAGAGTTGTTTAGACTTTCATCTAAAAGCTATACATAAAAAGTCCAATTGCTTTTAAGTTATTTCACCAACGAGAGTTTTTTATAGGGGCGAGATATAGGTTGATATATAAGGGCGAGATAGCAGATATTTTACCACCAATTATTCTGCATGGCAGGTGTAATATGCTGAAGTTTTAACAACATATTCATGAAGCTCATTGTATTTTTGGTCGTTGCCTGTGGTGTAGGCATTTCTGCATCAGGTAAGGTTTTACGAGTTTTTTGTTAAGTACGTTAGTATTATGATAACTGTAAACATTCTACAGTGGGGTTAACAACTCAAAGGGGGAAAAACATAATGCAATCCCATTCAACGTCGCCGACAAAAAGGGAATTCGTCGGTTACCAGATGTGCTTGAATGTTGCACCGTTGGTTATCCAAGCAACAGTTACCACCTACCACACACCCGCGCCTTACAGATTCAAGGCGACGGTGACCGAAGTCACTTCCTCTGGATTCTGGATGGAACTGGAGCGAATCGACCAGTCCGCAGACTGGAACGTGGCTATCGTTGTGGATTGGACGTTGTACTTTGAAGGTTGGAGCAAGTTAAAAAAATTTATTACACGGTCTGTTGGGTATAATTAAGACGCCCGTTTTTTATTATGGGTAGAACATATTAAACTCAGGAGCTCTGTTGAAAGACACAACCGACTAACTAGCAACAAGTTTTGAACCTGCCATTAGTCAGATGAAGTGCGACCCACCAACCCCAAAAACTATTCAACCGGATTATTGCTTCAGTAACAAAGATACCACTGTCTGGTTGCCGTTACAAGACGGTAATTCTGCCCTACTACAATTTTAGTTTAACTCTACTGATTTCAAGCAATGATCGCTAAATTCTTGCCCAAGGACACAACCGATTGGATGTGATTTCCGCACTTAAATATTTTGGATAAAAATTGCGACGTTTCTGCTCCAGGAATACGAAGACGGAAAATTTATTAAACAATTGTTTTACAGGGAACGATGGAATATGGCATGGAAATCGTTACATATGGATGCCTGAGCCAAGCGAATTGGTATACCAGAATCGGGTTAAGGCTACAGAATCTTGTAAAAAGTTTGGGGGGTCACTCGTTGATGTGGTTGACAAGGAGATGTATGACGTAGTTTATGAATACGTCAGAACCACGATTTCTTCAGTTAATAGTCAATTTACTGGTACCTGGCTCGGGATGTACTACAACTCAACGGTGTGTTAAAAAACTTTATGTTACCTTGCAATTTGTCCTGCCGATTCGCTATGTGGGTTTTGGAGCGTCGCCTTTCAGCCGTACGGTTAGGATAGGATAGGATAGGATATTCATGTTTATCCCCGTGAATGGGAAAACCTAGGGGGTTATCACACGGGCAATCGTCAGATCACCTCGCGCCCATCGTCGGGTTACCGGAGCTATTGCAGTGTGTTGTATATGATAGACACGTTCCTTCAATTTGGTAGAACCCATTAATCCGCTGGGTTCAGGCAATGTCCGTTAAGTGCCTTGCCCAAGGACATAACCGACTAACTAGTGACCAGTTTCGACCCTACAACCCTAAGAAAGGCAGAACACTATTGCACAAAGCTATTT
>CH003426.1:153061-175210 GCA_000149265.1 Ciona savignyi
CGTTTCTGTTATAAGCATAACCTTAACGGACATTGCCTGAACCTAGCAGATTAATGGATTGTACCAAATTAAACGAACGTCTTAATCACACACAACACATTGCAATAGCTCCGTTAACCTGACCGTGGCCGCGAGATGGTGTGACGATAGCGCCTTGCTCTTTCCCGTGGACTGGGATAAACATGAATATTCTATGCTATTCTAATAGGTTTTTGCATTGTCTTACTGACTGATGTAGCTATTTATTCCAAGTTTTTGGTTTTCCGTCTTCATTGCACGGGTCGCTTTACCGCAAACTTTTCTTCTAGGCTTTAGTGTAATTAATTTCATTAAAACGCTTTTTTATTTTTATACATTAGGTTTGGCGGCCAAGTCTGGCTATATCGACACTAAATAACGGACTGTACATATACGTACGTTAACTACTGTCGTTTTAACGTCTTTTTCCAATTTTCCATTTTATATATAGAAGGTCCATTGCTTGATTTTACCATGGAAAGAAAAATTATATTAAACTAAACGCAATACTCTTTAGAAAATTATTTTAAATTTCTCCAGACTGATGTAATGAAGACAAGCGACGGGAAACCAGCATATAACAGAGACTGGCATAGCGGTTCAAAGCCCCTTAACGGTACCAGCACCGGTATCAGAATAGGGCTAATAATGCGAGTTAGAACCGATCCAGCCATGGGAAATGTCGGACTTTTTTCTCGTCCAACCGAACACAATGAGGAAACAACCGACCTTTGCACAATACTTGTATAAGCCTTCCACAATACACCTTTATATCACCCACACAACGAGGGTATAATATGACAGTTCATTAACACATGGTGCTTGATTATATCTCTATGAGTTACCACGTTTTACTTTTATTTCCTTTAATCATGGTCACATTTCAATCCGAAATCGTCCATTTTATTTTCGGTTTCCAAAATGGCACTGAACAACCTTTTTCAGTTACAACTTCTAATTTGCATTATTCTGATTTACGACACGGACTACGATGAATTTAAACTTGCTTTGGAAAGTGGCGCAAGAGAGCTGCATAGCATAACTAATTGTGGTTGAACACTAAAATGAAATTGTAAATATTATGCACATTTTAAATGTAAATGCACATTTTGAACGATTATGTAAGATTTGTATATTAAATTTAACAAAAATCGACTCAGGTTATTTTAAATAAATATTATGTTTCTTTTAAAAAGAGAAGGAAGTTATAATACAGACAATTGGCGTAAGGACTCGAAAGGGATTGGTCACCAGAAATCACAGACCACAGTTATGTGAAGCGGTTGTATCGAGTCAAATGTCGTGTTGCCTCTGGAAATATTTGCGTGTCATCTCTGAAAAATGGCGTGTCGCATGCCTTACTTTTTAGTGAACAGATGAGTCTTTGACCTCATATGAAACATTAAATGGTCATTTGACCGAATGGTTAACGCACCAATACATATACCAATTCTATATACAAAAGCGGTTCAAGTGACGAACACATCATGAATTCAAAACTTGGCTCGGTTAAAAAAATCGAAGCCGAGTATGTTATGGTCCTTTGCTTATTTTTTTATTTTTTTTACCGAGTTAAGTTTCGAATCCATAACATGGTGGACTCGTTACTCAGACCGTTTTTGTATATGAGTAAGTATATGTATCGGTCGCGTTAACCATTCGGCCACACGACCGTACGGTCCTGTGCTTATATCATGTCTTAACACGAAAGAAAAAGTAAGCGCCATCAACCGATTACCCACCACGGACCATATATGATTTTTATGATAAATTGATAAGATAAATATGTTTTATCCCAGTGAGAAGGCAAAAGCAGGACAGTTAAACACATGCTACGTAAGATTAACCAGCTGCCTGGTCGGATTACCGAGGCTCTAAGATCCAACTATAAGTTTTTAAAGCAGTAGTAATAGGTCCATACTGGGAATGGTTGCAACAGGATTACACAATTACCCAATCGATTACAAGGTATTAATAAACTCTACAGTGTGAATGTTTACTAACTGGAACAAAAGCAAGGAGAAACACGTGAACTATTCTTTAGCAGAATGGTTAATGCTAATGATTTATTTACTAATTTCTATATGAAAACGTTTTGGTGGCGAGTTCACTGTGTATCCCGACAAAATCAAGATAACGGTAAAACGGTATCAACTTGTTGTATGAATTTCTGGTCAATATTAAAAATCTAGGCAACAAGAATACAGATATAAGTGCAAAGCAATATTAACAACACATAAGTGCGTTACATGACATTATCTTATGTGACGTAAATATACGGCGAAGGGAAAACGTCATAAACGTCCACAAAATTTCTTAAAAAACACAACCTGGTCATTTGTCGCGCTTCCGTATAATGAAAACTATTTTGTTACGAAGAAGAAGAAAGAGAAAGAGAGAGAGATAGAGAGAGAAAGGGAGAGTTGTTTAGACTTTCAGCTAATATCTGAACAATGTCAAATTTCTTGTTAGTCATTTCACCAATCATTAGAGGTATTTATAGAGGCGAGATATATGTTGATAGATAGGGGTGAGAGTGCATACATTTTACCACCAACTATTTTGCAGGAAGCAAATTAATGAAATTTTAACAACCTATTCATGAAGCTCATTGGTGTTTTGGTCGTTGCCCTTGGTGTAGGCATTACTGGTAAGGTTTTTGGTCGAGTTTTGGCATGATAACAGCACACATTTTACAGTGGGGTTAACAACTCAAAGCGGGAAAAATATAATGCAATTCCATTCAACGTCGTCTACAAAAAGGGAATTCGTCGGTTACCAGATGTGCTTGAATGTTGCACCGTTCTTTATCCAAGCAACAGTTACCACCTACCATACACCCGCGCCACACAGATTCAAGGCGACGGTGACCGAAATCACTTCCTCTGGATTCTGGATTGAACTGGAGAGAACCGACCAGTCCGCAGGCTGGAACGTGGCTATCGTTGTGGATTGGACGTTGTACTTTGAAGGTTGGAGCAATTTACTTTATATCCAAGTTTAGTTTAACCATTTACCTACCGTGTTGAGCTAGAAAATCTGATTTAAATTTTCAAATAATTGAACCGGTGGTTGTTTAGAAGACAACCAGTTGTTGTTATTTCCGTGTTTTAGTTTTGTTTAAAAGTGGTGACCTTTCTTTCTTTCTTTCTTTCAAAATGCGAAGACGAACAATTCAATAAACAATTGTTTTACAGAAAACGGTGGAATATGGCACGGAAATCAGTACATATGGATGCCTGAGCCAAGCGAATCGGTAATCGAGAATCGGGCTGAAGCTAAAGAATCTTGTAAAAAGATTGGGGGCTCACTCGTTGATGTCGTTGACAAAGAGATGTATGACGTAGTTTATGAATACGTCAGGACCACGATTTCTTCAGTTGATCGAACGCTCCTTAGTGTCTGGCTCGGGATGAACTACAATCCAACGGTGTGTTAAAAATATATCAGACTTTTCGTTTAGCTTGGTGGGTTTAGTTCGTCGCCATTTTGCCGAGGGGTTGCAGATTCGAAACTGGTCGCTAGCTAGTCGGTTGTGTACTTGTGCAAGGCACTTGGCGGACATTGCCTGAACTCAACGGAATGATGGGATCAGACATGATATGATTGAGAATGATGTTTCCTGTCTAATATATTATGTACATGGCCTAACTGACTACTGTAGCTATTTCTTTCAAGTTTTCGATTTGCCGGCTCCCATTGGAGGGATTGCTTTATACCCCACACTTTTCTTTCATAGGCTGTGTAATCATTTTGATTTAAACGCCTTTTTAATTTTTATACGTTATGTTTTGGCGGCCACGTCTGGCTATATTCACATTAAATAACTTATTGGATTTAAGACTTTTAACGACTGCCGTTTTGCCGTCTTTCTCCAGTTTTTCATTTTTTATATAAGGTCATGTTGCTTGTTTTTATTGTAAAAAGAAAAAGTTATGTAAACTAAACGTAACACTGTTTAGAAAATAATTTTAAATTTCTCCAGACTGGTGTAATAAAGACAAGCGACGAGAAACCAGCATATAACGGAGACTGGCAAATCGGTGAGCCGCAAACCGGTGACAAAACCGGGGTATTGATGCTCGTTATAACCCACAAGGGAAATGTCGGACTGAGGAATCGACCACCCCACTGGAAATTACACACAACCAACCTTTGCACAATACCTGTATAACCACCCACAATACCTGTATAACCACCCACAATACCTGTATAACCATCCACAATACCTGTATAACCACTCACAATACCTGTACAAGCCACCCATAATACCTGTATAACCATCCACAACAACTGTACAAACCACCCACAATAACTGTATAATCCATTACGCAACGCGAGGGACAAATATGAAACAAATCATCAACACTTCGAGCTTGAATATATCTTTTTGTGTTAGAACGACGTTTTACGTGTATTCCTTTATTCATGCTCACATTTTAAACCAAAATCGGCGAATTTTACAACTTAACGAAGTTGAAGTTTACTTTTTTAAGCTAGGGTTTCAACCAATGATGGGTTGATCACCAAGAACGTATTTTTGTATATAAATCTGTTTATGTAAAGTCGCGTTAACCATTTGGCCACGCGACCATATACATAAGTTGCAGTATTCGCTAGCCTAGAGGCTGAGAAATGACTATGATTTGCGACATGGTCAAAGGTGAAATTAAACTTGCTCTTGAAGCGGTCGAAGGAGGCGCAAGAGAGCTACATAGCATCATTAATTGTGGCTGAACATTATAAAATGTTTGTAAATTAAATTCACATTTTGAATGTAAATGAACATTTTAAACGAACGTATAATTTTTAAATTAAATTTAATAAATATCAACTCAGGTTATTTTAAAAGTTTATTTTATTTCTTAAAGACAGGGACGTTATAATAAGCACAATAGTCAGATCACCTCGTACCCACCAAAATCCGTTTTATACATTGATCCACTGAGTTTATATGATGGCCGCTAAGAAATACAACCGTTCAGCCAGTGGCTAGTTTCCCCAAAACTTTTCGCATGCTTGTACTTTGTCGAACTTTTACCATCTGAGCCGACCGGTCAGACCAAATGAGATAAAATTTTGTTTGGGCTAATTTTGGATTATACCAATTAATAGTTTTGTAAAAGGCCGGTTGTATTGCAGTCCTAGTCCATTTCAAATTTAGTTTTTGTTAAAGCCATTAAAAATGTATATAAATCTAAAACGGGTTCGTCACCATATATGTCGTCATCGTATTGTATCGTCATCGACCCCTCTAAACCGGTACGTAACAGATACTTAAACCAGATTTAGTGGCTGATAGTCCGGCTGTTAAGAGCGTCACCTTTCAAACAAAAGGATAGCAAGGACTACGCTAACAAATTTCCAAAACCGGTTTATATACTGCGTATCCTATGACGTTAAAAACCAAACGTTTTTTTCTAATAAAATAGCTTTTGAGGACAAAGCGTTTGAACGGCTGTTCTAATTTTAATCAGTTTCGCTAAAATTTTAAAACATTAGACACTCTGTGTCAATTAAAAAAAGAAAACATTTACCTAGGTTAATTTCCTTAACAACGAAGATATGTTCCAGAATTATGATTGTAACAGGCATGCCATATCGCACTGACATCTCCAACAAGGAGTCGACAAATCAGATTAAAATTATAAGAATTGTTACATAACATGAGTCACTTAGGTAAAAACAAAAACTTATCTTCTAAACCCAGGGGAATTCCCTGAAACCATAAAAACTAAATCGGACTGTTTTGGAATTTAGCTTCATTTTACTACAGCGCTTGAAAAGAAGCTTTAATTTAAAACATTTGTGGTGAAATGTTCGTAAATTTAGGACGTTTATCTTTTATTTAACTACACATGGAAAATAAGTTTGGTTGGTTAACTATGGAACCCATGCGTTTATGCTTGCAGAAACAAACTACATACTCGGTGTATAAAATACAAATTGTCCGTAAGCGTACAATATTTTACCCCAAAAATGCAACACTGAGCTGGATATAATCATTTATTAACAAAGGCGAATCATTCATATATAGATTATGTTCGCTAACGATCGATCCCTTGGTCTCGCGGTACATGCGAGCGAATTATTCATGGCATGACTTTAAAAATAAAACGTGTGAATAGATCTTTACAGAAATATGGCAGACAAAATTTTATTTTGTGTTACAAATAAACAAACAAGTAGTTTTCATGTGAAAAAAATGAGGGAAATTTTAAAATTGGCAGAGGTTGATTACTATGTTTCTTATCTACCAAATAAGATCCTCCCCCGGTCAGTTGGGAGGCACGCTCCAGTAATACATCTTGATGCTGATGTTGCGAGGAAGATGACGGTTTCTGACACTTCTTCGATGGAGAGAAGAGTTTCACCAAGCGGATTGTAACTAGCGTACAATTCAACTATTTCTGACGCCTTTTCGTCCCCGATAACTTTCCGTAATATCTCGGTGTCGATCGCTGAAGGACTGGGGGATTACCCAATTAAATACGAAACTATGTGCTGTCATAATTCTACATACTTGATAGTATTCACTCGAATGTCGTACTTTGCAAATTCTGAAAAAAAGTAGAGAGCGTAAATCAAAGAAAAAACATAAAAAACAGAGTCACTATAACCAAAATCACTATCTTCTATATACAAGGTTTATACAGTTTGTTTGGGCAGAACGGATAGACCCCTGAATTAAAAAAAACAAACTTCCATGCGCATGTCTAGATCGTGCTGTGTATAATTCCAGCATGTCTAGATCGTGCGGTGTATAATTCCAGCATGTCTAGATCGTGCTGTGTATAATTCCAGCATGTCTAGATCATGCTATGTATAATTCCAGCATGTCTAGTTCGTGCTATGTATAATTCCAGCATGTCTAGTTCGTGCTGTGTATATTTCCAGCATGTCTAGATCGTGCTGTGTATACTTCCAGCATGTCTAGATCGTGCTGTGTAATCCCAGCATGTCTAGATCATGCTATGTATAATTCCAGCATGTCTAGTTCGTGCTGTGTATAATTCCAGCATGTCTAGATCGTGCTGTGTATACTTCCAGCATGTCTAGATCGTGCTGTGTAATCCCAGCATGTCTAGATCGTGCTGTGTAATCCCAGCATGTCTAGATCATGCTGTGTATAATTCCAGCATGTCTAGATCGTGCTGTGTATACTTCCAGCATGTCTAGATCGTGCTGTGTAATCCCAGCATGTCTAGATCGTGCTGTGTAATCCCAGCATGTCTAGATCATGCTATGTATAATTCCAGCATGTCTAGTTCATGCTATGTATAATTCCAGCATGTCTAGTTTGTGCTGTGTATAATTCCAGCATGTCTAGATCGCGCTGTGTATAATTCCAGCATGTCTAGATCGTGCTGTGTATAATTCCAGCATGTCTAGTGTTCGTGCTGTGTATAATTCCAGCATGTCTAGTTCATGCTATGTATAATTCCAGCATGTCTAGTTCGTGCTATGTATAATTCCAGCATGTCTAGTTTGTGCTGTGTATAATTCCAGCATGTCTAGATCGCGCTGTGTATAATTCCGGTATGTCTAGATCGTGCTGTGTATAATTCCGGCATGTCTAGATCGTGCTGTGTACAATTCCGGCATGTCTAGTTCGTGCTATGTATAATTCCAGCATGTCTAGATCGCGCTGTGTATAATTCCAGCATGTCTAGATCGTGCTGTGTATAATTCCAGCATGTCTAGATCGTGCTGTGTATAATTTCAGCATGTCTAGATCGTGCTGTATAACATTTCACAATGTTTTGACCATGTTCTAACAATTTTGTTTCTGAATAAAACCTAATCAAAATTGTTATCTATGTTTAGTTAAAAGAAACAGTGTGCCGCCAGTATATCCCCATTGACTATAATACACATCACTTATATTCACAATTGTACAGAAGCAAGGATTTAATTATAAAGGTATTGTTTGAATATAAAATAAACACTAACCAGTTAAAACTACTTACACCAGGGAAAACCATTTGTGCCCGTATTCTAACACATCAAGGATAAGTAGCTATTACCATAGCAATGCTTGCGGTGTTTAAACTATAAAGAATGAAACAAAATCATAGCAACCGATATGCACAAAATTAAGTTTATTCTTCCGTCCATATACAATGGACGCCAATTAAGCCAAAAAGCGTGTAAAAGGTTCCATGTTTTTATAAATAAAGGGAAGCATATTGCCGCCACATTCTACTATGGAATTCTTAGAAGATTTAAGCATATCTTCAACTTGTTAGGTGAAAATCTTGAAGTTCCATGTTTTCTTGAAATACGCATTACAAACTACGCTGGTTTAATTTCTTGAATTCTTGGATATGAGGTTTTAGTAGACCGTTTTATTTCAAAATGAACGCATAAAACAATTAGTCAAATCATATCTCTCACTTATGTAGTCTTACCTAAAGCGGCCATCTTCGTGAAGTGGTCCAAGGCAGATTTCGACATGCTGTATAGAGGAAATTGCGGCAAGCACACTGTTGTCGCCATTGAAGATATGTTCACAACGCAGCCTTTATGTACAATGAATTTTGAAATACTTAAAAAGATGGTCAACTGTGATTACCTTTTGTTTGCTTTAAGTGTGGCAAGCACAGCTGCGTAAGGTAGCATGGGGCTCGTGCGTTCAATTGGAAGATATGATCAAAGTTTTCAATGTTTACCTAAGGAACCATTATCGAATTATTATTTATTTAACCCGTGGTAGCAATATATTTACTTCTTCTAGGGTAGCACTATCAACAGCAGCGGCATTATTGACTAAAACATCGATCGTACCAAGGTTGGCAACTGCGGTCTCTACCAACATTTTCATATCGTCAATATTAAGCAAATCTGCCACAATTTTCACAACCTATTAAAATATAAAGTGTATTTATTAAACCAAATCCACAAATAGTATAAAAAGCCGCCAACACCCTTTACCTTGGCTGCTCCGTCTGACATGCAATTGTCGGCAACCTTAGATAGATTTTCCTGGTTCCTTCCGCAGACAGCAACTGCAGCTCCCCTCTTGGCAAAGGCGCGAGCGATTCCTTCACCGAGGCCACAAGAGGAACCTGTAGCAGTTTTGACATTATATTTGCAAAAACTGCATTTATTTTATTTAATCGACGCCAACTGTGTTCGTTCTGTTCGACCTTATGACGTCATTGACACCTAAAGCAGTTGTTTTCCATCTACGTCATTATTTGCTCTATAAAGCGTTGTGCGACTACAAATACAGAGAGATACATACAAACAAAACTTAATAAAGAATACGAGTACGAGCTGTCCGGTTTGTCTTTTTAGTGGAGGTTCCGCTGCCAGTCGAGTTTAGCTCCACGCCATGTGGGTACATATGGAGTCGGAGCGGAGATTTATGTACCAGATATAGACGGCAGCGGACCCTGGGACTTGGTCCCGGTCAATATAGATCGTTGAAAAACCCCTGGCCCCACAAACCTGTCCAAGTATATCATGAATCCATTAAACTACCAAGCTATTTATTACCTGTGATAACAACTGCCTTAGTCCTTAGTTCTTCCATTGCTCTCGCGTCTATAAAAATATCAGTAAGTGGATTTTTTTTTACAAAGTTTATTATGTCTAGACAAGTTCAGACTCCTGTAACATGGTTGAGTCAATGTTTAAATGTTAGAATATATTGTGTGCAATGAGGCATTGGTTCAACCCACAGTGAAACAAATAGTTGCCAATGACGTGTTTACTAGTCCGGCCCGTTGGTCTAACGGTTAAGTGCGTCGCCTTTCAATCGATAGGTTGTAGGTGCAAAACTGATGGCTAGCTAGTCGGTTGTGTCCTTGGGCAAGCCACTTAACGGACATTGCCTGAACCCAGCGGAATAATGGGCTCTACCAAATTAAAGGAACGTTTCTATCATATACAACACACTGCAATAGCTCCGGGAACCCGATTGCCTGTGTGTTAACCCCCTTGGTTTTCCCATTCACGGGGATAAAGATGAATTTCTTATCTTATCCTATCCTATCATAATTATTCTCCATATCTCCCCAATGAAAGCTGACCGGGCAAATAAAGCTGTTACTTAAAATCCTGACATAGAAAGTCTTAGATTTTGTACGATTTAAAATTGAAGCTTGGATCTGCAACCTAAACTCAAAACCTTCCAAAATTGTACTTAGAAATTTTGACCCAATACTCCTTCGTACATAGGCAACTTTTTCCCAACAAAACATCCAGCAAATGCACTCAAATTCAACACCTTTATTTAACAAAGCACTGCTTCACTATTATAAAACTTGACAGCTAAACAAGAAGACTCACCACCATTGTTAATCAGCAAACAATAACAATGATCAAGACAGGCTTCAACTCGTCACATCCGGTCGTCACAGAAATCACGAATTACGTGCTGAGTTTGTCAATCGGTGTCAATGTTGATGGACTGGGGGATTATCCAATTAAATACGTGGACAAATTGCGAAAATACGAGGCTGAAACTTTGCCCATTTTTTTTGAGCGCTGTAGTAAAATGCAGCTAAATTCTCAAAACAGCCCGATTTAGTTTTTCATGGTTTTAGGGAATTCCCCTGGGTTTAGTAGATACGTTTCTGTATTTACATAAGTGATTCATGTTATGTAACAATTCTTAAAATTATAATCTGATTTGTTGACTCCTTGTTGGAGATGTCAGTGCGATATGGCATGCCTGTCACAATCATAATTTAGGAACATATCTTCGTTTTAAGGGTATTACCCTATGTCAGTGGTTCTCGATCTTTTTTGGAACTGAAGACGATTTTAAGAATATCTTAATAAATGGAAAAGAATACGCTGATTTCAAAAATCTAATCAGTTTCTTCCAATATTTTTTTCTCTGGGTACGTTAAAAGTGGCAAGTTAAAACAAGTCAATTCCTTGTCTATAGTTAATTAGTATTTTTGGAGTGTATACGATAAATAGGCATTGATTTAAGTTGCAAATTCTACCAATGTTTCTGTTATTTTCACATTCATTTTTATCCTGTTAGTAATAGCAGTAACTTGTAATTATCAATTAAAATAAAATATTACAGGGAAGAGACAACGAAAGACAGCGGTAGTCATCGAGTCGGCTGTTTCTAAACCTGTTTAGTATTTTAAGTTAAGATTAGCTACTGCATAAAAGTAATCTATCAATCACCTTAATTAGTATTATTTAAGACGAGTCGTCCTGGTTTGGAAACTAAGCCTGACGAAAAAAATATGTGACGTCTTTTGAACAGTTAAACACATGACCAAACTAATTTGTTACGAACGAATGCTACGAGACGAAATTTTAGCGACAATGATAAGAGTTCATGATAAACCTTTGTTGTTGTAGCTTTTTTTATCGGTTTAATTCGGTTGATAAAATTAAAAAGTCGTATTTCATATGGCGATATTCTTGGTTTTGCAGATATTTCGGGACGAACACTATAGACCAAATGGATATGATAAGATATTCATGTTTATCCCGTGGTAAAAACCAACGGGGTCAACACATGGGCAACCTCGCGCCTTCCGTCGGGTTATCGGAGCTGTTGCAATGAGTTGTGTATGATTCATGCGTTCCTTCCATTTGGTAGAACCCATTAATAAGCTAGATTAAGACAACATCCATTAGGTACCTTGCACAAGAACCCAACGGACTAGATAGTAACCAGTTTCAAAACTACAACCTTTTGGATGAAAGGCGACGCAGTAACCCACCATGCTAATTTGTGGGGAAATTGTAAATACACTGTACAATTACAAGCTGTATAAAACACCCTAACACTTTAAGGTACGGGAATGTGATCTTGTCGTTTTACTTGCGTATGGGTACAATTCTATGACCTCTCGGAAAAACCGACTAGCTAGCGACCAGTTTTGTACCAGCAACGCACTTACCACTAGAGACTAGATCTGTCAGACATTGCCCGTGTCATAACGTTCCGCGTTTTTCTTTTCACGGTGATAAAACCGGAATATCCTAACCACCAAAACTAATGAAAATCTGTTTTTGTAATAACTCTCAATTTAAAAAGGTATATTTCTTGTATATAAGCTTTTGTTTTTTATCACAACGATTTGTTTTGTGCAAAGAACCTCATTTTACTGGTGTTTTTTTCATTTCAAGCTCTGCGTTATTTTTTTGCCGTATCAGTACCGCGAATAATAATTTGGGCGTCGATTATTTTGCCAGAATGTTATTCGTGTAATATAAAACAAGTTGAAAAAAAGTTCTAATTAATCTTTCATTAGCTTAACTAAATCCTTAAAATGCTATATTTGGAGGATTATATTGAACTTATAGAGCATCTACCGTCCGATCTACGAGAACGGTTTACAGATATGAGGGAAATGGACTTGCAGGTTTGTCCAATTGCCGATATACGGATAAGCCTGTATATAATAAAAATAGGATCTGTAATAATAGTTTCTTTTAAAAGTTGTATAAAGCTATTTATTAAAATAATTATAATTAAAAAAATTGTTTTTATGCGCCATTGAAGATTTAATACAATAAAAAAATCACTGTTTAAAGTAGGCTTACAACACTGTTGGGGCGATTTGTTTTATACCTATATTAACAAATATATTTACCGATTATGTTATATTGTTGTTCATGTAACTCTTCTATCCTGTTTTTATTACTGTACCAGTAATTATCATTCATTTCTGGTTTGTGAATTCAATGGGGTCAAATTGCACCCCTGGCATCCAGAAGTTTTCCGCCTATTCCACATTAAGATTTCGAGCCATCAAATTTTTTGTGTTTAAACAACATACAAAGTATTTTTTAATAGAAACAATTATTTGGCCCTCTAGTGGGTAAATGAGCTCTTTCACGAAGCGTTGGTCTACCAACCAAAATGCGGCTGGAACTAATAGGTACTGGTAGCAATTTGGTTTAATCATAAGCAAAACACTCAGCGAACTGAACTCTATGGTTCAATGTGACAAAAATCTGAAAAAAAACAGAAATGTCGCCATCATATTCAACACACTGCATTATTTTCCACTCCTAGGATAAACACGAGTGCTGGTATTCCATCACAGCTTTAAATTGGCTATATATTTCAAGCTACCATAGCATCTAATCCAAAAGAAACCGTTTTCTAAACAATTTGTTCAATAAATAACTTAACCATTGTCCCTAATGCTCAATAGGCAACACTAAAAGTAGGGAAGAAAACTTCCCATTAAAACTATGCAAACAAATTCTAACCTTGCCCCATGCACTAATCTCAGCCCCAAAACTAACGCTAACTCTAACCCCACCCCTAACACTAACCTAAATGTTATAAGCTTCATTTAGTGTGCAGTTTTCTTCCTTACCTACTTTTTTCGTTTTTTTTCCGTTTAGTTTTCCCCTGTTCCACCACTAATTCATGCTTCTCGCACCCTTGTTACCAGGTACAAAACACGGTTGATTCACTGGATGACCGGGTTAAAAAGCTCTTTCAAAAATGTTTCCTGAAGAAAAGCAAGATTACCGGCGCGGATCAGAATTACGAAGAAATCCGAAACGAATATTACAAGGCGTTGGAGGATGCAGATGAAAAGGTTTGAATCTATGGGGTTTGTGTTAATAGTCTGGAGACTGAAGTAAGTCACTTTGCATTGCTCTAAGGCCTAGAAAGTGTTCCATTGGTGCAAACTACACCCTTGCCTTTGACTTAAGTAACTTGAACATCATCATGTAACTTGATAATCAAACATAACCATCTCAAATGGGATGACATTCTAATTGGTATGTAGTGTCAAACGGATTGACCCATAATTACGGTTACTGTTTAGTCTTGTATTATTACTTTGATGGGATGAAAACACTCTTTACGGTTGCACTTTATTACAATTTTGGTTTGTGTCCTTTAAAATACTGTCCGGTGCTAGTTTTTTTCAAATTGGTTATAAATATTTTATAAAGAAAAAGGTTATTTTAGATTTGAATCTACAGATATTCGCATTTTTTAAATTTGAAGTACTAATTTATACATTCCTTCAAAGTAAGCACAACTATTTTCTCTTTGGGCATAAGTTGTATTACGGCTTACATTAGCATGCTAATTTACATATGTCAGCAATCTCATGACTCCAACAAACCCAGGTTCAGCTCGCCAACCAAATATACGATTTGGTGGATCGCCACCTGCGCAAACTTGACCAGGAATTGTCCAAGTTTAAGATGGAACTGGAAGCTGATAATGCTGGGATCACAGAAGTACTGGAACAACGTTCATTGGAGCTCGATAATCCATCTTCACAACTACGCAGTAATAATGTACGTTGGGTGATTTGTGTGATGTAATATTGTATGTTAGGTGATTTGTACAATGCACTAATGTACGTTAGGTGATTTGTACAATGCACTAATGTATGTTAGGTGATTTATTGTTCTAGATAGTATATGTGATAGGCCCAGTAGCCAGGCCATAAGCTGAAAGGTTGTGGAGTTAAAACAACAAGTTTAATGCTATTACCCAAGTGATTTCGAATGAAATTGATCACCTTTAATGAACAATACAACTGGTTTAGCAAGAGCAAACTACATGGTAGAAAACCTTTATACTAAACGTGTGTTTGTTGGATTATACTTTTGTGAATGGTGGGTGGGCGCTGACCATTCCAGAATCAAGTTACGAAATTAATTCAAATGGAAGATAATTTAGAATTATTATTCTTTCTATTTTAGGAAACAAAATGTGTTTATTTATAAAATTCTATTTAGAAGTGAGAAAATAGTAAAATTTGTTTCTTATTAGTTAACAGTAATTATGATTATAGTTTAAAATTACATTTATTTCATCAAACAAACAGCCAATTATATTTTTAAAGTATATTAGTACAAAATATTTTCCTTGCTTACTCTTCCAGTCTATTTACTGATTTTAGAATAATTCTAAACTCCAAACTGATTCGGATAAGGACAACGCTGGGTAATGTGTGAATTTCTCAGCCAATATTGTCGTTTGACATATATATGAACTGAAACGAGTAATAGAAGTCTTCATACAGCTTCTTAAGGAGCGGCGAAAACATTCAACAGCTGTGGGGGGAATTCCCCAAACCAGTACTGTGGTAGGCCACATCAATGGCGAGGGTCCTCCAGAAAAGAAACACAAATCGGAGCAGATCATCAAGTCCGAGCTTCTGGCCCAGCTCCAGGACACGTCGGATTACCAGAGCAAGAGCATGATAGAAGTGATAGACACGGGTGGTAGGATGCAAAGCGGTCCCCTGCATTTGCAAGAAGGTAAACGCATCTGTATAGAACGGAAACTTTGGTACTTCATTGGTCTGACCAAACACCTTGATGGGTTACAGCATCGCCCATCAACAAAGGGGTTGCAGGTTCAAAACTGGTAACAAGCCTAATCGATTGTGTCCTTTGACAAGGCAGACGAATGTCATTTAACTCTGGTTGTCAAACCAACCCATGCCCACAGTCAGCCATAGCTATTGCATTTTTTGTGAATGATTTGATTAATACCCTGAACCCACAGTCAGTTTGCCAGAGCTTCTGCAGATTTTAATATGATTTTTTTACAATTTTTATAAAAAAAGAGGTCTTAATAATATGTACAAAAAAGGGTTCGTAAGATATTCCAATAAAAAAATTAAAACAACAAAACTATTTTTTTGCATTTGATATTTCCATCATTTTTATTTGAAATTGTTCAACTTTTTCATCTCTTTTTCCCTCTTAGTGGTTGAAAGCGATCCAGGCACGAAGGAAAATCCTGCGATGTCCGGACGCCGACCTTCATTCATCAAACTTGAAAGCACGAATCGGACCGATTATGACAAAATAATTGTCGATTCTTACGACATCGGCGATCAAGTCAGCGACTCGAGTGTGTGCTCTATCACCGGAGGCGCTGTTCACCGGCCGCTCCGAACCAAGAAACAAACGTCGAAGGCGGCGGCGTGGGTCCAGCAGCGACAACAAGCCGAAGCTCGACTGGAGCAGAGGAAAAAGGACCACGTTCCGACCACCAGCGCCGACGGAGAGAGCACGGTTGAAGTCGTCGGGGAATCGTCAGCCGTCGAGTGGAATTACGATCCAAACGAGCCGAGGTACTGCTTGTGCAACCAGGTGTCGTATGGTGAGATGGTGGGCTGCGATAACGACAAGTGCCCCATTGAATGGTTCCATTACGGCTGCGTGGGCTTGAACCAAGCACCCACAGGGAAGTGGTATTGTCCCCAATGCACACAGACAATGAAACGAAGAAATAAAAACAAGTAGAAAAAACTTTTTTTTTTGAACCAAAGATGTTTAAATTTTTGTTGTGATTTATTTTGGTAGTTTAGAATTATTCGAATTTTTCTTGTGTATTATTTTTCTGAAATCAAAGGATTTTTTCAGCTTTCTTGTCTCATTTAAACCTTAGACAGTGGGCTTTTGCCATAACTACAATGTTTTACCAATTTACCACTATACTATTGGGAAAAGGCTCACAATCTTTTGATCTATTCATGTCATTTTCTTCAGAAAATACTTAAATCCCCTTTTTTCCGATACCTTTGCTCTCTTGTTTAAATATCATCATGTCATTGTGTGAAACCAAAGTAAATTTAGGTTTCCATTTTGTTTAATTAAAACAACTAGTTATCATTCCCACCTTTAAAGTATGCAACATTCATTTTTCAATGTCTTCACTTGAAGGTATTATAAAAATAAAAGTGACATTCATAAATATATATTTTATAATAAGAATTCTTTACAATTTATCAAAAGATGAAAATTTAATGCGTTTGGAAAATGACTGGATATAAATAAAAATGGGATAAAGTCATTTTCCACACACTTTATTTTGTTATCTTTTAAAAAATTTCAAAGAAGTTTTTTATTATAAAAAATAAAACTTTATTCGTCGTTGTTCCTATCATAACATGTGACCATTTTATCTTATTCAACAATATAGATCAGTAAAAGGGAACTGGTTCTTTAAAAATGCTATATATAGATATATTCGGATCCAAAATTTTGTTGGGTGCAATATAAAGTAATATTGCAGTGTGGTAAACTATATCATACTGGTACGCACACAGCTAAAATTTTGGATCGTTTCCCTTCTTGTTTGTAAGATTAGCTCAATCGCTATATCAGTACATTTTGTGTCAAGTTTCCCTTCAATTTTTACTCAAGGTGCTAATACATCATGTACACATTATACATATTCGGCTGACTAATACCCTTGGCTGTATTATTTTATAAACTTCACTATCAAGACTGCAACCAGGCATAATGTGCTTTTACAAAAGTACTTTAAATGTCACTTGGATTTATAAAGTCAACAAGTAAAGTAAAAGATTTGTATGTATGTACAGCTTTTGTTGACTAGACTATTTTGAAAACTTAGTAATCTCCATGGGATAGTTGTTAGGTTGTGTCATCCCCAAAAAGGGTGGGTTAAACACGAGTCACAGCCCCACACTAGAACAAATGCAATCTGTATAATAGCAGTCCAAGAATTAGATTAAAAACAAACAAATTATCTGTTATTCTTGGCCACACTTTGTGCTCTGTCATTCTATTTGTGCAAAGAGTATTGCGGTCTTGCATATTGTCAGTGCAAAATAATATTAGCAATTCCTATACCAATTTATCTATAATGTCACAGGTGGTTCTGTGCTGTATTACCAGAACGCAAACCATACATTATGGCGTGAATTTGTTCTAATGTGTTGCAAATTTTTTTTTTTTTTTCTAAATTGTGTTGTATATCCTTCTTTTCTCTAATGTTACATATTTTGATTAAAGAGTTGCTTAATATTCTTGACAATTACTGATTATTTAGTAACATTTTGTTTGTGCTTCGAATTTACAAATTCTTCATTTTTTGCTTTATTATGTTGAAATATTTTTTGTTTGAGAAGCTGATTTTTTTACCTTAGCTGATAAAAAAGAATTATTAAGTACCATTTAATGCTATAAATGCAGCCACTTTCCTATTATGCGAATTTACCATTTCTTTGATGCAGATAGTAGTATGTTAGGCATACATGTGGTTTATAAGCTAGTTTCGATCACATTTTCACTGCTCGCAATTTGGACGAGCATTTCAATTTTCAACAAAGGGTTCCTGCTTACGAGATACGAACTAAACAAGACAAATAAATGTGAGAACCCACCAAAATTCTGGGAAAGAGAGAAACTGCCGTATAATAAAGTGATTCTGCTGATAATAGATGCGCTGCGGTATGATTTTACGACACAATCCGACAAAAATGCAACCTACCTTAACAAGATGCCAGTGTTTCAGGAGATCGCATTAAATAAAGGCTGTGGAAAGACAAAGTTATTTAGGTTGGTATTTTAATGATTTTCTTAGCTTTTTTCGCTAGTGGATTAATTCGATAGAAAAAAATATTTTATTGATTGTGTGGCCTATTAATTTAATCTGATAAAGAGTCTGTGGCCTGCAGGCAGCTAAAAGGCGGAATTAAACCAGAAGCACTCAGCGGACCTTTCTGAACCCAGTTAAAAAATGTATTTTACTAAAACTAATGCTATGCCCCAATCATACAGCACACTACAATAGCCCCAGTGAGTAGACAATGGACAAAACGTAATTGAATGTTTGATTGTATGGTAACGATCCTTGTGTTTGACTATTAAGTGGATAAAACCTGTATATCAAATCCACATGATAGAACAGACCGAATAAACTTTCCTTCAATCCCAGATTCGAAGCTGACGCTCCGACCACCACCATGCAAAGGATCAAAGGGATGTTTACCGGGGGATTCCCCACATTCATAGATGTCAGCAATAACTTTGCAAGCGGGGAGATAATGGAGGACAACGTGCTCGACCAGCTAGGCGGGAATATCACTTTCATGGGGGATGATACGTGGGTCGGTCTCTTCCCTGGAAGGTAGGTTTCTCCCCCGTGTTGGCGTAAACATGATCATCCCCGTCTTTCTGAGAGTTAAAATGATTATCCACTCTGCTTCTGTTTTTCTGTGTGGGTATGACAGTCAATTGGTTGTAACACTGGCACATGTCAAATTTGTGCCCACAGTTCGGTTATCACAGCTAGTGCAGTGTGTATATATATTTATATATATATATATATATATATATGGTATTATTATTATAGACTTTGTTCATCCAGTTATTCCACTGGGTTCAAGTAACTCCAAGTAACTTTTTAGACAGATAATTTTTAGAATATCTTATAAGCACTGAAAATTTACTTAAGCTATGGCAGTGTATTGTATATGATGAAGATTTTCTTGAAGTTTCTTGAATCTTAATACAAACCACTAATTTACTAGGTTCGACAATGTCCGCTAAGTTCTTTATCCATAAACACATTTTACTAGCCAGCGACCAATTTTGATCATAAAACCCTTTGTAATAAAACATTGCACTAACCCATTAAGCTATTCGGCTGGGCATGGCAAAATTAATAATTTACAAAACCTGAATTTCCTCTTAATCTTTCATTTATATATATTTTTATTTATATATAAGAAACAACTTTTGCCTTCCTTTGCTCTCTTATACCAAGATCAAATTACGCTCAGGTTCCAAAGGTCCTTTCCCTTTCCTTCATTTGACGTGAAAGATCTACACACAGTGGATAATGGGGTGTTGAACCATTTGTTCGATGAGATACCCAAACAGGATTGGAGACTGCTTATCGCTCATTTCCTTGGGGTGGACCACTGTGGCCACAGGTTTGTGGAATTTAAATATGGCCTGTATAATTTTGAGCTTTGGATTTATAGGATAGGATTTTCATATTTATCCCCGTGAATGGGAAAACCAAAGGGGTTAATTCACGGGTAATCATCAGATCACCTCGCGCCCATCGTCGGGTCACCGGAGCTTTTGCATTTTGTTGTGTATGATTCACACGTTCCCTCAATTTAGTAGAACCCATTAATCGGCTGGGTTTAGGCAATATCGATTAAGTACCTTGCCCAAGGACACAACCGATTAGCTAGCGATCAGTTTCGAATCTTGTTTCTTTAGGTTTAAAGGCGTCACACTAAACCACTAGACTAACCGGTGGGAAAATGAATTTCAAATTTTTTAATTTTTTTACAATTTTTAGCTTTGGATCTTTAAAATTTATGGCTTCAAATCTGTAAAAAATGTTATCTTTAGGTCTGTTAAAGTTTGAGCTTTAGTAAGATTTAAATCTGGCCTGTACATTTTTTTGGTTTGGGATCTGTAAAATTTAGGACTTATATTCTGCTGCATTAAAATTTTGGTCATTTCTGTCCAAATTTTTGCTTTCATTTATGATACACTAACCACTAAGCTCTTTGGCCATGCTGTGTAAACCCGACTGTAGGCATTATGTTATCTGACCGCTATTCCTCCCTGTATTTAGTATCCCATCCTACCTAGATATGGACCTCTGCACCCTGAAATGAGTTTAAAGCTTGCACAGATGGATCAAATGATTCGCGACGTCATTCATACAATGGATAACAATACATTGTTGCTGGTTATGGGGGATCATGGTAAGTTAAAGTTAATAATGGAGAATGATACGTTTATATTAAGCGACAAGTGTGAGGGAATAGGGTAAATGTCTTCAATCAGCTTCAAAATTTATGCCCCCCCTCCTCTGTAAGCTCATTAAGTTAAAGTTAATAATAGGAAATGTGGTGCCTAGTCGTAACATGGTAAGTTAAAGTTAATAATATAATGATGCATTATCTTTACACTAGTGCAGGGGGTTGGTTAAATATCTCTGAAACAGCTTTAACATTTAGGTCCCCCTCTAGTTATTTCATTAGGTAGAGTTAATAACATGAAATTGTGTGGTGATTCATTGTAACACTATTACAAGAATGACATACAATAGGCCTCTCTCTTTTTACAAAATTTAGGTCTTTTGGTTAGCTCGTTAGGTTTAAGCGACTATATTTAGTCAAAAGTTGTTGGATCGAAACAGGTTAATGCCTTGTTTTAGGCAAGACAGTTAACAGACTAGTGGAATAATGGGTGCTACAAAAATGCAACATCTCAGTCATATACAACACATTGCAATAGCTCTGGTGACCCAATGTTGACTACATGGTAATTTGAACAATGCCTGTATAATAATCAGCCTTTTAATTTTCATTGAAACAAACATGATTTCTTTATTTAACCAAACAAAATATTTCGTGGAACCAATTGTATTTTGCAGCCAAATTTTATTATAATTTGTTTATAAAAATTAATAAACAATTTTAATGATATTTTTTCAATATCAATTTTAACTTTATTATCATATTTCCATAACCATAATATGACCCTGATTTTTCCTAAGATCACACCTAAAATTTAACTTGTGTGTACAAAATCTTATTATCAAATGTTTTAACCTTATTTCTTTTTAGAAAACTTAAGAAAGTTAAACTGTATCGATAAGATCTATTAAAATATTACAAAAGACTGAAAAACTGCCTTGAGCGATCTTTTTAGCTCCAGAAAATTATAATAACTTCCAGGTATGACACAAACTGGTGACCACGGAGGGGATAGTGATGACGAAATATCTTCAGCCTTATTTGCATATTCCCCCAACGGAGGTTTTGATGGGAATACAAGTGAGGATACTTGCCAGAATGGAACTGTTCAACAAGTATTTATAGCATTTTTTTCAATTTTTTTATTTATATAGGTGTAATCAAACAGTAACAGGCCTATTCCCTTAAACTGTCAGGCGTAAAGCATATATCTACCATTTTGCGACTTTTCTTGAATTATTTTTGGCGGTTTTAGTCCAAAACTATTGGTTTGTATATATATATATAGATGTATTTAAACAGTGACGGGTGGTAACTCCTTGACCAAATTTCTTGGCTGATTTGTAAAGGGAGCATGAAAATTTGAGGCAAAACCGGTAAAATTCTGAAATCATGAATTTGTATTAGTGTGTTAAAACAAACTAATAATAACGAACTGAAATTTTTTTAAACTAACATGCTGAAATGATTCTCATGTTATAATTGTATTTATTTCATTATTTTATTATATTTTATGTTTAATTATTCCGGTTTCAGATTGACTTGGTACCCACCTTATCTCTGATATTCAACAAACCGATTCCAATCGCTAATTTGGGGGCCGTGATAACCCCCCTGTTTGGTGGGTGATGGATTGATACTTTTTACATACTTTTCGCTTATTTTTGTT
>CH003426.1:178047-188267 GCA_000149265.1 Ciona savignyi
GGCAGCATTCGCTATATACTTTAATAAATATATTGCTTTTTATAACGATGTGTTTTAACGACTGTTCGTTTTGCCGTCTTTTCCTGTTACCCGTTGTAATTTGCTTTATTTGCTGATATTGAATACTATGACAAAAAAATTGAACTAAAACTATAATGAAATACTAATGAAAGTCGTTAAACAAGTCAAAATTAAAAAAATACCAAATATTATTACAATTAACCATAATATCTGGAAAACACAAAAATAAATTTGTTCCGTAAATTAAAATTGCTTTTAATATTTTTTTTTCTGCAGACAAGGCAGATACCAGGATAAGATTGATTTTGATGACGATAATTTCGTCCAGAAATATTTCCAAAAGTTAAAAAACGAAAATGACATCCTGGAAAAGGGAAAACAGAACAATGGTGTGTCACAATGCGCGTTGTTTTAAAATGGTAGTTTTGTAAAGGTTGCTTTAAAATCATTAAAAAACGGAACCTTTCAATCTGTACTTAATTTCGATTTGCTGGATTAAAACAAAAATTCCAAATCATTTCCAATTCAAATTGTTTAATTTTACATTTTTCGAAATCGTATTATGATTCTGAAGTGGACATGTCTGCTTGTGCCAGCGGTTTAGTTAGTGACCTATGACCATGTATTGTATCGAGAAAGACTAAATGCCTCCTTGCCCAAGGACACCTACAAGTATCTAGTGACCAGTTTTGATCCTTCAAACTTTTAGCTAAAATACAAAGCATTTACCCATCAACCTATTTGGCCGGACTAAATAAATACAAATACCTAGTAATAATTTAACTAATTTAAAGTACATAATAAGTTGCTAAATTGCAACAATTCTTTTATATTTTAGCCATTCCAGCTGCTTTTGGGTTATATCGTGTTCTCTCCTCCAGCGTGGTAGGATTAAGTGCCATACTAATTTTCACTTTGGGAATGTTGCTTGGAGAGAAATATGCAATTGTGATGTTGTTATTTTGTATTTCTATGTGGCTGTTGCTAGAGATATTGACCACAACCTCTTGCAGGTAATTATATGAAAAGACTCAATTTTTCTTTAATATCTATCTTTAAGCTTTGCAGATTCTGCCTCCGTGGTCTGCCTTTCAACCGAAAGATTGCAGGTTCGAAACTGGTAGCTAGCTAGTTGGTTGTGTCTAAATTATACAAAACACACTTCTATAGCTTGGGTAACCCGAAGATATGCGCGAGTTGATCTGACGAATGCCTGTGTATTAACCCCCTTGATTTTCCCAATAATGGGGATAAACATTAATATCCTCGTCAGATTACCTCGCATCCTCCCATGGGTTACCGAAGCTATTTCAGTGTGTTGTGTATGATTCACACGTTCCTTCAATTTAGTAAAACCCTTTAATCCGCTGGGTTCAGGCAATGTCTGTTAAGTGCCTTGCCCAAGGACACAACCGACTAGCTAGCGACCAGTTTCGTTTCTGCAACCCTTCGGCTGAAAGAAGTCGCACTGACCCATCATGCTAATCGGTTGAACTAATATAGTAAGTCAGGTATTCAACCGAAAGCAGAACATACAATCAACCATCCACACATCATTAATAGCTTCATCGACTGACTGCACATAAAAGATAACTTACAAAACAACCTTTTCACAGAAACACAGCCTCATGGGGAGGTGTAACAATATGGATGGTGTCAGCGTCAACTTGGTGGTTCGGCACCGGCCACCAAGCGTCGGTTACAACCCTCCCATGGTCTGCAGCATTCGTTGGTATCCAAGGAAGCCATGGAACAGTGGTCCTCCCAGCCATTATGGTGGGATGCAATGTATTTGCGTCCGAGATCTTGCACACAGGTGGAGTTGGTTTGAATTTGTTGATTTTGCTCAAGATACAAGTATTTCTGTGGATGTACTGGTATTTTTAATTTAATGATTTTATCTTTAAAATTAAATTTGTAGTGAACATTTCAACGTTAATAAAGAGTACTACGAAATTTAGCTATTTATTTCCATGGACATTCAACCTTCTAATCTTTTATTGAAGGCAGTTCATAACTTTGTAAAT
The DNA here is from genome assembly GCA_000149265.1 of Ciona savignyi. Lineage (NCBI taxonomy): Eukaryota > Metazoa > Chordata > Ascidiacea > Phlebobranchia > Cionidae > Ciona > Ciona savignyi. The sequence goes on from CH003426.1 coordinate 180,096, forward strand.
GCTGAATAATGTGTGAAATAGTCGTTGGTTGATGAAAGGGATTCAACACTACTTTTCCTACTAGAATGGCTAGTGCTTAATATTTTCACCAACCTTTTTTGTTTAAATTTTACACCAGGATGACACTATTCATTTTCGAAGTGCCAAATAATAAAGTTAATTTTTCAATTAAAATTGTAAAGAAAAAAATCTTAAAGTTAGTTCAAGGTATTAAGTCTTAAATGTAGTAACTCTAAAAACTTTAATCAAAAGTACTTACAGACGACCAAAATTTGTTTTTTATGGCTTCCCTTTATTTCTATGGCGCTCTATCATGAAATTTCATGAAAATCCACAAGTTACTTATCAAGGAATTCTGTTTAATTCTCCTTCTCTAGTTTTACTCCCTCTGCTGGTATTATGGCCGATCACACGGGGTCATCAGAGAGATGGTTTCTACGACAATGAGTATGACTTTATAAAGTCACCAAGATTCTGGGGTTCAATCCACGACGTTTTCGTCAAATATCTTCTACTCCACGCTGCTAAGGTGGGTGTGGACGCATTGTTTAATAAAGCAAAATATTAATTTATTGCTTTTCCCTCGAGGGCTATATACATCTGGCAGATAACGTTGTGTTTGCAGTAATTTTGCCGAATATATTACTTCATTCTACAACAATGGTGTAAAACAATGCATGGTTTAATGATAAACCCCTGTCTGCTGTTAAATTACCAGACTTTTACAGTGTGTTGAATTCTATACATGTTTCCAACTTTTGTTTAACCGACTTAACCCCTGTGTTCAAGCAATATCTAGAAAGCGCCTATCAAGAGGATACAACCAAGTAGTTTTGGTGTCTGGTTTCACATCTTAATTTCGGAACAAAATATCAAATCAATTATTGTTAATTTATTTTTATCGGGCTAACATTTGAACCTCTGATGCTATTATCACTTACACTAATTTTATACAGAAATTAGTTTATAAAATCAGTCGCATTAACTAACCATTCAGCCACACAACTTTAAATTCAAGTTTTCTTTTATTTAAACGTTTTAATGCACACTTTTGTCATCGGCAATATGAAAACACCAAAAAAACTTGTTAAAATGGTTGATTAATGTATATATTTGTATGTGGCAAGTTATAAACATTAAAAGACGCTTCCAGAGTGTTATGTGAAATAATTTTTTATGCACTGCAAAATATGCATTGTAAATTATATGATGACTATAGCTCAGTTCCTGCAGCTATTACACTGTGTGGATGTTTGGTTCCTTTATACTTTAGTAGGTGGGAAGACGTGATTTATTCACAGGTATTGTAAGACATCTAGTATCCACAGTCGAGTTTCTGGAGCTATTACAGTGCATGAAGAGTTGATGTTTATATTTGGGTGAAAAGCTGGCTTTATCATCAGGTATTGTAACACCTGCCAGTTACTGGAAATATTACATTGAGTGGATAGTTAAGGATATTATGGAAAAGACGGCACTAAAAACTTGGTGGTGCAATAAGAAGCCAACAAGTAACGAATCCTTTTTATTTTTCAACAGTTGTTTTGCACGATGCTGGCATCATTAGTGCTACGGCGACACCTAATGGTTTGGCAGATATTCGCTCCACGTTATTTGTTCCAACTTGTTTCGTTTCTTGTTGTTTGCGTGATTTCTTTTTTGACGTATTTATTCATAATTAGAGTGGTTTTTGCATTGGAAAGGTGGATAATGAAAACGAATCGATATTATGGTAATTAAGTTCTGTACGCTATTTTAGTTTATGCAAATAAATTTTAGAAGTTCATCAAGTGTTTAATTATTACTGGGTGAATAGCTTTGTGCTTCAATTTTTGAGTTAGCCATATCCCTAAGGAACGCTTCCACCAAATATGACACTGCAATAGCTACAGTGGGTGTGAGGTAATATAATTGATTATCCATGTAAATATCTCCCATATATTCATGCATCAGTGAGGTTTGTTGATATGGTAACATCCCTTGCATTCAATTCACAAGCATAGAACCAGAATACTCTATCCTTTCTCTAATTTTTGCCAAATCTAGGGAAGTCAAAATAAGCTTATCAATTGCTTCATTGGGAATAAAACATTTTAATTCTAGGTCTATTTTCTTTTTAATGTTATCCAATGAATGTGAAACAACCGGGTCTATATAAAAATGAAATTCCCACAATCCATTTACCTCCTCACAAAATACGAGGTGATAAGATGCAACTTTAACCACTGCACTCGGGTAATGTTACTCGAAGATAAAACCAACTAGATAGTGACTGGTTTCGAACCCACCACCTTCTAGTGACCAGTTCAATTTTCAAACCTCTACACCCCATGGTTTATACTGCGGTTGATTTATTACGAACGGAGTACGATAAAAGTTTCGGGAACAATTGAGATATAACATGGATGTGTTTCGACGATAAAAATCAGTCCAGCGTACATGTTGTGTTACAACAAATATGCTGTTGGAAGTTTTTGGATTGTTTTTTTTTTGGTCACAGTTGTTCTTCTCCTGATTATTCGGTGAAAAAAGGCGATTTCATTGGAAATTCGGACAAAAAAATTTGAAAAAATACAGCTCAGATAGAAGTATAACACTGTTTGGCAAGAAACAAAAAAAACAAAGTCACTGCATTTTAAAGTGAGGAAGAAATCATCTCTCTTGGCGCAACTTGAGTTGGTAACTACTTTGCTTTTTATTCAAAAGCTCAATCACACCAAGGAGGCGCTTTAAAGATACCTGGAAAGATATTTCCAACAGATTAGTCTGGTGGTTAAATGTGTTGCCTTTCAACCGAAGGGTGCCGGTATAAAACTGGTCACTAGCCAGTCAGTTGTGACCTTTTTTGAGGCACTCAATGGCCTGAACCAAACGGATTTATGCTCTACTAAATTGAAGGAACATTAAAATCATATATTACACAGCGCAATATCTCCGGTAACCCGACGATGGTGGACTCAAGGTGATCTGACAATTGTCTGTGTGTTACCCCCTTGGATTTCCCATGACAGGTATAAACATGAATATCTTATTCCAATAATTGTTTTTATTAAACTATTAAAAAAAATGATTGGACTTAGCTTGTTTGAGCAGAAAAATAAGCATTTTATCCTCTTTCTTTAATAATCCCAAAAAAAGTAATACTAATTTTACTTGTGACGTCCTTTCCAAATAATTAAATTTAGCAAATTGAAAGTAAGTGCTCATAGTGGAACAAAATTAGTTATTTATATTTTGATTCGAATTTGGAAAAAAGTTGTAAAATTTGGTTATGCAGTTACCGTTAAATGATGGTTTTAATTGAACATGACATTTATTTTATACATCAATACATAAAGTTTTTTCCTAAAAGAAAATTGTATGAAAAATGTTTTTTGTTTTCCCTTTAAGTTTCTATCAAAACAGTTCGAAATTACTGATTCTAGAATAACTCTAATATATAAACTGAATCGTATAAGGATATCTTTAATTTTCACAATTTATACTAAATATTATTTAAACTCAAAAGAGTGTAAAATATAAAGCAATGAATAACGAACCTCTTTGGTGGAAAGTGCTTGCAGTTCAGAGGTATGGTCGCGGCATATTTGGTGGAGAGAAGCCAGGTCACGTGTGATGTCGATTTTCGGTCCAAACCTTTCCATTCGATTGTGGTTGGGCTGTTTAATAAGAGTTAGTTGTATCTTCCCAGTATAAATTTGGATTTCACCAAAAGTAAAAAAAAATAGGGTCGGTATAAAAATATGGCTTAAAAGAAAATTAGATATAGTCATAATTATTTAATAGTACATGCCAAAATATGATATTACATGGTAAAGAAATTCTGTATCATATCAGACACAGAGCCCCCCCCTAAAATGTTTTTTTGCCAATATAGAAAATTGGGGGTAGGCACATATTTAAAAGAGAGTGTAATAAAAAAAAGATAACCCATCTTACAGCACTGATATAAGGTAAGAGAGGGTGTAATAAAAACATGGATAACCCATCTCTACACTGATTCAAAAGAGGGAAATTACCAGGTTGCTTGCATTTCCCAGTTCCTCCAGAAAGTGAACGATTTTATCTTTGTTTTCAACGATAAAATGGTTCAAGCTCTCCATGTAATATTCCTTTGCTCCATATTCTACTAGATTGGCAAGATTCTGGGAAATGAATAAAAAACTTAGGAACAAAAAGATTGTGAAGTTTGTTACAAATTTATTTCAAATCTAATAATAACCGGACGACAGTATTTTGGATGGACATTGTACATATTGCTCTATATCAGTGTTTGCAACCGGTGTGCCGCAAGACAATGCTAGCTAGGTGTGGCACGGGAAAATAATAACAATTGTTAACACAATTTTTACCAAATAAAAATATTTGTTTTTGTAAATTTAAATATTACGGCTATCAGACACTTCACTAATTTTGGAAATTTTTTATCTAAATGTACATGCTGAAAGAACTTTATTAAGAACTTTTCGCATTTTTGAAGATTAAGTCAAGCATTCAACGATTGTGTTTTTAAACAAGCGCAAATAAGTAAATAAGACTGTGTTTTACTTTATTTTTAACAGTATTAACATTTTTGACTGCAATTGGTGAATAATCACTTGTGTTATCGTATATTTTACTTTTTGTTTCATGCATAGGCGACTGTTGTTTTGATGTAAATAATAACCTTGATTTAAATTAATTTTTTTGGTAAATTTTAAGATCAAATTTTGGTGGTAACTATTAAGGGTTGGGGTGAACGAAACTTTTGGTCGCCAGTATTAAGGGGTGGATGGGAGCCAACCTTGGGCGCTATAATGTGGGGTGGGGGTAAACAAATCTTAAAGGTGGGGTGAACCAACCGTAGTCACTATTATGGGGGTGGCGGTGAAGAAATCTTAGGAGGGGTGAACCAACCTTGGCCGCTATTATGTGGGATGTGGGGTGGGGGTGAACAAATCTTAGAGGTGGGGTGAACCAACCGTGGTCACTATTATGGGGGTGGGTGTGAACAAATCTTAGGAGGAGGGTAAACAAAAATCTTAGGGGGTGGTGAACAAAAATCTTAGGGAGGAGGGGTGAACCAACCTGCAAAGTTTTAGCAACGAGCACGAGGCTCCTGGCAGCGGTGGGTGAGGGGCTTTCTGATATCATGTTGAACATCCTAGGGTTGATTACCGCCGGACACAATAATCTCAGGAACATGAAGCCACTGGGGTGGAAAGGGGGGAATAAAATATAAATGGGATTTTACGAAAAGTGATTTTATTTATGTTAAGAGATTTATGAAAATTAGATAACGCTTTGTCATGAAATTAGACGTAGGCAGATTTTACAAAATCTTACACTTTAAAAGGTGTTCTACAAGCTTGCAAAAATTTGATATTAATTTAACATTGCATAGCAAAATATAATATTAGTTAATTTGGTCACAAAAATTGATATTAATTTTTTAATTACATCGTAAAATATGATATTAGTTAATTTAATCACAAATTCGATATTAATTTAAAATAACATAAAATTCTGTACCGCCACGCATAACACTGACCTGATCACTCGAACCTTCACGTTTCGGTCGTTCGGCCACCTTTCGCTCACACAGCGCTGCAGATGGCCGAACACACAGCGCAGATCGTTGGGGAAGAGAGGTTGGCGATCGAAGATGGAGGCGAGAGCGCATCGGAGGTATCCGAGGAGCGTCTCCTTGTTCGTCGTCGTGTCTTTGTTGTCGCTCAGTTTCGCAGGGTTTAACTGGAAGGAGGGGGGTTGAGAGTTTGGTATTTGTGTAAACACATGCTAAAAGGGGGGTCACCTTTGAATGTTTTGCATAGGACAAAGGGGTACTTGTATGAATAGGTTTAAATACTTTTTTTAATAGGTACTTGTATAAAATAGGTACGTTTAAATAGGTACTTGTATGAATAGGTTTAAATAATAAAAATACTTCTGGTTTAACTAAAAAGGGGGGTCACAGATGTGTATTTGGCATGGGAAAGGGGAGTATGTGCACTAGTGTTAAGTACATACTTGGCCAAGTTCGACTCGGGAAGAGGGTGTGGTGAGGAATTAACTAATGTTAATAAGCTTAGCTGGGTTGATATGGGGGTACTTACACTGAAATATATACAGGCTTGGTGAGGTTTAAATGCCGGAAAGGGGTACATTAAACTCCAAAAGAAAATGTTTCGCCATGCCAGGTTATCTGGGGCAAGCGAGGAGGTACTTATACAGATATAACTTAACTGAAGAAACTTGTATAAATGTTTAGTTTGGTTGCCATGGGTGGAAGGTTACATCTACTAGCACATAAATAATATGAATTTGAAAAAGGTTTTAAGGGTTAACACAACTGTAATCGACAACTTTAACATATAAAACACACTGCAATAGCTAGACTGGCCCGATTTAAGTGGGGGAAACTATGGGAGTGAAAAAAGAAAGGGGGAAGGAGGGAAATTTCCCTTCTTTTAGTTCAACTTAAGGTAATCAGACAGTTGCTAATGGGATGCAGACAAATACAGGTTACCTATGTAAAACACTCAATCACCGTCCCTACATCTCCCACCCCATGCATAAACCCAACCTTTTCTTCGCCCACCTCACAAGACTGCCCGTTACACATGTGATCATGCAGGCAAATACAGCCCCAAGACCCCTACCCCGAGACACAAACACAGGAAACCCCACCACCCACCTCACAGGACTGCCTGCTCTCGACCACCTGCTTCACCACATCTTTGAGCGCGAGGGACACGAACGTGGCGCACGTCATCCTCATGTATTGCTCCATCACAGTGGATGCGAGGGTGGTGGCGCGGAAGAGCGTTCCCGGCTCCGATTCGCTCAGCACTTCGCGCTCGTTCAGCGTTTGAATCAAATCTTTCTCCTGTCATGTTGCACGGTATCGTTGAATTGAATGATTAAATTTTTATCCAATAAATTTAATCATTATTATTTTTGAATTAAATTATTCTTCTGTCATGTCAAATTGTATGTTGAAAACTATGGTCACTTTAACCATTCGGCCACACAACTATACAGATAATGTCATGATTGATAACTACCCCTGCATTTCCACACTTAAGTAAAAATCCTAATGTGCTGTATCCTTTCCTAAGTTTTTTTTAAATTTTTAGTTCTGTGTGATGTAATCCGTCCTTAATATATTTTTATTAAGGCGTCTGAATCTTTTTTAAGGCGTCTGGTCTTTCCCCTGCAGTGTTGGATTGCATGATGGGGTTATTGGAATTTTTTTTAAATGGACGTTAAATATGATGTGGGCCGAGGTAATCTTAGAAACCTATATCAAAGAATGTAGATTTTAAGGGCTGCTTACTACCTTTGTCCACATTTACATACGCAATGCTAAATTTTGTATGGCAAAATTTGATATTACATTGCAACATTTAATATTTACCACCAGATACATGCACCAAGTAACCTGACAGCAATAAAAATGATTTAAATCCACAATTTTCGATCTCCATAGAAATCATACTCACTTTCCGTTCCTGTCGAAATATCTTGAGCAACACGCTCGCCAGCAGTGTCCGATCCTGACCACACACCTGCGCTAGAGAGCTGAGCACTTTCAGCTCGGAGCTGATTAACTGATAAATCATGGGAAATGTTAATTTGATTTGGACTATGCAAGCAAACCCCATTTTTTGATGTATGGGTTTAATTCCATGCACAATTTTTGTCACCCAATTTTGTAACTAAAAGAAGTTTACTTTTTACTTTACAGTTTGCTGAACTTTGTAAAAAAAATTTTTTATTATGTTAATATGCTTAAAATGATAATTTAATTTTATTACCTTCTTTAGCATATCGTACTCGTCGGACGGCATTATGAGCTCGTTTGAATATCTCGCTCGTATTCGTACCGAGCCACATGAGGGAGCTGGTGTGCTGGGAGTGCTACCACTCGCCACTGGGATGAGATTGTGCCTGGGGGAGGGGGGTGGGTTCGTAAAAGGGTTGATGGGGGTTAATAATAAATGAGGTTGAGATTTGTAATAAGGTTAGTGGAGGATTAATAAGTAGATTGGTGGGGGTAGTTTTATGGGGGTAATTGGGGTTTATAAGATGGTGGGTGGGGTATTTGTAAAAGGTTTTGTGGGAGGTTTATAAAATAATAGTGGGGATTCGTAAGTGGCTTAGTGTATGTTTTAAGGGGTAAGTGATGGT
>CH003426.1:201516-251420 GCA_000149265.1 Ciona savignyi
GTCATAACTTAGAGCCAGAACTATTCTTATGAAAACAGGTATTTTTACTTTTCGATACCAGCCATTTGAAAAGTCGGCACCAGCTGAAAATTAGGCTTTTCTTGGAGGATTTGCATAAGTGAACTCCGGTACTTCTAAATCTACAGGATCGCTTGAACCGCTAGAATCGCATGGATCGCTTCAATCCCTACTGGAAAGTTCGTATGATGCGCCGGATATATCTGGCGTGGCGCACGGACTACTTTTTTGGGTATTGGCGCAGAAAACTACAAAAATCATGCTGGCAAGGGGTGATTACACTTCCTTTCATTTATGTCAGTATTTTTGACACTTTAAGCTTTATATTTCAAAGTTTTAATTAAAAATTCTGTAACTTTGTTTGTGGTGGCGCAAATTAGTATTACTGGCGTGGCGCAAAATTTAGGTTAAAAAATGTTGGCGCAAAAATCCGGCGCACAGAAAACGAACTTTCCAATAGGGGCTTCAATCACTTGGATCGCTTACTGTACTTCGTATTTACAAAAGCCATGATATTAAAGTTAGGGTTGGGGTTAAAGTTAGTTCTGGGGTTAAGATTAGTGTTTGGGACAGGATTAGAATTGCTTTCCATAGCAATCTAAGTAATCCAAGCGGTCTTCTAGTATTTAGAGGTACCCGCGAACTCTTGTAAGCTATTTTCATAAATATCCTTTTCTTTTCTCATTTTGGATTAAAAATGTTGGTTCAAAGTGGTAGTCAATAATAATATTAATTACGGTATACTGTTTACTATTCAACTCAGTCGGGATTTTGTGTCAATAAATATGTTATTGCCAGAACTATGTTTACTGCTGACTGAAAACTTAAATCTGGTTTACCTTCAATTTAACCAGATAATCAAAAGACACTTTAGAACTTTTAAAAGTTAGTTAGATCAATAATTAAAATTGTCAAAGATTCTTAAATCCATCCACAGTGTGTCTTCTGACAGTGAAGAGGATGATTCGACAGATAATAAATTGCAAGTCATCAAAATTTCCACAGCATACCAAGAAGAGATTAACAATTTTAGAAACGAATTATTCGGTTTAAAGAAAAAGTTTCCACCGCCGTTGCCTACGTGGGTATCTGTGGGGGAACTCCCGAAAAGTAGAATTGTTTAAATATCTTTTACCCTCCCTAATAGTATTAAGTTTACAAGGGGCATTTTTCACCTTAGCCAATCCTAGTTACACCCTTTAGTATTATTACCTCATTTGGTTGTTTAAACTTTTTAAAATGCCAGTATCTCTATGTTATTTAACCATTATCAATTGTGATCCTTTACGGTCTAATTGGGCTAGGCACATACCTTTCACCCTATTGATTACACTGCTTTATCCATAAATCTAATGCAGCAACTAGTGTCATTTGCAGAATCGGGTATAACCATACCAGAAGTAAACTTGGGTCTTGTACCCTCAAGTTTACAATTAACACCCATACATTTCAGACCGAACCCCACTTCAGCCCTCGTTTTATGGAAGCCACCCCCCAATTTGGTCTCGGATATTATCAGTTCAAAACTGGGTCACAACAAAAACAGCCAATCAAGCTTGAGCTGTCAATCGAACTTGACATGTCAATCAACTTTGACCAGTCCATCAATCATGACCACTTCATCAAACTCGGCCTGTCAATCAAACTCAGCTTGTCAATCAAACTCGGCCTATCAATCAAACTCGGCCTGTCAATCAAACTCAGCCTTTCCATCAAACTCGACCCGTCAATTAAACTCGACCTGTCAATCAAAATCTGAAGCCCATTTTTACATGGATGCAGCAAACCAGCTTAGATATTGGCCTAGGGGAAATTTTCACATTACATTGGAGAAGCCAAGCAATTATAATATATCTATGAACATTGATAATAATCCCATGAGTATAGATGATGACAGTATGGAGTTATAACATTTTTATTTTATGACCGAGTGCTTAGTTAGTTAATTTAAAACTGTTTGTACTAACCATTTTTTATTGGTTTCGCTTGTTATGTATTTAAGCCTTAGTTTTCCAAAAATATGTTTTCTAGAAACGCCCTTTCTCATGACAGCTGTTTTTTATCACAATTTATGAATTTTCAATAAAACACGACTTCTATTTAACATTTTTAAGCTTTCTAATAAAACATTTTTAAAGCTGTTATTCAGTTTTACAAAATTGTATTTAGGTGGATAATACAGTAATATATAAAAACAAAACAATATTGCAGTTATGTTGTAATGTTTACCCAGTAAATTGTTGTTTTAACAGAGGTGCAAAGTTACATTATTATGCCATTAATCAGTTTATGATGTCTTACTTTAATCAGTCTTTTAGTTCAAATTATGGCTGCCTGTTGCACCCACTCTTTGCTAAAACTTTACACCCATTTAATGTATGTGCTGTGCCACCACTGAGTACTCCGCACTGTTTTATTTTAAGAAATTTGTAAATACTGCATTTTATATGTTTAAACCAGTTTAAAACTGTTTGTTTGTTTTTTCAAAAGTGTAGCATTAGTCTAGGTAAAAATGGATTCAGGTTTGATTGTTCCTGTCCAACTGGAAAGTTTGGAAGCCACTGAAAGGCTCCAATATGAAAGGTAAATTGTGATTTAATGCTACCCCAAAATGCAGTGTATAACGATGATGGTCAAGTCTTCCGTTAGTTATATTTATGTTCTATCCCTGTAAATGGGAAAACAAAAGTATCACACAGGCTAATTGTCAGATTACCTCACACCATAGTCTAGATACCAGTGCCATTGCATTGCAGTATGTGATTAAGAAGTTCTTTTAGTTTTTGTTTTACTTATTAATCCACTGGTTTCAGGCTATTTCCGCCAAATTGGAATTTGCCCAAGGAAACAACTGACTAGCTAGTTACCAGGTTTAAACATGCAACCCTTTAAATGAAAGGTGTCTTACCAAGCCATTAAGCTATTTAGCCAAGACATTGTTACAATGAAAGAAAAATACAAAAGATAACAAAATAAAAACAAATAAATGCAAGGCACATTCACAAAACAAAAAAAATCTTTTATTAATTAAAACTACGCATCGGCTGACATAATGTGGTGCATTCAATTCACTTTTTTAGCGAAACCGAAATTTTTAATGATAAATTTCCAACGCAGGTACAAAACATTAGTTAAAGCATTTGCTACCAAATACGGGAAGGATCCTGAGTTCGTGAGCAGAGCACCAGGAAGGGTAAGCTATTGTAGTCAGCTTTTCCTGACAATCTCTAAAGACTTTAAATGTGAATACTAAGCAAAATAAACGATTTTGGGTTATTATTATAGTCATTCCGGTCGCATCGTTCACAAATTCCTTAAAAAAAATTTTTTTTCTCAAAAAAATTAAATATCTTTTCCCTTATGGACCCTGCCACATTTGTATGCTACAAATTGTATTTACCACCCAGTACATTTTTAAGGATTTTACAAGTTATTATAAATACACGTAATTTACGAGATTTTTTTTAAATTTTTCTCCATACTTTGTTTTTTAAAATGTCCGCATTTGACTGCAAGTATCCACATAGCAATACCACCTCCTTTTTTCAGCAGTGGATGATGAGTTATTTCGCCAAGTAGTGCATAAGCTATGGTTATTTTTAATATATTATGACTAAACAGTTGCTTCGATCTTTATACTGACCAATTTCTGTCGGTTAAATTTTGCTGTTGGGTTTTAATCTATTGCATAGTGTTATTTTATTTCATATTTGATTTTTCCATCCTATTAGTAACACCTGTTTAATACAATATTTAGTGCAAAAATTATAGGCAAGTAAACAAGATTTAAATCTAAATTTTAACTTTTTATGACAGTAATAGGATTTTACATTCAAAAAAGTCTTATGGAATATCTATGATTTATAGTTTATGTATCACATTTGCAACCCATCGACAGGTTAACCCTGTAAACCACACATGGATATTCTATAATAATTTATAAAACTAAATGTGTTAACCTGCTTGGTTTTCACATTTACGAGGTTAAACATGAATATCCTATCCTATCCTACAACTCAACAGAAAGATTTTCTTTAAGTATTTCCTTCACATCCACAGGTGAATTTAATAGGAGAGCATATCGACTACTGTGGTTACTCTGTACTGCCTATGGCGCTCACGCAAGATCTAAGCTTAGCTGTTGGGAAGAACACCACGACTACACTTCGTATTTCTAATGTGGATGGAAATTTTAGGTTGTTTTTTTTTGTCTGTATCTAGGGCTGCGAATTAACGGTTAATTTAAAAAACGGTTAACTGATGTAAAAATAATCGGTTAACCGTTAACCGATTTTCTTTAAACTACCATTAAATCGGCACCGTTTTTGGCAAAAAAAGTTCAGGCAGCCGTAAAGGGCAGCAAAGAAATAACGCGCGTGATTACCGGCATTATCCGGTCTTATTTATGCGTTACTTTATAGTTTTTAAACGTCACGCTTAAGACACATAGTATAACTTTGATTGTAATGCGTAATATTGAGTTAAAAATCAAACAATCAGCGTGTGAATGGTTGCTTATATTACGTTGACAATCAAACAATCGACGTGTGAATGGTGCGTATATTACGTTGACAATCAAACAATCGACGTGTGAATGGTTGCTTATATTACGTAAAAATGAAGCAATCAACGTGTGAATGGAGTTATGTATATTTGAAGATTCTTAAAACGCAATTACGCCCAATTAAATGTGGGCGGTAAAGTAACGTTTAAAAACGGTTAAACGGTTAAAATTTGACGGTGACGGTTAACCATAAAAAACGGTTAACCGTGGTTAACCGTCAATTTTTCGCAGCCCTATCTGTATCCCATTGTAATGTATTTAGGTTTTTTTTAAGTTGGTTTGGTGTCCCATTGCAATGTGTTGTGTATGATTCACATGTACCTTTAATTTAATTTAGTAGTTCCCATTATTCCACTGTTTGTAGGATGCGTTTAACATGTAAGTAGGATAGGGAAAGGTGTTATTACACAGACTGTAGATGTTTAAAAAGTACCAGACAGGTGCCTGGTTCGATCTTCACCATGACCATTTTTTAACTTTGGACTAGGGCACTAAACAGATCTAGCCTTGTTCCAGTATATTGAAAGTAACTTTCCCCAATTTAAATATTAAAACTTGATGCAAAACTGTTTATATTATAGGTAATCTTACAATACAATTACAAGTGTTATTACAGCTGCTTTTATACACCCCATGAACATCATTGAATTGCTGTTTGAGAAAAGTTCATAATCAGACTTTTTTTTTAATTTGAACAGCTCGTTAACTGAAATAGTGGATTGGAGCAATGTAAAGTCCATTGCTTAAGTGCTCAAAAAAAGAACAGACAATGAATACAAAATCTTAAAACTTTGCAAGCGAAAACCATATTGTGTTTAGATAATGATGCCCACTGTGATAAAGGAATAATATCTCAAATCGAAACAATTTTAGTTAAATTTTCTTTTATTGGTGTTATTTTATCACAGTGAGTTTGATGGGGACATTTCCACATTTACAATTGATAGCAACAAACCAGCTTGGTACAATTATGTGCTTTGTGGGATTAAAGGTGTCACTGAGTCACGTGAATTGACAAATTTAACTGGTGAGTGAAAATCATGGGTGAAAGGATTAGATATATATGTTTATCCCTTCGAATAGAAAAACTTAAGAGGTGTTCTCAAACTGGTAATCGTTCTCGCAATATCCGTTTAGTATGTTACCCAAGGATACAACTGTTTAAATGGCGACCAGTTTTGAACCTGCAATCCTTCTGCAGAAAGATGACACAATACCCAACCACAATTTGTCAGATGAAAGCACAGATCCTAAAATATGAAAGCTAAGCGGCTTGGTTTTTCTAATTTTTAGATAAAAATAAAAATACTTAACGTTTTGTGTAACCCAATATTACCAGGAATCAATGCATATGCTACACACACTAATAAAATAATTAAAATATCAAATTGGGGGAATACCACAATCTAACTCCCCTCCCACCATAGGCCTCAACATTATGGTGGATGGAACGGTCCCACAAGCTGCTGGATTGTCGAGTTCCAGTGCGCTGGTGTGCTCAGCTGGGCTGGCCACTGCGCATGTGTTCAACTGCAATCTCTCACGTGTGAGTATGTGGTCAGTGTTGACATGTTGATGTGCATGTATTTCCAATTATAAGCGCAACTTTAAAGTAGGGAAGAAGGAAGGAAAAAAACTGCTTAATAAAACTATGGATACTAATACTGTTTCTCACTTTGACCTAAACACTAATCTTAACCCAAAACTAACCCCAACTTCAACACTATTTCTAATATCATAACAATATCAGGGGCTGTCATTTGCACCCAAGTTACCCCCTTTACACCAATGTTATTTTTGTACTTTACACCAATGTTACTTTTGTCAACATGCCAGAAATAATAAAGATGTCTTCAGTATTTTAAACTTTTATTCTTAGCAATAGTTTTTTTTTTATTTTTTTGTCATACCTCATAACTGGCAGTGGAATGAAATCTATTTACTATGACATCACAATAGCTGAAACTTGCTGACATTTGTATGAAATGCGAGCGATACATCGGGACACAAGGAGGCGGCATGGATCAATCCATCTCTTTCCTTGCTCAACATGGAACTGTAAGTTATGTGATGTCATCATAAATATGTGATGTCATAAACTCATAATGTATGTATGATGTCATACTCGATGTAGGTTGGTGCAGAGATGCATTTGGATGTTTAATATCATAACATCGGTGAAATGTAATAATGTAGAATTGTAGATGTTTGAAAATCAAGAAGAATGTATGAGGTCTATAGTCATAACCTGTGTTTGTGTGATGTCATAATCAAATTTCAACCGCTCGTCCAACCAGCTGGACATGATGGACTTGAAAAAAATATGGACAGTGTGTTGAATATAGAGACACCTCTTTGGTTTTTGCATTAATCCACTGGGTTCTGGTAACATTGTGTCTTGCCCAAGGACACAACAGAGTGACTGTCAGCTGTTTAACTCCTTAACCTTTGACTTATGGAGCACCTAAATTTACCTTAAATAAGTTCCAGCTACTCTTTTGTTCTTTGTTAAGTTCCAGCTACTCTTTTAAGTTCCAAGTTTAAGTTCCAAATAAGTTTTAACTACTCTTTTGTTCTTTGTGAAACCTGCAACCTTTCAACTGACGCAACACTGTACCAACAGGCGAAACTTATCTCCTTCAACCCTCTGCAAGCCACCAGTGTGGCGCTGCCTAGTGGCTCGGCGTTCGTGGTGTCGAATAGTTTGGTGCGGATGAAAAAAGCTGACACCGCTCATTTCAACACGAGGGTGGTGGAGTGTAAGCTGGCTGCTCAGGTAGGTGCCTTGTGCTCGCTGTCGAGGTGCACTTGTCCGTATATGGTTGCCTTTTACAATGTTTACGAAACAAGTTGAATTTGAATGACCGATTAGATCTGATAGGATATTCATGTTTATTTCCGTAAATGGGAAAATGCAAGGGATTGTTTACTGGCTCCCCTAAGATTACCTTGCACCCACTGTTGAGTTGCTGAAACAATTAAAAACACGTAACTTGCCCAAAGACACAACCAACTGGCTCGCGAAGAAAGTGATAATAAACCAAGGTATTCAGTTTTAAAAGTTACCCCTGGGTTGGAGTAATGTTAAGTAGCTTAGGTGCATTGTAATACACCTTATGCTCACTGTCGCGTTTCTGGAGGTATTACATTGCGTGAATAATCAAACACGTCTTTTCAATTTCATGGACTCACCTCTGGCTTGGAGTAATGTAAAGTTGTTTGCTTTAATGCACAATAATACACTTTATGCTCACAGTCGAGTTACTGAAACTATTGCCTATGTGAATAATTTGATATAACATTCAATTTGGACGACTCATTGGATGGGTTGGAGCAAAGTAAAGTGATGTGCTCAGGTTCAATTAGCAAAGCTATGCACTTTATCCCCTTGCACAAGCTAAAGCTCAGAGTATAAAACATATCCGTTTGCTTTCACCTTCCGGATCTAACTAAGTCTTCATCATCACCCCAGATACTTGCTGCTCACAATTCCTTGGACCGAGCAGCGATAAAAACCTTGCGAGATGTGCAACAGCTGCTCGATGTGGACTTCGATGCAATGCTGAAGATGGTGGATTCTTCATTGCACGATGATCCTTACACAGTGGAGGAGGTGGCTGGATTGCTCAGTATGAGTGTGGAGGATTTGAAGAGCAAGGTCTTGTTCAAAAACACAAGCGAAGGTTAGTTGGGATGGTAAAGTTAATGTGAATCCCGCATGGCAGCATGTATGCCGTGGATGTAATAATGGATGTGAATAGAGCTACATGTTGTAATAGTTTAACTGCATTTATGCCTTAGTTGCATGTATGCCTTATTTACCCAATGGATTAATCGATTCTGCTTAAACTTAAAGAATATCTCAATCATATAGATTATAGAACATACTCCATTAGCTCCAATAACCTGATTGTGGGTGCGAGCTAATCTGACAATTACCTGTGTTTTAGCACTCTCTTAGGTATTTTAATTAATCTGATGATTTCCTGTGTTATAACTTCCCTTGCCATTTCCCTCCAAAGAAATAAAACAAAAAATAGGCTATCAATATGATATGGATATTTATTAGATTAAATTGCTATGTTGAAATTTTTGTTAATGCATTTTTTACATTAGAGTTACTAGGTATCAAATTTTCAAGGGTGCAGTTTGCACCTGAACTGCACCCCCTGAGAACCCCTCTGTTTATGCCTATGACCAGGTTAAACTTGTAATGTAATGATTCCAGCAACTTAACGTTGGGCTCATTAAATTAAAATGAAATATCCTTTTAAAAACCATGCCTATTGTTACATCACAGTTAAGGCCTTCAAGCTAAAGCAACGTGCCACTCACGTGTTCGCTGAAGCGCAACGTGTCTTCCAATTCAAGTCAGTCTGTTCAGAGACTACAAACGCACTGACCCAACCTCGGAAAACTGATGAACGAAAGTCACGAAAGTTGTAGTGGCTGTGTACCAATGCAGTTGTCTTGGAACTAGACCAGGCTAACGCTAACTGTGTCAGCGTAAAGTGCTGACCAGATTACGTCTGGTGCGGTTAGTGCGGATCGTTGATTTCAGCATGCAAGGGTTCGCAGTTGCAGGTATGAAACTGGTCGCTAGCTAGTCGATTGTGTTTTTGGACAAGGCACTTAACGGACATTGCCCAGCGGATGCATGGGTTCTACTAAATTAAAGGAATGTGTGAATATCCTATCCTGAAGTGGAGATTATTAGCCTGCTTCCTCAAAAGCAGTGGTTCTGAACCACAGTTGCTTGGGATGTCCTTTTCATAACTTAAGCGTGCCATAGTATCTTTGGGGTATGTTATGCATTATTCAGGGGTACCACAAGATTTTAACAACTCTTCTTCTACTCTTTATTTCTGCATATAGTGTGCTGGTTGACATTGACAATTAGTGTGAAGATTCTTAGGTAATTACAAATTTTATATTTATTTCATTACAAACCCCCCCCACAGAACAAGTGGGGCACATGGGGCCAGACTTACAGGAGCGGGGTGGGGTGGTTGTGCCGTCTCATTGGTCCCCGTCGAGAATCTCTCGACTTTCATTGGCTCGTTGAGAAGTGGTTACTATGGCAACCTAAACGACGAGGATTTCAACAAAGCAGTGTTCTCTACCTCCCACCGGTGGTGGAGCTGCGATTTATCTCGTTTAAGGTTGAATTTTGATGGTTTTATTTCAATTCTGAAATCAATTTTTATTTTTAAAATAATCGTTAAAATCTGTTTAATATCAAACGAATCAAAATTTTTAAATCAAAATTTAAATCATTTAAAAAACAAATTGCACAAGCTCAAAGAATCTAAGGCTAGAAGGTAAGGCATTTAATTATAACTTTGAAAATTGAGCCATAAAATATTTTATAGAAGAGAAGGTATTTAATATCCAAAAAGGGTTGGAAACCCTGTTGATAGATTTACAATAAAACAAATTTCAATTTTGGTAAAAATTAGAATACTGCATATACAGGCCATTTATAGGAAATATTTAGAGTACTGCAAAAACAATCCGTTTTTTTACAGAAACATTAACAAAACTGCTAATGCAAGCTGTATTTTTGGGGGGAATAGTTAGAATACTCCTTATATAAGTGATTTAAAGTGTTTTTCCAATTTAATTTTATTTTGCAGGTGGCTCCAAGTTGAAACAACAAGCACTTACTCCACAATTATTGCAGTATTTTGTACCACATAAGATTCTATATATTTTGAAAATAATAAATTCTTAACTATTTTTGACAAGCCCAAAAGAAATGTTAAAGAATATGTTTAAGGCAAGTCCAAACTATAGAATATTCTTCAAATGTTTTGATCAATTACCTTGATTTTGACAATAGTTGTAACATTTTAAATTATTTCTTTTCCCGAGTACTTATTGCAAACATGATGTAGCAAAATATACAATTGATATAAACTTTATATTCTGTGCCATGCCTCCTAGAAATGTGCAATATTTCAATTAGAATTCGTTTCATTCGTAATATTTTTACTGATTAAAATGTAATTTTTCATCCATAATATTTGGTGTGGTTCTTGTCAAATGCAATGTTTATCCATATCCCACAGAGAAGGTGAACATAAAAAATATAAACACAATTTATTCTTTGAACCTAGCTGTAATATCCAACCTTTTAGTTTAAGTATTACAAAAAAAAAATTTGAACTTCACCATTAGTCCCCCCTGTATTTAGGAAAATGCAGGTAGCGTCATTAGATTACATAAATTTTCGGAGCTAATGTATTGTGATGCATAGACAATCGGATGCTTTAGTTAAACACTAATTGGAGACGTCTGCTTTGGGACTTTTTCAGGACACCACCTACTAATCAGCATCTGGTTTCTATCTTATCTGTTTGTACTTGTAAATCATATCCGGTTATTTAAAGTTTTATGCATCAAACTCTAATGAACAAGGGCAAAAGCCTGACAACTCGAGTGAGGTAAGAAATTGAGAACCACAACAAACGTTTGTTTCATTTTATTTTGCACATTTACTACGCAGCACATAATCGAGGGTGAATCAAAATTCAAACAGTTTCACAGAAATAATCAAAATGTCTTAATATTCAGAAAAAAAGAACAAATCGTAAATGTTATCATTATTTATAATCATAGCTTTTAATAATCCATAAATGTTTGGGAGTATTTTGTGGTTTAGTTGAAGGGGTGTTTTAATGTTTTAAATAGCATTTACAAATTCAGTGAAAGTTCCAATATTATTAAAGCAGGATATTTAATACACTTACTCTTATAGTGAAACTTATTAAAAAACTTACTCAAAAAAGCACAGCACTAATATTTTATTAACCATCACAACGACAATGTGTCATCAGACTGCGATGTGCAGTTATGTTGCTTTTTCCTGCCTTTTTTACCATTACCTTCTATAGTAACCATTGTTTAATCCTCTGTTATTTAAACTAGAGCTGTTCAATTGAATATATTTATTTTACATTTATTTTAAAAAATTATTTGAAACCACTTGATCAAGGAAACTTTTTTTTAACAAAATTGGAATCTGCCGTTTCGCGCTTAGGGTATTAATTGAACCTGGAACCAGTCAACTCTAAATTTTCTGACGCCATGTTTGACTGAATTAACAATGAAAGACAGTTGTTTGTTTCTTTAAACCATGTCTACACATGCTGGGCGTGTTTGAGCTTAATTCTTAGCTTAATTGGGCAAGGACATTACGCTAAACTTAGTCTGGAGTTATTGTATGTATGTAAGGGGGCGATATTCTGCCATGTCTTAAATGGACATAGTGAACATATACACTTGCATTAACTATGATTTAACGGTGATAGTTACCACAAGGACTGGTTACATAACAGGCATAAGAACGCAACTCAGTGTATATACTTCAGGCTTAAAAATGAAGTCCACTTTGAAATTCATCTCAAGCACACTTCGCCCAGCCTTAGTGTAGACAGGACTTAATTGTAAGCTTGTGTGTCAAAGCGTGTAAACAACCATTCATGCAGTATGACGATGTAATAATATTGACAACTTTTCATTTTTTTCGCTGCACTGTTTATAATATTTGGCAATTTATCATTACATATATTTCACCTAAATATTTCTTAGATTTATGTGATTGTTCAGGGGTTTTGCACCAAATATCTTGGGAGTTCATGGAAAATTGAAATCAAATTGAGATGTATAGAGTTTCCTAAGTTTTTTAAGCATTTTAAAGGTTTTGAAACTTTTTTAAGGGTCTTGCACAATATTAATATCACAAAAATTAACAACAACACATGATCGAAGGACATAAATTCAAAAAAATTCATGTTTTTAAAGAGCTTAATATTAAAGGTTTGTTGTGAAAAAAAAATTAAACTTCATTTATTTTAAATTTTGGTTATTAAGTAATTTAAAGGCAAATGAAGAAGCCAAACTTCAATTTTAAAATTTATCAATTTTACGAATTTTAAACGGAAATTGAGCCATCTCTGAATCCTGTTTTCCCAATCAGAACGTTGACCAACGTGGGGAGTTTGCTTTCACGGGAAACTCTCTGAGCTTCTTTCAACGTTTTAACGATTTCTTCTTCTTTGTCGAGGAGGAAGCCCTTTCCTCCATATCCATCTGCCACTACGTGGTAGTCTGTGTGTAGGGAGGGGGTGATTTGCAAGAGGGGGTAGGGTTAACTAGGGTTAAGGTTAAAGGTTTACTTGGTAGATAGGGGTGTGGTGGTGGATTAGTTTGGTGGATAGGTAAAAAAGAGGGGTTAATTTGGCAAAAAAAGGGTGAAGAGAGTGGTTCATTTGTCAGAAAAGCAATAAGTGAATGGTTATTTGGGTGGAACAAAGTAAAGGGAGGGGTCAATTTGGCAGAAAAAGGTTAAGAGTTCATACGTCATAAAGTAGTGGGGCCATGCACAGTGAATATTTGGTTTGGTAATAAAAACACATTTGGTTAATCTGGCAATTCCATTTCAAATTCTAGTGTAAGTTTTCCATTTATTGTTATGAACATCGAATCCTACCTCAAAATATAGCTGTCAACTTTATTGATCAAAATTCATCCAATAATTTAAGTAAACATAACCAACCTGAGTATCTGAGCCCACACGCCACATTGCTTCCGAACATTGGAACTTGCTCCCTCGATATCTGGGTCCAGCCAGCATCATTTCCCACAACTGAGATCACCGGCAACTGTACAAAGAAAATACTTTGGGTTTAAATTGAATGATATTTTAAGACAGAAAATTAAGCACTCCTAGGGATTCTGAGTTCGAATTCTGGTCAAGGTTGGAGAACCATGGATTCTGGGTTCGAAATTATGCCAAAGTTGAAAGAACCGGGGATCCTAGGTTCAAATATAATCCAGGGTCACAGAATTAGGAATCCTGGAATTAAAACCAGGCAAGGGTTCTAAATTTAAATAAAATTTTAATGGCAGAAATGGGGAAACATAGATCCTGAGTTTAAATTCAGGACAGAGTTGCAAAAAAAGGAATCCTAGGTTTAAATCGAAAGCGTTTGAAAGCAAACATCCCACCTGATGCCGAAGGAAAGTATCATATTCAGCTACACTGTAGCCGAGCGTACCGTCCCCGTATATAATCCACACGTCCGAATCGGGGTAAATCAGCTTGGCCCCAAGTGCAAACCCACCACCCACACCCAGGGTTCCAAATGCACCTGGGTCTAACCACCTGTGGGTACATTGGGATTTAGGGGTTAAAATTTGGACATGGATAAATTAGTGTAGGGTGATGACAGGTCTAATTAGGGTGTGTTGTTATTGTAGCAACAATGTCTTGGAATTTGATATGTCTTTAATATCTTAGGCTTTTTTTATTACAAAAGTTTAATTACAAATAAACAAAGCCAATTTCAAATTTACTTTACCAAGTGAAGCTTTTTGACTTATCACTAAGACAATTTTTTTACCCAATCGGTGTGAATCAGTTATTTTACCCACACAACCATAAATTCGTATTTTCTCACATGAAACATTTTAACAAACATGGTATCCAACCCCTTCCCCTGACCCACCTAAGAGGTCCACGAGGACGAACTATGTACGACGCTGTCCCCACGAAATCCCCCCCATCAGCCACCAGGATGCTGTTGTCTCCCAACATCTCCTCCATTTCGCTAAGAACCTGTGTGGAAAGTGTTAAACCCTGTGTACGCCGTCGAGTTACCACTGTGCATGCAGTAGAATTTAAGATGTGGACGCAGTTGAGTTTAAGATGTGCACGCAGTCAAGTTGCGATTATGCACACAGTCGGGTTACATTTACCACTTATTATCATACAATGTGTGGGAGTTATTATGAGTACGGAGCATAAATTTGACACAATCACAATTGGCAGAAACCTAAAGACACCTCAATCCAGCTAACAGCAAAGACACCACACAACTAAAAGTAAAGACGCTTTACCCATAAATACACCTCGCACCCACATCGATCAGTGGTACAAACATAAGAAATACCTTGACAGGGTTGAGATGGACTTGAGTAGGTTGTTTCGCCAATTCAGCATTTTTCTTCTCTTTCTCTATATCTCCTGCACCATAGTTAAGTATTCAATAATTAACCTAATAATATGTAGTTTCCACAGTGTACACTGAGATATCTACTTTTTTATTCTGGTATACTGTGTATATTTTCTGAGTTTTCTTGATTTCTTTTTTATATAACTGTGATATTCTTCTTAAATGAAATAAAGGAGAAATACTTTAAATTATATTAAAACTTTAGCAAAAAAAATAAATACAAACCTATTGAACCTGACTATATATACCGAATGGATGGGAAAATAAAATTAAGATAAATAAAAATCAGCTGAAAGGAGCCCAGGTAACAATGTATTTCTCAGATAAAACGTTGTTCATGAGATATAAAAATAATTCTCATTTGATAACCTGTGTGTAACTCCCTTGTTGCCAGTAGGAGATATGAAAGTATCTTTAATAGTTTTTAGTGGAACCTTTAATCCACTGGATCCAGGCAATATCCATTAAGTGCGTTGAACATAGACACAACCGTGCAGAAAGTGGTTAGAGTAAGTATTGAACCAAGCACCTGTCCAGTCATGTCGTATATATTGTTATAATCTTTACACCGTTTGACCGGTTGATTTTAATAAAATGTAGTCATTCTTACATCACAAACCTTGTTTAAGTTGCACTGTCCAGTCACAAGGGCAGGAATAGTTAAGATTCTTGGCGATATCGACCAACAAGGAGGCAGCGTCTGCTTGAATAGCAATCGTGGGCTTCCAAAACATGTCGGTGTTTTTGTACAGTTGGCTCTGCAATGTTAATTATGATGAAACAATGTTAATTATGATGACATCACCATGACGATTATGACATTACCACAATTATTATGACACCACTACGATGATTATGACATCACCATAATGAATATGATATTACCATAATGGTTATGACATCACCACAAAAATCATAACACGACTATGATTATTATTACAATAAAGCAATTATTCTGACATCACCTTGCTTCTATTAACGGCAATGATAGTTTGTCTCTTAGGAAGCACTCGACCGTACCCGAGTCGGAAATCGCACACATTGCCAGCCAACAAGACCAGGTCTGCTTCCTGTGTGCAGTAAAAGTTTTACGTTTGCTATGAACTAAATATTGTCCATTTTAAAAAACTTTTGGCAAAAATACAAACACTTTTGTGGCAAAAATACGAACAGGAAATATTACCTGTGATTATTAACCACCCCTGCTGTTAATTTAAGAATTACCGAAGTTCTCTTTTTAAACCTTTAAGTATTAACAAAAATTCCCCCCACCCCCTAAATCGACTCCCACAACCAATAAGTACATGCTTATATAACAAACTACCACCAACTAACTTTAAGTGCGGCTCTGCGGTTCTGACGAATATGAATTGGGGAATCCCGTCCAAGCAACCCCCTGGACATTCCACCTGTGGGAATGGAGAAACAAAATTTTGTGATTTGATAGTTTCAAAAACGTTTAATATTTTTAAACCTAACTTCAAATAAACAAAACAAAAAATCAGAGATAAGTTCAAATAAAAAAAAGAGTTTAACCTGTTAATGATTCGATTTTTTCTTTAAATGGAATAAATAAAATAAGAAATCCTTTAGTCTAACAAAAATGATAAAATAACTATACGCAACACAAACCCCCAAGCACCAGCTACACCACAAACTTATGTGCCATAAAACAAGAAAAACAATTTTGGTAAAACTAAATGATTTCTTTTACCAAGAAAACAAGAAAAACAACCTCACTTACCTAAGAAACAGGGAATCCCTAGTTTCTCCAAAGCTTTCCTTAGTTCATGAGCAGCCACTGGAGGCAGCATAGCTTGACTGCCAAGCACAAACACTGGTCTCTTCGCTCTTGTCACCAGCTCTATGCAACTCTGAATCTGGTGGGATTACAGTAATTGTTTCTTTTCTGAATCGTTGTGGTTCTGGATTTGAACTACCCAAGCAGCCTTGGTTGGGATTTTAACACAGGAATTCTGGAAACCATTTTTTCCAACACTGGTATGGATAGAAGTATGGTATGAATCCCTGGTTCTCCAACCCTGGCATAAATTTAAACCCAGAACCACTGGTTCACCCACCCTGGCATAATTTTAAACCCAGAATCCCTGGTTCTCCAACCCAGACATAGATTCAAACCCAGGATACCTGGTTATCCAACCCTGGCATAGATTCAAACCCAGGATCCCTGGTTCTCCAACCCTGGCATAGATTTAAACACAGGACCCCTGGTTCTCCAACCCTGGCATGGATTTAAACACAGGATCCCTGGTTCTCCAACCCTGGCTTGAATTCGAACCCAGAATCCCTGGTTCTCCAACCCTGGCTTGAATTCGAACCCAGAATCCCTGGTTCTCCAACCCTGGCATGGGTTTAAACACAGGACCCCTGGTTCTCCAACCCTGGCATGGGTTTAAATCCAGAATATCCCTGGTTCTCCATCTGTGGCATGGATTGCAACCCAAAACCCCTGGTTCACGAACCACGGTAGTACGAACCCACTATTGAACCCACTTGTTCAGGAGTAGCTCTTGGAATCTTCACTTTCAATGGAGTCATATCCCTGGGCTCAAATGCACCAGCAAACAAGTTGCAAAGATAGTTGTTCATGTACCAGTTCACTATGTGCTGCTTTATATTGCGTGCTGGAAGGTATAATATGAAAATTAAGTTTTTTTTGAGAAATTTTGTTTTTTTGTAAAAATTAAGTGTTTATTTTTAATTAAGTTTTTTTTAATATATTTATTTATTTTTTAAATTAAGTTCTTTATAAAAATTAAGTTTTTTTTAATAAAAATTATTTTTTTAATGAAAATTAAATTTTTTATATTAACAAGTGAGAAGCCTTGACCATACAGTTAATCGCCAGGCCTAGCTGAAAAAAATGGTAGAAAGGTCAGTCAGTCAGGTTGGTTCACAAAATACCCTAACAATTATTTTTATCATTTCTTTTTATTTAGCTGTTACACAGTTGTTTAACTAAATTTTTTAGCTGTTACGTAGTGGTTTTAAAATAATTTTATTTTAATATATCTTTCTTTCTATAGTTTAATGTATGGCTAGGACCGTGCAACCAATCCGTGACGAACAGTGCGAAATGTAAAATAATCTTCCAAAACAAAACACATATATTGATTTATGCGAAGCACTTAAAGGATTACACTTGTGTGAAGGATTATACAGGTGTATGCTGGATTATCTATGACATCTGTCACATTGGGGAAATTTAGGAAAATCAATAATATTTTAATTCCAAATCGAACAAGATAAGAGTGGAAATATGTCTTAAATCATAATAAAAAGAATAACTCAAGGATAAAATTGAAGTTTCTTCTGACATTAATATGACAAAAATTGACAAGTATTAGCTAATATTATTGGCAAATCATGGCAGTTTTTATCTTTAATCGACTGCTTGTTGGAAAGTGCTGATTACTAGTGCTGTGGATAAGTTTATGATAAACTTGTTAACCAATTTATTGTCAGCTAACCACTAACAAAACAGATAACCGATTTGTGTGCATACCAAACAAAAAAGCAATTAGTTAGAAAAGCTTCTGTAAACTCTGTTATTTTTCTTTGTCCGCTACTTACCGCCACACTTAAATACAAAGCAACATGCATTGCATTTAAACATACATAGATTTTTTTAGATTTCCGTTTTTGAGAAGCATAATTTTAATCTGACAGAACTATTGCTGGCAAACGGTTAACCAATTTTTATTGTAAACAATTAGTTAACCATTATCAAAATCTGAGTATATGCACAGCTCTACCAGTTACCGTTGAGTTGCCTGCCTTTGATGAAAATAAGAAACAATTATTAAAAATTGACACACCACTTTGCGATTATATTAGAATACCTTTCATACAATAATTTAGTGACCTACTCCTAACATAACTTGTATCCAACCATGGTTTAATAAAAACCATTGCATCAAATAATTCTTTTCGTAACTTTTTAATTTTTTTACAATATTTCTGAATGGAATTGTGATTGGAATACATTTTATAATTGTAAAAAAGAATTTTAAAAGTGGAGGTTTACAACTTGAACATATTACATAAAACACTATTGATTTCTATACCTTTTCCGGTTGAAGATCCAATCTCTCTTTGTACGAGGTGATAAGGGTATAGTGTGTCTATGGGGAATTCTACAAATACCGGACCTGTAGATGGAAATACAATAATTAATGTATGCACAGAATATATTGCCTGAAGTGTGGCCACAAGGTGTGTGGCTTAGTAATCTATAATTACTATTAAGCACTGTAATCGCTGCAACAACTCAAATAAGGTGTACAACTGTACACATAAGCAGCCAAATTACATTAACTTCAGTATAGTGCAAAATGAAAACTTGTCCGGCTACACAGTAATAACGGGGTAAAACTCAACAAGGAGCACAAGGTGAACTGTGAATACGAAGGATAAAAAATCAACAAGCA
The DNA here is from genome assembly GCA_000149265.1 of Ciona savignyi. Classification (NCBI taxonomy): domain Eukaryota; kingdom Metazoa; phylum Chordata; class Ascidiacea; order Phlebobranchia; family Cionidae; genus Ciona; species Ciona savignyi. The sequence continues at coordinate 220,569 of CH003426.1, forward strand.
GTTTATTCTTGTTTTAATTAATTACTGTAATCATCATCCGGGACAATGATATTGTCATTGTCATAAGTCCCCTTTTTACTTTTGACCAAAAAAATCCTGCTTTGGGTAAGAATCGTACTTATGACTAAATATCACTGCCCCTACCCTCTAAGGCGTCTAACCATTGAGCTACTGAGTCTTAAAGCGAATGCTGTGTGTGTGATGATCTTACCTGGTGTACCAGATTGAGCTTGAACAATGGCTTGTTGTAGGGTTGGCACGATGTCCCGTATGCGCTTAATGGTGGCCGTGTATTTACATAATGGCTTCAACAACACCATTTGGTCAATATCTTGCAAGGCACCTCTACCTGTTGAAGGAGTGTATACTGTTAGTGTGTGCATTGGTGTGTGTGTGTGTGTTGAGTGTTTTGTTGAGTGTTTGTGCATTGGTAAGTGTGTGTGTTGATTATGTGTGTGTTGAGTGTTTGTGCATTGGTAAGTGTGTGTGTGTGTTGATTATGTGTGTGTTGAGTGTTTGTGCATTGGTAAGTGTGTGTGTTGATTATGTGTGTGTTGAGTGTTTGTGCATTGCTAAGTGTGTGTGTATTGATTATGTGTGCATTGAAAATGTGTGTGCATTAAAAGTATGTGTGCATAAAGAGAGTGTGTTTTCTGTTAACCTGTTTTGCGCTACTTTAGACCAATAAATGTTAACCTAAAAGTTTGCCCCCTTCACATTACATGGCTTGTTCCAACCGGGAAATTCCATTTAAACTCACCTTTCAAAATAGATGCAGCAGCTCCACCCATAAGCAGCAATGGAGACTCAGCCATCTGGGCATTTTTGACCGCCGTTATGGTGTTGGTAATACCAGGGCCGGCTGTTACTGCAGCTACCCCAATTTTTCCTGTGGGTAAGGTGGGTTAGCTTGGTGGTATTTGGGTACAACAAAATGAGACATAAATGACATTACAACTACCATAATGACATTACAATGAATTTTTGCATTTAGGTCAGATCCGTACTGATGATTAAAGCTACAATCAAATTTTTGTTTAAACCATGCTATTTTAAGCATGCATAAAGGTTGTTTTGTTTCTTATACTACTTAATGTTATAACAACCACCGTAATGACATCACAATCACCCTTATGATGGAATAACACCACAATTACAGTTTTGACATCACAACCACCATATTGACCTCCTAACCAACATAAAAAGGCCACATCACACCGGAAAGTCTTGCAACGGCGTCGGCTGCGAAGACGGCGGTCACTTCATGACGGGTATCAACCACCCGGATGCCAAGTTTCTCGGCTGCCACGAGAATTGGGGAGATGTGGCCGCCTACCAGTGTGAAAATGTAATCGACCCCGTGTGATTTGAGGGTTTCGGCCACCACCTCTCCACCGTGCTGCTGTGAGTCTTTGTCAACCTGTGCAGGCATTATTTGTGGGATGAGATGTGATATGTATTTAGGTTTTATCTCTGTTTATTAAGTGTGTTGTGATGTATATTTAGGGCAGGGCGGTGAGTTACGGGCTTGCCAGGCAACCCTTGCATTTTTATGGCTAAAATTCAATAATTAAAAAAATGTTTTCGATTGGTTCAAATATTTTCGGAAACCTAATTCTAATCCAGACATTTTTCCAATGCACAAAAAAGCACATAAAACGTCTAATCTAAGTGTAAAAATTAATAAAAATTTCCCTGGGAAGTATGCCGCCGAACCCATCTACTGCCTGTGTTGTTGCATTCGCAACCCTGCGACATTTTAAAACTAATCCGCCTATGATTTAGGGATGTCAATTTGCTCTCCAGAAATTTTTAGAATCAAGAATTTTGAAAGAATTTGTACCACACTGCAATTAAAAAAAAGCAGAAAAACAGTTTTTTTACTAATTTTAATATGAAAAAATTATGTTATGTATATTTAAGAAAACAATTTTTTTTTAAATATTGTTATTGCATGTATATTAAATGAAACAAAATATTAAATGGAATTCCACAAATAACACATTTTATGTAATTATGTAATTTTTTTTAACAATACAAACCAAATGATTATACTACAGACATTTTTTATACACGGTATACCATTATCAAGTATGTATTACCGGAAAATGTACAATGTGACTCTTTGTCAATTAAAATGAATTGTTAAAAAAGCATTCTCCCTCACCTTATGTAGATACTGGTACATCAAGCCAAACTTTTGAACAAATAAACTTGCAATAAATATCAAAGCTCCTATGACCAGCACAAGAAGGTTTTGATACAAAAGCTCAGATATGACTCCATCCATAAAGTCAGCCATTTTTATCGACTATTAGTCCCTTTCGGAATAAACAATTTTGGAATGGTAAAGAAAAATCTGTCATTTTTCTGGCAAATGTAGACAGTTTTGGGTTCCTTATTGGAACATAACTTAAGTTGTGCAAGTTTCTCTAAAATTAATTAAAAACTAGAAGTCATAGTTTGACTAATGAACCGGCAACTGGTAATCAACTTTACACGAGTTTAAAATGACTATTATGATAGATATTACTTCCATTTAAAGCATGTTTTTGTTTAGCTTTGATCGCCGAAAATTCTAGTTGCACATATGGTTTTAATTAATTCAGTACAAGAATAAAAAAAATGTGTGCATTCGTGACAATTTATAATATAGAAGCCATATTTACTAACTTTTCTTTACAGTTTGGCATGCATTTTTGTTATCGTGACATGCGTACATGATTTCAAGACTAGAACATAGGGACAGCTTAAGATTTTGTCTAATGCATTGGACTAAGTTTAAAAACACAAATAACAAGGTGACAACAGGTTCAATCGTGCAACCTTTCAGCTTGGTACCACTAAATAACAAATCGAATCATATACTATGTAAAATTTGGTATTGGATGGTACCTTAGCATTAAACTCCTATTGAATTGAGCCCATGCGATTGAACCTACGAGCCAGCACATGTTTATGAACCTGTATGAAATTGAACTAATAGCTGTTTAAAATAAAGCATGGCTTTCCGTATAATTTATCTCTCTGAGTAAATGGTTAGTATATCGGTTAAGATTCAAAAATTGGGAGTTGGTTGTCTTTGAGGAACACATATAACAGATAACATTTGTACTCACTGGATTATACATTACACAAGACTTTAATTTGATATATATTAACGGCCAATTCATGACAAAAAAAGGCGGATAAAGATAGCCGATAGGAGATATATAATATGACCGCATCCACGTGAAAGACAGCACAATTACTTAGAAAAGTCTACAACGGTTACATTTATTATTGGTATGACGTATATGTACCCTTTAAAACTAAAAAATTACCCGAATGTGTGCAAAGACACAGGGAAATAAAACTCAAGTGTGCAACTGCCGTACTTTTCATACTGGGATACTGCATATATACAACAAACAACAATAGCTCTGATACAACAGTATGCGAAGCAATCAAACAACAATGGCTCTGATACCCAACAGTATGCGAAGACTTTATATACTGTTGTCTGCTAAATGCCTTGTCTGTATACGTTGTTATTTGTTGAAATATTTCAGCATTAATTTAAAACTATCAGCATGACAGTTACGCACACGAGAGCACTTTTTGCAGTTTTCCATTTACGGGTGAAAATATGAAAACCCTATTCATGTTAAAGAAATAATCACTTACACTGCAATAACTGTGGTAACTATTTTTCAATAATAAACTCTGCTCAATTCTCTTCACTAAGGTTATGAACAACTAATAGGTTGACATTTTACTAAGATGTCATTGTACCAAAATAAACCAAACGGTTTCCTGCGGGCTTTTATTTTGTATAAGACGCCACATCTCCATACTCCCATAGAACAAAGTCCAATTTTAAACAAACTCAGCAAAATTCTCTTCACGCGAAATGTAATTTCACACTACTACCAGTTTTTATTCATTTTATCGTACACTAGCCCCTTCGTTTTTATTATTACCAGTTTAAGTAAACTGTGGTAATAAATTCTTTAAATATTTTGGACTTTAAAAGACGGTTTTTAGAGTGACCACAACAATAAACCATTTTATTCGTTTATATAATTTTCTATTGTAAGATCTATTCGGGAAAGTCCCTAAAGTTGTAAATTCGTACGTCAGTGTTTTTATCTCCCGCTAGACGGTGATAGAGATTTCGCATTTTGCAACTTGACCTAATAAAGTTTTGCTTAAATGTCAAGTTCAAAATTTTCCAACAGAGCGCATTTCTGAGATTTTTCAGCGGTGCGTTTTTTTAAACGGGGGCAGTTTAAATGTTGTGGGTAAAATAAAACCAAATGACCCGTACTATCTGCATAACAAACCAAAACACACAAAACGGCAATATCTTTTGTCTAGCTCAGTAACCGTCTTGAAACTGTCTAAAAATCTCTTTGATTTAAAATTATAAGAAAAAATTAGTTTTTAGCTGAAAAATGATTTAAAAGTAATAACGGATTTTTTTAAATTGAACGAATTGTTGTTAAAATTGGATGAATACCGGTAATGATATTTTGTTAAAACCCAAAGAAACACTTTTCAGCTAAAACTGTCTTAGTAATTCCAGCTTACAAAGGTTAACTGACAGGTACAAGGCCACCGTAAGTTTTAATTGACGCCTCCGTATCTCATAATTACTGCTTGTCTCCTTTGTTACGTCAAAAGTCAAATTCTTAACTTTTAATTCCAGATTATGAATCAGTTCTAGAATTCGAACAATCGAAGCAATTGTTTGATCACAATCATTGCTGTCATACTAGCTCTTATTACGACATAAAGAAAAATACAAATACTTTACAAAACGGTATTATTAAAGTTCTAGAAAAACAGCGATTGTTTTTGACAATAAGAAAATGGATTTAAACAATGAAAAAAGTAGGTTTTCAAAGGAAATCGTGCTTATAGTGCCCAGTGCGATGTGTACGCGGCAGTGAAACCCTGTGTCATGCGTTTTAACAACAGTCATGGAAATAATATAAACACCAAACCAGGTGGAATTTTGTGAAAGTGCGAAAATAAATAAAAACGTGTTCGATTGTTGCGTCATAGTTCTTTACAATAGAGGTAGATATCTCAGCGTCCAGCACTGTCGATTCCATGGTAACCACGTGGACCGCTTGCACGCGGATTTGATCAGCTCTCTAGTGACTACTACCGATTGACGGATCACTTGCACACGTGCCGCTGAACGACGCGCTGACACTTTTTACACTTGACTTTGCAGCACCACTCAAACTTGCATTCGCATTTCTCGACCACTCGGACACTGTAGGTACGTGAACCTCGTCCACAACACAGCAAACCACAACCCTCCGGCCCCGAAGAATGTTTTTCGCACTTGCGTCCCTTTGTTCCCGCCACACCGGATGCGTCTGTTCCTGTTGCAATAATCCGGGGAGGAGTCGAGAAAGACGAGACTGGTACGCGTCACTTCCTCATTTGTCCTCCGCGGTCGAAGTTGGCCGCCCGAAGTCGCTCGCACCTCAACCCCATCGGTATACGTGCGCATCAATTCGTCCCCGATCTCCCGGAAGCCAGGGATCTGCATCCAGCAGGTCTTGAGGCTGCACGAACCAGAGACACCATGGCACTTGCAGGTGGGCGTTGCAGATCGAACCACAACCTGAAAAAAAACATACTTAGTTGCAATAAAGTACAAAGTAGAATGATTTTTTACTAAAAAGCTAAAGATTTCATAAATTAATAGAAGCAAGAGATAAAGAGAAATTAGGCTTTACAAAATAAATGTAACGCTAAAACCCGCTTAAGTCTGGTTAGTTTGTGGCATTAGGGTAAAAAACAGACGAATAAGTAGATTTTGAATTGATATAAAATGAAGTTAAAACGCGCAAGATTTCATAAATATATAAAAAAGAACCAAGGTCAAAAATATACTTAGTGCTATAACCAGTGTTATAATCGGTTTAAATAGTCAACAGTACAAAGCAGGAAGAAAACCAACATAACACAAGCTGGAAACAACCACAGGGGTCGAAACCAGTTTTGACAACAAGAAATGCGAAAAGGGAAGTTTCATATGCTAGTAACTACACCGCACCTTTATTTTGACGTAAATGAGCTTTCTTTCGTAATAATGTTCTAAAATTTCAAAATTAGATACTCTTCTGTGATTGGTTAATTTGAATTCCGGCGCGTAATTGGCTCAATTGAGGTAATATGACACGTGAGGGCGGATTGACCAATCAAAAATACGGATTTTTGATCGTTAAAATTCGACCCTAGGAAACGGCGACAACAAATTGGTTTCTATTTACGAGTGCGATCTCTAAAATTGCGGCGACTACTCCTTTGAAGGGTCATTTTCAGGCAGAGCGGAATTTAACTCGAAAGATCCAAAAACGTCGCTTAAAGGTTCTAACATTGCTCAATCCGACGGCTATAATTACAGTCTTAACCTTGACATGACTTCAAATTCTTGAATTAGGAGATTAATCGGGTTCTAGAATGAATCACAATAGGCTAATTGTCTCACTGGACATACGTAACGGCCACGTTTATATTGTCTGAGAAAATAAACAAACACATTTAACTTTTGTCCGAAAACGCCGAATCTATTGTGTTTTGAAGATAAAAGTGGAAAGATCTACAAACGTTGCGCCGGGGGAGCTAAAACCTGATGCTATCTCCAAGAAAAACACGGGTGATCTTCGCGGAGGCAACTTTCGCGTTAAACTCTCGTTATAAAAGCCGAAGTGGCTTAAATAGGGGGTGACGTAACGGTAATTGGACCGAAGTATCTCAATGGCAGGTTGTAGGGATTAAAATGGAACTGATTTTGACGAACCGGGGGTGCAAATGGAATTGAAGGCCAAGTGGAATGGAGGGATATACGACGCACTTATCATTGCGACGTGAGGCATTAGACCCACAACTATGTAGACCGTACCCTAAAGGGCTAGCACAATCAATGATAAAGACATACCAGCATACCTATCCTGTTGTTATGTCATAACTATGTTTACCCATTATATTTAGGATACAATCAACCTAAGTGATCGAAACAAAGTACATAGGCTGTAAACACCAAATTACTGCTATAAAAGAAGGAAAAGAAAGGCTCATAAATTAATCAACATAACTTCAAGACCTACCATACGACCCGCTTCGTTGTTGTGCATGTTCATGGCCTTTCGTGCTCTGTCCTTTCGTCGTTTAGGGGAGATATTATCTCGCTCTCTCGCATCAATGAATTCCCGGGCGAACCCGTAAGCGTACTCAGTGTTGTCGCCACATCCGCCCCAGCGCTATACAGAAATTGACAGTTTGATTAAATTTGGTGATTTTTATTTCCTAAACATGATAAAAGCTTGGGTGTAAGTGGATTTCTGGGTGGAGGGTAAAAATAAAACGGACCCACAGACGTGGAATTTTTAATAACTTTTTAAGATTTTTGTGAGATTTTTTACGGTAATTTTTTGGTCATTTAAACATTTTTCGACGGGGGAGGGGGTAGTGCAAAAAAATAAACAATCAATTGAAGATCAACAAATGTTGTTTTGTTGTTTTTTCAATGAAAGAAAATTCACCAGTGGAGGTCGCTTATCAAGGTTTATATAAATACGACACATTCCGGTTTTATCTGATTTCAACAAAAACCACAAACATCAAAGTTTCCATTCGCAGAGGTGGTCGTAAGTTCGTACATTGAAAATAATATTAATTACGCATTTTTTTCTTATCATAAAAAGGTTTAACACGCCCGTTTGCTCTTTTCGCCGTTTTACCTATAGTTCCTAATTCATATAACCCGAAAACTCAGTGCACAAACGCACTGTTATACCAGGGGTACACCCATTGGTTTTCCATATACACTACCACCCCTATTTATATATCGTTGTTCATTGTCAATAAAAGCATTGATCATCGACAAACAAACAAACTTGTAAATGCTAGCTTGTGCTGTATCATCAACTAGTATATACATTGTTTAGTCTACAAACACTAGACCGCTTAGAGGCGAGAAAGATAGACGTTATACTGTTTTCAATACACTGTGAAATATGGTTTTGGAATAGACAGCGGGTTATCGTTGATTTGTGTATACATACCAAAAAAGATTTGTATACATACATCAAAGCCTGGCAGTTTACCGCCTGTGATTTGTGTACATTGTGATGCGATAAAGAGATATTGCAGAGGCTATTGTTCGTAATAACACCATGTGTATGTATACTAGCAGTATGTAGGCTAGGTTGCACTGGGTCTATGGCATTTTTTGTGTTTTGTAGCAGTACTTCAAATAAATGCTCTGTGTTGTATATAATTATCCCATGTAATTATAAATCTTTCGGTGTCATTTATTTATATATAGTACTGTAACCCGCCATTATTGTAAATTAAACACATTCAACTAATGTGAACGACATGTTATAAAATAATCATTACAAAAAAAACAAGTGTAACCCAATTATACGCACAATCTAATAAGCGTCACTTTTCAAACATTATGACGTCAATTGCAAGACATTTTTTTGATTTGTTTATGTACCGAAATTATTTCTTAACACACTAACCCCATAAATTAACGCAGAGTAACCACTAAACCCAGACTAACCCTTCTAAACCCGCCAAAGCCCCCGAAAAAAATGTGTCAGGCGCCATAAAAACGTCCCCAAACATGTTAAGTCCAATAATTTTTACCCAAACCGCCTAAACAAGAATTAAAGCAACAACGTGTGTTTAAAAGATAAAATTATCGCGTTTGTTTATCTATGTACACTGAGCAAACCAATCGAACAGCATAGACCGCAGTAAATGAACCAAAAACCGCTTTAAATCCAGCTGGCTTTCTATATGAGGGACCACCCTTACTGCTAATTTGTAACGAAATAATTAAAAATATTTGATTTAATTTCAAAAGAACCACACACACGAACAAGGAACCCTAAACAAAGCCAGAAAGTACAAGAGGATAGGTCCAAAATATTAAATTTAAAAAAGGGGACATCTACCAGCCCTTCAAAAACGTACAACCTTGCCGCAATAAATAAAAAGGTGCAAAGAAGGAAGTAGTAGGATTACTTACCCAACTCGGGTCCAGTCCGTCCGGCCTTGCGACGTTACTGCAACCACATTCCCGTAGCTGCTCGTTCTTGCAAGCCCTCGCTACCGCCACAACCACTCCAGCAGCAGATATCGCGTAGGTGAATGCTGTCTCTTTGCTCCCTGCATATTCACCATGGGGTTAGTGTGACGTTATAGAAATGCAGCGTGACGTCACTTGCGTTACGTCATAAGGGTGGTAAAATAGGCAGGAGGCGCAAAATCGCGAACCTCTAAGCAGGTATTAATGAACGGTGGGAGGCATGTGTTAATCAGATGGTGTGGATATCAAGGTTTATTTGTTTCAAAAACCTGAAAGAGAAATATGATACGGAGTCACAGTGCTGTTTATCAAGATAAGTTGATAAGTAAATACAAATGTAATGGCCGAAACTGATCACAATACCTGACAAAACGGATCGCTTGTCAAGGTATTTTAAACATCTAGTTTTGTGTCTTAGACGACAAAGGAAATGGCCATTAGTTGTTTTCGAAAGTTAATATCCGTTGTGACGTGACAATGGAGATTCAGTGTAGCATTGTGACATCACAATACGTCATAATATAGGACGTAACAAAGGAAGTGTTTATTACAATTACCGGCAGCTGTTGACCCCAGTCATATAGGATCCAACCTACATCACATCTTATCTAATAAAATTGAAACTTTCGAGTATCTTAGCAAAACATTTATGCTTTTTAAGAAAAATATAGAGTTTTGAGTTTTAAAGGTTCTTTTCAATAAAATAGTCATGGATTTAGGTCCAAATTAACCTAATGTAAGTAAAAAGATGGTATATTATTGCTTGTTTTTAAATGGTTGGAATGTTATTGGATTCCAAACGAACTTAATTTGAAAAGTTTTATATCAACTGACAATACCTACATAATCGAGAGAAATCACTTTAAGACTTATCTCATACACCTAAATTTAGCTGACAGAAAAGTACACTCAAAACAAATGTGAATGAGGGCGCTTTGCAAAGCTGTGTTTTGTAATTATATCTGTTTAGAAATAATCTTTTCCGTTCGGGAACTTCGTTTTGAAGTCTTCAGCTCTGCGAGCGCGGTTCACTTATTACGTAATAATAGAATCTAAAAAACGCGCGATTCCGGTGCGAAAAATATTTAGAACACACCGATTGTGTTAGCATTGTTACGTCATTGGAGCGTTACAAAATAAATTGTTTAGCAATAAACCGAAAATCGCGGCTCTAAAGGATATTTTTAACGAGTCAGTATTTATAAACCGCCCGCGTAAAACTGTCGGTGGAAGCGATTTTTAATTAACTCATGACAACACGGGAAGACTGATCTACGGTTAAAGGCAAGCAATTACGAAACGGAAATTTTATGCTTTTAAACCGGCCGTATCAATCAACAGTGGTAACGTACTACTGGGCGTGTGTTGTTATAATCAGAACCCGCTGAACTTCGCAAAAATCCACTTTATGTTCATGGTCACTGGGCCGTGGTTAAGAACAGTAAACAGAATACAGTTTTGGGCAAAACCGAACAAAAATCAAGAAAAATACGAAAAAAAACGAAAAATCGAAAACCAGCTGCAAGGCCGTTTATCAGCTGTTTATTGGCGCGGAAAAATAACCCCCTCAAAAAGCGTTTTTTTGGCGGATTTAAAAATTAATGGGCCACCTGTATCGAGTTATCTAAATACAGTGGTTTGCAGGTTTATAAGGGGTTCGGTTTTTAGGCAAGTTATAAATTAACCAAATTTGGGCGCCATTGCATTATATTGTCCAATTGGTCGGGACGTTTTATCCGATTTAGAGAAATATGAAAACAATAAAATTGTTTTGGGGTAAAATTAATTTAATTTTCGGTTTGGGGCTGTTTGCTTAAGGTGGCTCCGTTAACCCCTAGATTGACATATTTCGATGCCGGGAAGTCGTAAAACTGCTGGAAAATGTCGCATGAGTGGCTGTGAAAATAACCGGCAGAATTTGAGGCGTTGGACGTCACGACCAAGGACGCGAAAACTAATCGAGCAAGAAAAATAGCAATCGATTGACAGGGGAACCCACCGATTTTAAGGACTTTTCCGAAGACGCTACTGTCGTCCACAGTCGAGCAGTTCCACCGTTGACCTCTGAACTGCCATTTGCACTCGTTGATACCAATACCAGCACCCTCGCTAACATACGGCATATGTGAGGCATAGCGTTGGCAGAGTGCTCTCTGGTTGCGGGAAAGCCCCTCCAACTGACCACATATGGGGCGGGTACCCAGGACAAGGGCATCCATCATGGGTCGCGTGGCAATTGACCTGTGCGGGAAAGAGGGGCGTAAAAATAGAATTTCGATGAACTAAATTACCAACAAAGGAGTTTTGAGGCCTTACAAAAGAAGTACAACTGTCTTGCACATGGATTGTTCACTGTATCGGCCACTTTCACGCGCCACTACATTTTCCCACGATCGTCTATGACGTGAACAACTATCATTGTTTGCTAACAGCGCCAAACTTAACACTCAATCTGGGACAGCGTCAGCTGCCGCATAATACCAACTGTGATGTCGCAAACCTAATTTGTGACGTCACCTTCGCAGTCTGGGTCGCGAAATGAAATTTACGATCCGCGAATATTATAGCCTATCGGTTGTGACGTCACGAGGACGCGAAATATCGCGGTTGGACGCGAATCGACCAATCAAACAGCGGAGTTCAAGTCACGTGCTTTACCGACCGGAAACGATTTTCATATTTTCGAGTGAAATCGACGTCGCGACTATTACGTCATAAAAGGTTGCGAATCGAAGCGTGACGTAGATGGTTTTACTACTTAACAAGGCGCCATGTGTGGGTGCCACTTGTGGGTCAACTTGGTTGGTATTCCTCGTGGGTGGGGTGGGGCGTTATCTTATGCGGGCAGTCGGGTTGCTGGTGTTGTTACACTGTGTTTATTATGATTTTGGAAGATTAATGAAATGCTATTGGGTTGATGTAATGTAAAGATGTTGGCCTTGTGCACAGTAATACAATTTTCACTGTGTTGCTGGAGCTATTACAGTGGGTTGATAGCAAGATACGAATTTCGACGATCATTAGATACTACGAGCTGCAGCAATGTTAAACGGCTTTGTTAAATGCAAACAATGCAAGGGGTGGGATTGGAACCCAGTGCCCCATGGTTACACGCGAATGTCGGAACGCAAACACTCCGAAACCGGATCTCCGAATCAAACGAAATTCCTGTCTATTCAAATCCGTGACAGTTTAAGCCGGGCAAATAAAGAGTTTTCAATCGAGCCAGCGAAAATTTAATCCGTTCTTTGATAGAAGATTTGCTAAATCCGTTCGTTTTAATGAATTTTAAGGCGGAGAATGGGTTTCTGAAGGAATTTTGAACCTGTTTTTGTAAAACACGCGTTTGTAGTGAGGGTATTGTTCAGCTACTGCTTTAATGTGCGGATCGGACTCAGCGAAACGGATTCCAAGAAATCAAGTTTAACCTTATCGTGCTGCATTCAAAATTATCTACTTTACATTTCGCTTTCGGTAATTTGTTTGCAAAAAAATCTCAAAAACATTTCGAACTACGATTAAAACCCGTTGAAAGCGTAGACGCAATTGCTTAATATCGATTATTAATCGTGGGTCGTATATTAACAAGATCAGAGGAGTTTACCGACTTTGCTTGACTCACGGTTGTAATGACTAGAAACAAACATTACAAACCGTTGACCGTTTTCCCCGCAAATTATGACTTTTATAGCGTAAATTAAGAAAGGTTTTTAATTTATGAGATTAATATGAACGCTTACCACCAGTATGAGGACGTGGGCGTTGTAACTTGAAGCATCAGGCATAGAATCAACATCGAGTAACTGCTTTGCGGTCGGCCGGCTTTGTGTTCCATATTTGCCGCAGGAATTTCAGCTTCGAGTCGATAATCCGTTTGTTGATAATTCAAACCGCTTTAAGGCGAATGGTTTTTGAAACTCTAACTTTATGCGATTTACAGAATTGCTAAGCTGTTATGCTGCATGAAGTAATAGATGGTTAGCACTGAATATGCAATGATCTAACATACAAATCCAACAAAAGTGATAAATAATCATCTAATACAAATATAATACTGATAATCACATATTCTTATTTATCTTGACTTGCTAGGAGAATAAATACACTTATTTTCGGTTTTCTTCCATTATAATCGTTTTAAAGTCGTATATCATAATAAAACGAAGTAAACCCGCTATATACCCTACTGCAAAACTGAAATATGCAAGCTGTGATAAAATGCGAAGCTAATCCATCAAAAACCCTTAATATTTCTTCTAAGCAAACATGACTTGCTCAGTACGCTGAATGCTTTCTTACACTAAGTTACCGAAGCACCCAAGCCGACTAGTTTCCTTGGCAATCGAATCGCTCAATTGAGAGACAGACTTATCTCGTGTGTTAAAAGCAACTCGGAGCTTTTTTCCCTTCGAATCCAGCGGAGTTGGTTGTCGCCTCTCACGCATGGCAACTCTACCCTCCCGACCCACTACGCGCAATTTACACCAAGCTTTAACACGCAAGTCTCGTCATAACTTAGTCGCACGTGCCTAGAATGCTAGTAGTGGCTAAACACAACAAAACACGAGCTTTTGGTCAAAAACAAACTTAAACAGCCCACACGAACTGGTTAAACACATTAAACAAAGTTCAAATTCCGATTACATAGCATTCCAAGTTGCCCGGAGTTTTATACTCAGTGCAGCCATTGTTACAACTGCTTTCGTCATAAGCAACAATTATTTGATAAGAATCGCGATTGTTTCGGTGCTTTGATCGCGGCTTCGGGCGAATTCGAGTTTCCACCCAAAACAACTGTTCCCGAATGCCTAGTTTCCGTTCAATTGTGACGTCATAATGGGCAACAAATGTTACAGACGATGTCTGCATCTCGTCAAAAATCCGTTTCATCTCACAATGCCCATTATGCGCTCATTAATGGCGTTCATAGTGGGCATTCTTACAACACAAGGTCGCACCTCTACAGGGGTCCACGTGGTGCTGATTATGACGCTTCCGATGGGAACAATCACACCAACAATCGGCATTATCTTCGATTCGAGTATCCTTTCATCAATATTCATCCTGCCTCGCGTCACTGACCTATTTATGATAAAACAATGAGAGGAAAAGTTAAAATAGCCACTCCGGAATAAACCATCCTGTTTAGAATTTAACGCTGAATAAAACTTCCTATTTATTGAAATCTCTCTTCTCTACACTGGTCAAACTTCGACCTGTTAACCGCGCCACCAGTGCGTGATAGCGCCGCACAGATATAACCCCCGCCTAGATATACCCAGCAAACCGGGCTATAAGTAAAATCTGCATCCAACGCTTTTGTTAAAAAACTCTAACCTTGACAAGCGCGCCAGCACCACGGCCACCACTACTACTCCTGGCTCGCCCAGACAGACTTTAATATTCTCACATAATTGCAATGCAGGCGATATTAATACCAACGCAACGGTTCCGGAGCCGGTACGCTATTATCGATGTTCATTCTGTTTATACCAGCATGCCGGGGGCAAGTTTAGCTCGAAAAATTTCAAACTTCTCGACAATCAGTTTGGGCATCGCGATATTGGCTTCTAATTGCACATCATCGCTGTGAGTCAATTCAATAAGGACATCGCTTAAATGACACTTAAACACAAGAACATGTGATCGCTTAATGTCTAGTTTTGTGCGTTGACTTTCAAACGTATTTTGCGAGTTGTAGGGACAGTGTAAAATTGGGAATTTTAGGCGTCCGTTTTCCTAGGGGTCAAAAAAACTAAAAACTCAAATTTCTCCGAGCTCACTTTTAAGTGGGTGAGATGCATCCCTAATCTGTCAGCACTTATGACGTCCAAAGAAGGCCCATACGTCACAAAGAATGCGCGATTTTACCAGCATAGTGCTAATGGCTACGCAGCAGTGGATATAAACAAATAATGGGATTTTAAGCTTTTCAGGACTTTGTATGTTTATAATAGACGCTGAGGCCCTGCACGCCTAACTCGAATTTAAACCCGAACTTATACCCGCTTGGCTGCCCGCGTTTATCCGGGGCGATGGCATTGGGGGGAGGGGGTGGTTCTGCGACCAAAGGGAATAATTAAATAAAGGAAAGGGTAAAGTTGGGAAGAAGGACAACTACACACTAAAATAAAGATTATGACAATAGGGTTAATGTTAGGGATGGGGTTAAAGTTAACGTTAGGTATGCGGTTGAGATTTCGGGCAGGGTTAGAATCACTTTCCATAATTTTAGTGAATGGTTTCCCTTCTTTCCCCCTCCCTTCCTTTTAGTTTTGCCCTGTTATGGCACGGGTATTTAGTGATAATACTGCGTGTGTTGTGCCCGTATAGTCCGGTTGCTGTGAAGTTTTTGCAGTGCGTATTATCATTTTACACAACTGCGAAAATGATGAGCCCATTAAATCGACTGAATCGATGTAACGTCCGTTCAGTTCTCTGCACGTATGCAGAAATAATAGTGGACTATTCAAGTGAATGTTATATGATTTTC
The DNA here is from genome assembly GCA_000149265.1 of Ciona savignyi. NCBI lineage: Eukaryota > Metazoa > Chordata > Ascidiacea > Phlebobranchia > Cionidae > Ciona > Ciona savignyi. Next base: position 236,168 of record CH003426.1, read on the forward strand.
TAACAAAAATGTGATATTTGTGACCCCACAGTGGAAAAGCAGGTGTCGTTTTTAAGCGTTGGCACCGCCAAAGTATCACGTACCCCCTTTGTGTTGCAGACTAAAATATCATATCTTTTGGCGAAGAAATAAATGGATCATATCCAAAACAATTTTCATGGGCAGTTTGAACGACTCTGTTACACGCTTGAGGTTTCTAAATCGGAGATCCAAACGTGGTCTAGTGGAAAGGAACGGAGGCGGTAGTCAGAGGGGTATGACTTCGAACTACACCGTGGTTGTTTCTTTGCGGTTGTGCTAGTTGCGAATGTCTTGATCACTGGGTTATCTAAAACTATTCAAATAATTAACTCACCATAAAATCTTTGGCGACTGTAAACATAATGTAACGATTACACCTGTTTTATAACCACCCATTCTTTATCTCACACGGAAATACAGTTTGCTATCAGTTTTCTGAGGACCACCATAGTCAAACCAAAGATTGAGTGTATGTCTTGCTAAATTTGAAAACTCAACCGCGAATGACGTCACACGAAATATATCTCACACGTTCAAGCTGCAGAAAAGTGAAAGATTATTTTCCGATTTTACCGAAAACTCATTTCTGATTCTCTAAAATACAAATAAAACGCGAGAAAAGTAACCATAAGTTTAGAACAGGTGACACTCTCGCCACTAAGAAGGTATTGTATATCGAGTTATGTAAAAGAGTCGCTCGCGCTAACCATTCGGCCACACCGCAGCTAAAATAATTGGAATTGGACATACCACTGGCAGGTTTAACGGTTATGTATACCACCAGTGCTAGAAGTCTACTTAAAATTACATTAGCTTAACCCAAGAAGACTTACCTCTCATTTTTGTTGTTTTTTTCAAGCCACCAAATCTGTTTGGTTCAAGTCACCTAACGCCTTAAAAACGATGATAAATAATTTCGTGGCCGATCATTTTGACAAAAAACGCCAACTGGAATGGAAATACCATTTTTGGATTGAATTATCTTTCGCGGAAAGGTTAAATCCGCAGTGTGTACACGCTCATCCCGATACCTTCAAAGCGAGGCTAATCCGGATTAAATGAACAGGTCACAAACATCTATAATCCAAACCAACCCGATTTTCTTCAAATCTTAAAAATCCATTCGGTCATCACTGCAGCAAAACGCCCGGAAACACTGAATATGACGTTGGACTTTAGTCGAAACGGAACTTAGCGTGATAATTACAATTTAACGCATTTTCATCCTATCGTTGACACATTTTCCCACACGGATAATTACATCAGGGTTTACGATTTTATTCGTCTCTTACATCGTGAATTTATATGTCATAATCAAAAGTGCGCAAAGTTTTACGATTTTTTAATTGAAATTTGAACAAATAAGCCGGTACTTATGGGAGGGCGTGCAATTGTGGCTCGTAAAACATTTAGACGGTTGGCACGACATTTTTACAGCCCCTTCGGTACCTAATTGGGTGATAAGTTCTAGGAAATCATTGAAAACTCTTTTTTTCGTGTGTTTGGAACAGCCTAACCTGAGAAACGCTCCACCTGTCCATCTGATCCGTTACACCCACTCCTGGATCGCTCGCACGGGTCCTGCCACGTCACAAACCACATGAAAGGGTGACTGTGACATCAGATACCGCATTGTTGCGCAATGTTTAGCCCCAACCCAGTTGCACACAAAATAGATCTTCTTACCCCAGCTGTGTCGTGTGAATTATCATTGTTACGTCATTATACTTTATAGAGACGTCACATAAGTCAATATTAGCATCACAAAACTAATAGAGAGCGCATAAATGAAAAGCGTTCGCTTTCGCTACAGCGATTTATTTGTTAAAGCCGAAATTATGTAGCAAGGGTCGGCGGCAAAACAAATTAACATTGTGATGTCATAATAAAGAGCGGTGTCACGCGACGGCGCACCTGCAGCGTTTGTTCCACAACAATGACACTTAACTACGCAACAATTAGCAAATAAAGCGTCTCGAAATCGAAACTTCGGGAAGATTCTAGAATTCGAGCGCGCCGATTAATTCTCGAGTGAAACCTTTGCAAGTGAGCCATTGTTACGTCACAACAAACAAGTGCAATTCGAAAACTCCACAACAAACGAATTGTTTCGAGCCAACAAAATCCTGATCGCGGCCAACATTATACGATTTCTATGGCCATTCGATGATATGAGATACTATAAGATTTCTATTGGATCACAATGTCACGAATTCCACAAACGAGGCCAAGTGAAATTCTAGAAACTTTTAATTAGGAGGTCGACAATGCACCTGTATATCGGCAATACTTGCGAATAAAGGATATTTATATCTTTTTTTTTAATGTTTTAACGACTGTTAGTCTTGCCGTATTATTCTGTCCTGTGCCATAATTTGTTGCAATTGCTGTTATTTCAGATTAAAATAAGTAAACTAAATTAAAAAATGAGTGGAGTTTTAATTAATTGTATTCTCGCCTAGGTTTGTCTGCAGCGTCCGCTATATTTAGTTATATCCTATTTTACGATGTGTTTTATCGAAAGTTCGTTTGTCGGTCTGTTGCTGTAGTTTGATTTGTTTAATTTGCCGTTATTTAATGAAAATATAAATAAACTTAACTTCTTTGCAAGCTCCGGTCAAGGGTTACTGGCGCACTTCCGGAGGTTTCAGACACAGGTTCGATAACAAAATCAAATCCAGTGAAATCCGCTTTTGACCCGAGGTCGTGATTGTTCGTGCTTGCGTCGCTGATTCTAAATATTGCTTGTCACGTCATAATCGCCGCTTTGCAACTATTACTTAGCGCCGCGACAATGGACATGACCTCGTGACGTCACATTCCGGCGGAAGTGTTTCCCGCGCAACCGCATACGTCACTTTCCCCATTATGTCGTCATTGATTGATGACGCAACGAGATAGCGCGCACCCATTGTTACGTTGATAATGAACAGACACGTGATGGATGGGAGCACTGAGAATGTGACGTCACAATGATACTTGTAAAACGCGCTGCAAAACAATCGATGAATCGATAACGTCATAATTACTCTTTGTACTTTTGACAAATTAAATGCACATTGCATTGTGACATAACAAGAGGTCGATGGTAGATCCGATAATTAAAGTTTGAAGCCATTGTCTTGAGCCGCGATTCTCGCGACCACAAAATTCCGCTAAAATTATGAAGTCACATCCGCCAAAAGTTTAACAATATCGGATTTCTATTCCAGAGTTCAAGGTCGCGAAATCTTCCCACGACTCTGTTGTGACGTAATAGACGATACTTGTGTCGTAAGGGAGCGAATTATTGTGTAAATGTCGGAATTTTAAGCGGAATCGGCGGGAAATTGGAAAGGTCTACCCACAATTTCAGAAGGTCCACGTAGTAGAATTTTTACCTGGCTTTTTTAAAGAACCCCCCCACAGAACAGCTGTGTGGTACAATGGTTAACGCGACCGATTTTTATTCTGACTTTTATGCAAAAACGAATTTATTGACGAGTCCATCATAAATTGGAAAGTTCTACCAAAAAATTCGAAAAGCCAATAAGTGGAAATCACACTTTTTAAGAAAGAACCGCCAAGAGAAACTGAATGGTTACCGCGGTCAATTCACATTCCGATTTCTTTATAAAAACGTCCTATAGTGACAAACCCATTATGGGTTCGAAACTTAGTGCAGTATACTAAATATAAAAATGCTGGTTTTGTTTTTTTATTCGTATTTTTTCAACGAATTCCCAATAGAACGCTTGTCTGCCCGAATGATCATCGCGACCGATTTATATTTAAATTTTTAGGCAAAAACAGATTTATTGTCTAGTTCTAGCCCAACATGGATTCTCATTCTAGCCCGATAAAAAGACAACAAATGCTAGTTTCGGGTTTTACTACATTTTATTCAGTTATAACTCAACGTTTTCGTGTTTATTGAAGAAACATCGCGAAGACATTTATTTGTTTTGCTAAGTTTACCGCAGGGACGAAGAGAAACTTTTCCTTTCAAGTGGCCCGAGTCCTCAATTTTATATCTCGTGGTTGGTTCAATGGGTTCCGAGGAAATTTCACCGAAATTTAGATAAATTGTCCCGAAGCTTTTTAGGGTTTTATTCGTTCGAAGTTTTGATGGAAAACAGAAGAAATTTGGGTCAATTTATCTTTTCGTGTTGTCGCTACACCGCGCCCCCATTGTTGAGTTGACTGTGACGTATTTCCGTTGCCGGGGCGCCGACGCTACAATGGCTTTATTTGTTACGTCATCAATGCAGGAACGCGACGTGACGTTGGCGGTCACGTGATCCAGGAATTCGGATCTTGCCCGGCCGGATTTATTATTCCGTCATAATTGGTTTCAAGTCGCCGAAATGTTTCTGTGACGTGACAATACAAGGCCACATGCGAAAGAACGCCGCTTATTGGCGGCAATGATTTATACATTGTGACGTCACAAGGTATTCCTAATTAAGCGATTATGCGACAACAAAGGAAAGAAGAATCAAGTTCGCGAACAGTGACAATAGCGAACGTTGATCAAACATCGTATTTTATACAAATTACACAATTGTGGAACAATGGCCATTGTTCACCGCCAGAACAAACAATGGAGTCACGTGACCAAATATTTTGCAAGGATTTCGATTTAATAATTCGTGTTAGCGTACGCGCGCGATGTGGAATTACCCCCCACTGTCCCATCGATAGCGCTGGGTGAGCTGGGGGGTCGGGAAATGTGGGTGGAATCGCTGGGGTTTAGTTTAATCAACACATAAGGCATCAAGTACTCTTTTGATTTTTTCGTTATTTTTTTACCGGGGTAGGTTGTGTGAACGCATCTGCTTTACTTATCCAGCGTATTATAGCTTGGTGGATTAATGATTCGACTTTTAGTTGAAGGGTTGCGGGATCGAAACTGGTTGCTAGCTAGTTGGTGGTTCTCTTGAGTAAGGCACTTACCGGACACTGTCAGAACTGGGTCAATTAATGAGTTAAACTAAAACAGCAGCAACGTCTTAATAATATTAAACGCACTTTGCAATAGCTTCGATAGCTGGACAGTGGGCATGAATTATCAGAGGGTAGCTGTGTATAAATCCTTCAACGTGATTTCCACATCCATTCAGCTTCGTATTTGTACTATTTATTTAGTCCAGTCTCTCTCACCTTTACCCTTTTCAGCTGCAATGATGTTGAGACTGCCATAAAAAACGGGGTCGAAATTTGACTTGGATTTTGCTGTCCACTCGAAGTCACTTCTCTGGCGGATTTTACGTCAATTTTGGTGAAATCTCTTTTTTGTCGATCATTTCAGTTTTGGACTGCTTTGCGTTTCGTGATAATTTTCGTTCGAATAATAATCGGGTTTGTTTGGAATGAAAGTGTCGCTGTGAGATCACAAAAGGACGCGCGACCGGAACAAACCACTTGAAACAATGGACGTGTCTCGTCGCACGTCAGTTACGTCACAATCGCAAACATTATGATGTAGGTTATGGGAGACCTTTTGATGAACCCAGCGAAACAAAGTTTTGAACGAAGTAAAATTAGAAAATAACCCCTCTAAGTAAATTTGAATCAAAATTGGGTTCATGCAGCCTCCAAATTTTTACCCAGGGATCTCGGGTTAAACTTCAGTGTACACTTTTCCATAAAGAACTTTATGCAATAAGTTTACAATACTTGAATTGTTGGGTTGTCAAAGCACAAAATTGGCAACAAAATAAGATATATATACTATAGATTTCGACTGAGTGCACGTGTTAATGTTATATAATCTATTTGTTGTTGTTTGTCAAGTTGCTGTCTTAACTGCCTATCGCTGGACCCACTACTGGGGCTTTTTGCATGTTGCTTTTATCAAAACTACTTGAGAACACAAATAAAAACTGTTGATCAAAATTAGATTACCATTAATAAAACTTGTTCTACTGTACTATGTACAAGAGGCTTGGATTTTTAACGGAATAAAACGACGTTTAGTCCCTGGTACTATATAAAATAAAATCCATTTAACTTACCTGTATCTACTGCCACAAGTCTAGATACCTTAACTGTACGGTTTAGCTTATTAGCAGCTCGTTTAGTCGTCAACCGAAAGGGCAGGTTCGAAACCAATCGGTAGCTAATCGTTATGTGCTTGGCTATAGCATACGTACCTGAGTCCAGATGTTTAAGGGGTTGGACCAAAACGGTAGTTATTTCACCATCGTATTTAACACACTGCAATGTAACACGACGGTGGGCACGAGGTAATCTAATAATAGCCTGTGCTATAGCCCATTCCTTTACTAAGCATATGACTAAAAAATATAAGTATCATTTTCTATTCAAACCATGATACACTGTTCACGGAAGATTGTAAGTTCCAATAACCACCACAACCTTGATATCGGAGATACATCGATTATCTAAGCTATTTTCATTTAATTATTCGTTGCCTTTTACAGTGAGCGCTAATCGTTATAACACGCCGATGAAAATCCTTTTAGTTTTTACATTGTAGTAAAGTAGTTTACACAGGCATCATACCACTCGAAAGCCAAGAAACAACTGTGAAAGTGATTTTAAAAGGCGAAAGATAAGACATCGAATCGAACAAAAGACTTAGAATTAGCTTACTCATGCAGGTATAACCTCTCAAACACTCCTAATAATAAACACCACTTAAGGCACCTTTCAAAACATAAAAATACATGCTACATTTTTTTAATAATACTAATACTTACCACTTGTTAATACATACTAATACATGTAACCAATTAGTACTTACTTATACATGCCACTTATTAATAGATACGTATACATATCACTTCTTTGTAGATACTAACAAATGCAAATAAAGGTAACTTTTTAACGCATATACTAATACCTACCACTTATTCGTACAGACTAATACATGTCACTTATAAGTACTTGCCACCTTTAAATAGTTTAGTTTATTTTTGGTTTCCACGATGAAAACACGAAGCAGGACCTTTGATAATAATTCGAAAAAACAGGGGAAAAGACGGCAAAATGACAGTCCTTAAAACGCATACTAATATCCATACTAACGTGTTCCACTAGTACATACTAATATATTACACTTATGAGTACATATATTCATACAAATTAATACATGCCCTTATTCGTTATACTAATATACATATCAGGTCCCACTTAGTAATACATATACCATTACTGAAAATAGCCTACAACAAATACACTTACTAATATAGGGGTTGTAACGCCTCACGAAGTACCGTGATAAGCGACACTTTGGAAACATGAGTCATTTCGACAGGTGGAGATACAATTACCGAATCGACAGTATTTATTGTCCTAATCCTTTGTTTTCGGATTAGTTAAGCGTAAAGTGGGGAAGCGATTCGTAAAACAGTCTACAGTCTATTGGCGGAAATCGGGGTTTTGGGACAGTGGCTTTTGTTGTCCTCGCGATTTTTCTAACTTCCTGGTTACTTCTTTCCCCCAAATCAACTTTACTTGAACGGTTGTGTGGCCAAATGGATAAATCGGCCGATTCATACACCACTTGCGATATGAAAAAAGAGTTTAGTTTGAAACCTAACACGGTAAAAAGTGCACTAATAACTAAGGTTTGATGTCTGCCGTTTTTCTGCTTTCTCTTTGATTATTATATTTAGTGGAAATATCTCTATTCCTTATTTTTCTATCAGAACAGGCTTGAAGTACATATATCAATTTCTACAGAACAGTCCTACTGTCAAGCCGATTAAAAAAAATGTCTCAAGATTAAGAGTGGACAAAATACAGAACAACTTGTCGCTTTCGTATATTTGTGATAAATCTAACCTTCTGGTTTGTAAAAATAATTAAAGTAGAATAATCATGTCGTCAGATTCATCTCTTTTTTTGATCGAGATAAGTTTCGAGAAAGATCGTCGTTCAAAATCTATTGTAACGTGTTTAACATCACGAAGAAATTGTTATGTTTATTGGATAGTTTCTCATACACAATATGTTGCTGCTTTGCGTTGTATCCTATCACGATGTGCATACTAGATTTAAATAAAGAAGTGGACACTTGAACGACGGTTTTAGTGAAGCGCCTATCATGGGCTGGAATCTTAGTCCGGTAATAAATTCAAATATCACTAAAAATGAAAACGTATTTTAACTTACACTTTTTTCATGCTTCTACTTTATTGTTCCGTTTAGTTTATTTGCTTCCAAGTTGAAAACAAGTCACAAAACCTATTAAAAAAAACAAAATATAGTAAGAAATGAAAAAACGACAATCGATAACAGTTTCTATAATCAAATTAATTATTCAATGTGGGTAAAGCCAGACGCGGCCGCCAAACCTAATATTAAAGAAAGTCTAAAAACTAAAAAAAGCTATAATGTAATTTTTTTACAATAAAACTGTGAAGATATTACAAAAAAACTAAAACACGGTTTAACTTGTAGGCCTACTGTAACGATTTTTCGTTTTGTTATTTAATTTTTAAATTTTATAAGTTCTTGTTTTTAAAGTATACAAATTAAAGAAATTATTAAGTCAAAACTGTTTTACTTTAACCTGAAGATATTAGATAGAAAGAAAAAATGTTTAACTGTATCGATTTTACTGTTTCGTTTCTTTTATTTTATCGATTTAATAAATTCTTCTTTACTATCACGAAAGGTCGGAAATATTTGCAGTAACGACTGTTGCAGGTACTTCCTGCTCCAATGATTATTATCGGATTCTGTAAGCGTCGTCGTTGTAATGAAAGTACGAAGTAGTGTTACCACTTAGGCGATGCATTAGCGTTGTTAATCAGCATTACCAAAGATCGCCCGATAGTTCACGAATCCCGCGTCTTATCGATGCCTCCTTCTCCTCCAATTCTAGACCACAAACCACCTGTTTTATGACGTCACAATCTCGTGCAGACGCCCCATTCATTGTTATTCGATGCAATCATTTGTCACGAAGAATTATGTCACAAAGAGGCCAATGACGTCAGAAACAAGTGGCTTAACCGATTTGATTCTAAATTAAAAAGTTGGACCTCTGAAATACCCATTCACCCTAAACCACATGAATTTGAAACTTTTTTGCTATTTTAATACCGCTGCCAATTTATGCGTCTCGGGCATCATCTGGCGGTTGCCGATTTTAAAACGGCAAATTTTCTTACCAACCAAAATGAAGTTTTTATCTTTGGCTGAGTTTTATCTTTAATTTAAACCATGACCACTATACTTTATTACGTATTGCAGTCAAACCAGTTTGACCGGGCATTTTATAATTTTCCTCGATTTCTACTTTGAATTAGTTAAGCTTGGCCAACTAACAGCCGGTAAGTTAGGGATTATTTGAAATTGGATTATTGGGCTGCATGTTTTGACCACGTGAAACAAGCTGAACTAGCTCATGTAAACCGTCGATTATCAGTGTGAAAAACAAAAAGTACTCAATTACAGAGTAATATTGCATTTACACGTTAATAATTTTCCAATGGTAATAAATTACGAGATTACATAATTAATGAATGCGATTACTATTACTATTTCACTAACACTACTATTTACATTACAGGCCGACATGGATAAAAAGTTCGTATGCATGAAGATCTTTATGTTTGGATCGGTGGTTTCATCAGCAAGCAATTCCTGCAAAGCTTTTCTTTTCGTGAGTTATATTGGTTTTTATAATTTTGCAATTATTTATATAATGTAAAGGTAAAATTTTTAGTTGCCTTGTTTCTTATTATATAGTTCATTTAAAAAACATACTTGCACAACATATCAAAAGTAAAATACGTAAGTGAAAATTATCTTTGCCGTGGAATCCAATTGGTTTAAATTACATAAGTATCGGTTAGTTCGTATAACTCATAAGTTTGTTCTTTCCCCCTTAATGTACTTTCACGTAATAGATTATTTTTAATTTTCCTATTTATTATCCAAAGTATTCGTCTGGTAAATTCATCTTTGCTCTATATATATGTATTTATTCCCAAAATCGAGTTGATGTTTTTTACTGATTATTTCAGCCTTAAAAATATAGATTGCTTTGGTTACAAGTAAATTAGGCGTTGCATTATTACTCGTTTGGTTATATAATATAATTAATTTTGTTATTTGCGTTTTCTGTTTGCACGCATAGTTTGTTAGTACTTCTATTTCTTTAATTATTATTTCGGTTAGCTGACATTCCGTAAGAATGTGCTTTATATTGTTTGATCTACTTCCGCAAAATTTGCATTTTCTATTTAATAATTTATCGTTTTGATAATGCGTTCCAATTTTATTTTTATACCAATCGCCGAAATGATATGCGTTGTGTGCTATTTTGCCATTTCTATCTCGTTCTACGTTATTAAAGGGATGTTTAGTTAATTTATCATTTAGCGTAATTTGTGACCATTTTATTATCTCATTATTCCCACGTAATATATTCGCTTGCGCCTTATCTTTTAATAGTACTAGGTAAATGGGTTTTAATTTATTCGATTTCCATTGGAAATCTTTCCGTCGTAAAGTATAAATCGTTTGTCGAATTTCCTTATAAAAGTCGTTTGGTTTTGTTGCATTTAAGGCCGAGTTCGTATATACATGTTTGTTTATTAATTTCATGGTTGACGCTAAATTGAACGTGTCCATTCTTGTGAGATCGTTTCCACTTTTTCTAGTGTGCTAATTTCATATAATCGAGTTGCTCTTACAGCTTTTAATTTTAGTGATATATCTGGGGCACACAATCCTCCATCATTAGGCTGCGCAATTAGTTTTTTCCGTGCTATTCTGTCAATTTTTTGTGGTAACCATATAAATTTATATATATATTAAGTTATTAATTTCGTTAATAAATTGTTTAGGAAGTATTATATGTCTTCCGATCGTTAACAATTGTGGCATAAAGAGCGAGTTTATTATAATAATTCTACCTTTTAATGTTAGTTTTCGCTTAAGATTTTTCCAATATAAAGCATTTATATATAACGCGTCGAGCTTTTGCTCAATGTAGTGTGATAACTTCCCTTGCGTTTTTCCAAACATATGGATAAAACATCCTATTCTGTTTTAACAACTGTAGTTTTTTACATATTTTTTAGTCTTTAAACATATAAAGGAGCGGAAAATAAACTTAAACTAAATTACCCACACGGTAGCGCTGAAAAGCAACAACCACCGATAACCGACTTTAGCGACCACATATTAGTCAAGTGTATAGAATAGCTTGAATAATACGGTATTCCTATACATTAGTCATAAAAGCTCCCCCGCCAAGGCGCCACCAACGTTGTATAATAATCCACCGCACACGGCTGGAATCACGAACTCAAAGATTTAAGTTGGAACTCGACCCCCATGGTTGTGATGTTTAATCCCATTTTGTGAATCGGATTGTTGCCTTTCTCCATTCGTGAATTAAATTCCAGAATTCCAAGTTCTTCAAACGAACTCTAACATCTAACTCCAAATTTCTAGTACTTTAACCCAGGCCTGTAAACCCAGGATCCCTTGTTCTCCAACCCTGGCATAGATTTAAACCCAGGATCCCTGGTTCTTCAACCCTGACACCGATGTAAACCCAGGATCCCTTGTTCTCCAACCCTGGCATAGATTTAAACCCAGGATCCCTGGTTCTTCAACCCTGACACCGATGTAAACCCAGGATCCCTTGTTCTCCAACCCTGGCATAGATTTAAACCCAGGATCCATAGTTTTACAACCCTAGCATAAAATTAAATCCAGGATCCTTGTTATTCAACCCTGACATGGATTTGAACCCAGAATCCCTGGTTCTCTCCCTGCCATTCATTTAAAAACCTGGGTATCTGTTTTTTCAACCATGGGCTCAATTTGAAAACAGGATCCATTGTTTTACAACCCTAGCATAGAATAAATCCAGGATCTTTGTTATCCAACCATGACCCGGATTCGAACCCGGAATCTATGGTTTTCTAAACCCTAGCCTGTATTTAATTCCAGGATCCCTGGTTCTCTAATCCTAGCATGGATTCAAATCAAGCATTCTGATATTACTTGGAAACTAGCTAAACAAGACACAAATCACAAATCACATGACAAAATGTTATTCAGCATTGGGTTAAAAACAAAAGTGCAAGTTGTGGACACTGGAGGGGCAAGAGAGCTGCCACACGCGGAGTAAGAGAGCACCAAGCACGTAACACTGCTTTGTTATTTCATCAGCAATACTGCAGAATTTGGAAGATCACAAAATATGGGCACATCACCAAGTGAGAATCTAAGCCCAAATTCCTTCTGCATCCGCCTACAACATAGTTTCATTGGAATTATTAAGAAAATAAAACATGCACCGGGGAAAACTAAAGGAGGGAAATAGGGAAACTGCTCACTAAAATGAAGATTAAAGTGTTAGAGATAGTTCTGTGGTTGAGATTATAACTTAAAGCAGTGTTCTGCAACCTATTTTTACTTGAGGCACATTTAAAAACTTTTCCCGTTTCTATAGTTTTAATAAGCAGTTTCCTTTCTTTCCTCCTTCTTCCCCCTTTTAGCATTTCCCCACTGCACCAGTCATGTAGTGGTGAATATACTGGTTGTGACCTTTCTAGCGAACTGGTTAGTTTATATGGTTTATTAGATTGTAAGATTGTGGGTTCGATAACAACTCTTAGCTGGTCGGTTGTGAAAGCACTTAGCAGATTTTACTGGAACCCAGTGGGTTAATGGGTTAAACTAAAACTATAGAAACTTTTCAAACACATATAATAAACAGTTGGCTCAAGCTTTTTGGTCCCACCCTTTGGGATATATAGAAGTATTCCATCCTACTGATAAACCATGGAAATATTTACCTCTTTCACCTTGCCGTCATTATTCGAGTCCGGGTCGGAATCAAAGTTTTGCTGCATAAGCTTCAATCGGTTTTGCGTCTGGTTGGAAAGTGGCCTGATTACTTCATGTGACGATAATGAAACACAAAGAGATGTAAACGATGATTTACAGTGTGGAACACAGTTTTGTATATTAGGTAAAACTTGAAAAACTAAAAGTAAAAGGAAATGCTGATATGTTATGTTTTGGGAAACACTATGGACGTTGCATAACTCTGTGGATCAGTAGGTAAAATAAATCATTGTTTCAGTCATATGCATTACACTGCAATAGGATTGTTGACATAATTCGACAATTTTTCAATTTTTTTTTACTCTCAGTGTTTTTTATATAGAGGTAAAGATACACATATCTGATCCACGGATCAGGGCATTCAATGCTTGCTGTTTAAATTCAACATATTCCCTCCCATCCACGGGGTAAACATTCAACTGACACAGCCTTGTGTTTTGGGTATTCTCAGAGCAACAAAATGCTGATGATTAATTCAAAATTGTTAAAATCAGAAGCCCGCAACTTTTTGAATGCAATGTGCCATTTTATAAATAAAATCAGACCGAAAGCAACTTGCCAACCATTGTACTGTTTACATAATTAGTTGCCTAATTTGAATATAAGTAATTAAGACTGTTGCTAATAATAAAGACTGTTAATTTACATGCTTTACGAATTCTCCGCCAGTTTATTTTGTGCAGCGAAGACAGTTTGGATTTGTACATGCTTACAGTGTAGAATTTTGCGTGTACGTTAAGTCACACGGCAGCCATGAAAAAACCTCTCACATGCTACATTTGGCACTTTTGTCAAGGGATAACGAACCCTGTTCCAAATTTTAATCCAGTGTTTTCCCATGGGATATAATCACGGAAACGGAACATCGAATACCTGTTGTTTAAGTTGCTGCACCAACGAATCCTTCTCCCGACGGAGCAAGCAGACTTCCTCGGCGTTTGTCTTCTTGCGCGATTGGGAGAGCTCAAGGAGAGCGATGTTCGAGTCTTTCTCGCTGATCGCAGCCAACAGCGCCTCCTGCCTATGAAGATTGTTTGTACCACGAGCTCGCAGTCCAGGTGCCGGAAATATTCGCAGACATTTTTTAGGTGTATTTCATGAATTTGGTAATTTTTAAGGTGTATTTATTGAATTTAATAATTTTTGAGGTGTATTTACTGACATTTTAACCACAGTCAAATCATGTTACTATGCCACATTGCTATCGCTGCTATACCACTTTTACAGTACAGTGCACTATAGCCATTTTACAAATCTTTGCTACTATGCCACTTTACCCAAGTCCCTACAGGTGACACAGTAACAAGATTAGATTGTAATTTTCTTGGACAATCAGACATTTATGAGAGACCTCACACACTGCAACCGGGATGCAGCAATGTAAAACGAAGCATTTAACCACTTTACGTTCACAGTCAGGTAGCTGAAGCTTTTACACAGTGCATGATAAACCACTAAATGAGACATGAATATCAAGTTGAATAACTATAAGGTTCCACTAGGTTGGTGGAATGCACAGTAGCTTGCCTGGAGGCAAATCACAAAGATAGACTTGATTGTTTAAAAATTCTACCAAACCCCACAAACAGAAGATGAAAAGTTTACTAGTCGATCTGATTAGACAATAAAACTGCATCATGTTTATCCCGGGTGGGAAAAGTCAGATTACCATTTTTTAACGACCCAACATATACCAATGTTGGGTTGGTACAATTAATAATATATATTGCAATCTGCAAGTGTGATGGAACATGGTTTCCATGTACAGTAATACACCTCATGTTCACAGTCAGGCACAGTATAAACCTCACACCCACATTCGAGTACAGTATTTCTGCTTATGCCTACAGTCGAGCGCCGCAATACACCTTATCCCCACAGTCGAGCTCAGTAATACACCTCATGCCCACAGTCGAGCTCAGTAATACACCTCATGCTCACAGTTGAGCTCAGTAATACACCTCATTCCCACAGTTAAACACAGTAATACACCTCATGCCCACAGTTGAACACAGTAATACACCTCATGCTCACAGTCGAGCTCAGTAATAAGCCTCATGTCTACAGTCGAGCAGAGTAATAAACCTCACTCTCAAGCACAGTATTTCTGCTCATGTCCACAGTCGAGCACCGGAATACACCTTATGCACACAGTCGAGCACAGCAATACACCTCATGCCCACAGTAGAGCACAGTAATACACCACATGCCCACAGTCAACCCACTTCATCTCGAGACGCTCCTCCAATTGCTTCCTCCTCTCCATCTTCATCTTGACGAGGATTCGATCCTTGGATGTGAGGGAGGACTCCACCGATGTCAACTTCTTTCCGACCTCATCCAACTTGGACTTTGTTTTGCTCAGCTCCTCCGTGGTTTCGGAAACTTTGTGAAGGAGAAAAAC
>CH003426.1:256251-286028 GCA_000149265.1 Ciona savignyi
ATGAAAACTCCCCTATTGCAATAAAAATGTATTTATAAAATAACAAATAAACAACAAATAGCTATAACCATTCGTAAAATTTGTTTACTAAAAAAATTGGGATAATTTATACTAAAAATTCAATAATATTAAATATCAAAATTGGTATAACATAATGTTTAATTTAACAAATTGGAGAATTTTTCATTAAAAATTGGTCAAATATTTAAAATATTTTATACTAAAAAAATGAAATCGAATTTAATTAAAAAAATTTAATATTTAAAAATTGTAATAATATGATCACCAAACTATTGTATAATATGTATGTTTATTTAACAAATTGGGGTAAAATTTAATTTAAACATGTGGAATAATATATAAGTCAAAAAAATTAAAAATTCACAAACTTTATCTGCAAGAGCTTCTTCCATTGTTGTAAGTGCTGAGTCACTGGTACATGAATCTTGCTCCAATTCTGCCATAGCTCTCTTGTTTTCATCCAATACCCTGTCTTTATCTCTTAGAACTTCTGATAAGCTTTCAATCTGCAAAAAAGATTTCGCACGAGTTTACCAAATAAAATAAAATGACAAACATTAAAATTATGTGTAGCTTGATAAGTTAGTGTGTCGTCTTTTAGCCGAAAGGTAGCAATATCGAAAACGGTCGCAAGTTAGTTGGTTGTGTTCTTGGGTAAGGTAATATGCAAATATCATCTGAGTCCAGCGGATTAATAGGTTCTACTAAAATGAAAGAACGTCTTAATCATATACAACACACTGCAAATAGCTCCATCAATAGCGCCCCCCATGGTAAGGGTGAGGTAATCTAACAATTGCCTGTGTTGTAATTCCATCTGCGTTTCCCCCTATAAAGGAATAAATAAGAATATCCTATCCTAACTACAGTAGTAAAACACGAGGATGAGGTAATTTAACGTGTGGTAACGTCTCTTTCTTCTTACCATTCACCGGGTTAAAACATGAACATCAAATAAACATATCCTCTCCGAGTAGGATAGATGGCATACCGATAGTATCATAAACAAATTGGACATATGAGACTCATTGTTTCGGAAGTCGAAAGCATATTCAAAATCATGGTATAATATCTATATATCGTCAACAGAAACATTGATAACGATCATTCTTTCTGCTTCAGTTTCACATATAAATATATAAAACTGGGTTTTTCATGACCAGCCATTTTTTTTCTTTATTTAAATAATAAACAGACAAAATCAGAAAATATATTTTTCATTAAACTTTAAAATGTCTGATCCAAAAAAAATTCTGAACGTCGGCTTTCTATATCTATGATTACTTAGAATAAATTTTGGTTGATGCTTCAACGGTAGGAAAGAACTGGCATTTTAAAGTTAAAATCACAAAATCCAGTTTATCACCTTTTTATGAAGAACCATTATTTTCCTGTCCTTGACATCGAGGGTGTCACGTAAATGTGACAACTCAGCGGTGTCACCACTTTTATCCTCCTGGAGCCGCAAGAGATAATCCTGTTTCTCGTCGAGAACTGCTTGTTTCTCGTCTAATCGCATGCGCAACGAGTCAACCTGTGAAGTAATCTAGTTAGTGATGTCATAACAAGGTGGTGTAATAATTATGAGGTCATAATAATGTGGGTGATGTCAAAATATAGGTGGAGCCATAATTGTATGATGTCACAGTATGGGTCATGTCATAATGTTGATGATGTCATAATGTGTGTGGAGCCATAATTGTATGATGTCACAGTATGGGTCATGTCATAATTATATGATGTCACATTATGTGTGAATTCAAAAATTTATTATAGCAAAAGAAACTCGACAGCGAGCAGGAGTTTCAAACCTCCGATTGCAGCACTGACGCTCGCTGATCCTTTGCCGCCAGCGATTCCTTCAAGACATCGATATGTTGACGACTGTCGGATTGCTGGTTGTTTAAAGTGTCGAGTCGTGTTTGCAACGTCACAATCTCCGTCTCCTTCTTCTGTACGTCCGACTTCAAAGTGTCGATCTGCACGAAGAGCAATTCCCATTTAAATAATTACGGACAAATGCGTAATTCGTTATTTTGATTTGACTTCCGTAACGTAATTCCAACATTCGTAATTATGTAACTGAAACTAAACGAAATTTCGTAATTCTGCCGAGCTCTACCAGACATTACAAAATAAGGCAAGTATATTTTATGTTGGTGCATTTTTGCACCCATTTAAAATACAGTAAGTTAACATCTTAACATAAATTAGCACTGTTGCGATGATATAGAGATAGAGGTAGAAATGAGACCAAATGTCCGCAAACCATACTGTACAGTTTGTATACTTGTATTGTCACATGCCTTGACGATTATTCCGATCTGCGAAACTGCCAATATAACAGTAAAGGCAGGAGACGATGTTGAAATCAAGTGCCATGGCTACAAAATTTCTGAGGGCGAGTCAAACAAAATAACATGGCGACATCTATGTCACCAACCTTATGCTTCATGAAATCTGCATGGCTTTTCACCACTTCCAACTGCTTCATATCCTCGTTGTGCTGAGTCATGCCGACCTCGGCGTTATGGTTCACAGACTCTAACTCCAACTCTAGTTCGTGATTGGAACGTTCTAGAGATGAAATTTTCGACTCCTGTTTCGAAAAACGAATAAAAATATATAAATCCTGGATAAATACTCGATATTTACATGATAAATAAGTCTTGATTTAAACAGATATTCAAGACACATTTCAGCTTGACCTACTTTAAATAATACGATGGGTACCCTAAGCTGTGAAACAGACCCAATTCTGTAAAATGTGGAAAAGAATCAATGACTCGTGAAATTTGGCCTAAAGAAGTCTCAAAAAAGTTTAAATAATTAATTTCAACAATGGATAAGATTTACCTGTCTACCATTTGTTTGATTATCATCGAATTTGTGATATTATTATCCAAACTTTTTAATACTAAGAATTATCAAGCAGGTTTAACTCGAGGTGTTATAACAAATTTTGCATCATTTTCTATTTTTTTTATTAATCGATACATGTAAACATCTTTGTTGTGATGCTAAAAAATGTAATAACATTGTGGGCAACTTAAGGTGATTTTCCTTTTTTTATGGTTTGAATAGAATCGTGAAGATTGATCTTTTTTGTAATAAAGGAACTGAAAAGATGTACAGGATGTCCCAAAAAATGACACCAATTAAGATGAAATCAATGAAATTTAACAGGCATATGAGTTGACATAATTTATTTAAAAAAATATTGTCATTTACACGTTGTCAACAGTACAACACGCGTGCCTATTGAGTTTCTGGAATTCACAGGTTTTCCAATGTGTGATTTTAAAATGGTGTCAATTTTTTGGGACACCCTGTATAATGGCTATTTGTAACTAGTTTTACTATTATTCTCAGTTTATCTGAATATTACAATATATTTGTAAATTTTCTATTAAAATCCAGAAAGTAGTAACGTCTGAATCAAATAAATGTAAGGGTGTAAATCAAATTTATATTAAAAAGAAATTATTTTTATTAAAAAGCCAATTTTTATTAAGAGAAAACTATGTTTCGCTATAAAGCATCTTCAGTTTTAAACCAAAAAGGTGACTAAGTTAGGAAATAGGTAAAACACATGGCAATACATTGGTAATAAGTTCATATCACACACCACAGTGTAAAAAAATCAAAACAGAATTTCTATTTAAAAAATAGGCTACTTTATTTTTGTTTTCAAAGTATATTAAGATATTGATTCAGGAATATACACAGTAACACAGTACATACCTTCGCTTCTAACAGTTGGCGATAAGCTTCAATGTTGGATGACATCCCATCATTACTTCCACTCTGTCCATGTTTTATATTAGAAGTTTGACGGGTTAACTCATATGGTAACTAATTGGAATGTAAGCCGTAAGGTATTGAGATCAAAACTAGCCGGTAGCTAGTCGGGTGTATTTTTGGAAAGTGCACATGTGGATGTTGCTTGAATCGAGTGGTTATTTACTGTCAGCCGATTAGTTGTTGGATCGAAACTGGGCGATAGCTAGTCGGGTGTATTTTTTTATGTTGCAAAGGTTGCTTGAATCCATGGTTAATTGGGCCGAATATAAACAGGTGGATACAAGTATTGTAATAACCTATGTAATCCCAACCCAGAGATACAGATAAAATAAAGTTTTTTACATTTTTAACACAGTCAGCAGGATAACCAGATTATTGCAAAGCAAATTTTGACGATATATATACAGTGTAAACATATTTAGACTTAATAGAAACCTTAAATTTCTGCAATTCCATTTTCTTCTCCTGCAGCAATCCTTCCATGGATGCCAATCTAGCTTCATATCCCACGATCTGCGCACGAAGCGCATCGGTATCCGATCCCCCGTCGTCCGGCTTCGGCAAACCTGTGGGAGGAGGGAGGAGTTGTTCCATAGACCCCCAGTACATACACTCCCCAAACCAACCATACCACAACCCAACCAGGCCCAACCAAGCTTAACCAGCCCCAACAACACCAACCAGACACAATCAGCCCATACTAAACCAACCAGCTTCTATCACACCCAAGACCCAACCAGCCCAAACCACACCCAACCAGACGCAACCAAACCCACCAGACCAACCAAACCCACCATCCCGCCAACCCACCATCTAACCAACCCACCAGACCCACCTTTGCACTGCACCATCTCCAGCAACTTCCTCACGGATTCATCCCTCGTTTCCAAGGTTTGTCGTTGAGCTTCGATCCTCGTTTCAAGCTCTTCCAGCGTCGATTGGAGAAGCTCGTTTTCTCTCACTGTTCGCTCATAATTCTCCTGCATTATCCTGTAACAATCGCCATTGTTTCAAAATAAGCTGTGATATAACACCCTACCTCTCTTATCGATTAGACATCGACCGTTAGCCACTAAATCGGATAATTTAAACTACTACTTTAAATTAACCTTATAAACACATCAGTTTAAACGATGGCAAAATGTCCAATTCTCAAATTTTCTTCCAATACACCAATCTGTTAAACCCAAATAACCCAAGAGTTCAACCCTGGGCAAATAACCGACTGACACAAACCACACAAGCCATAACTCATAAGCCTACCTGTTTGAGCCCCTATCCACTGTATCTACAGGGTTCATAGTGAAATCGTCATGCAGAAGTTGATTCAAATCCCGCTGTGCTCTTAGCTCATCTTGGAGCGCTTGCATCGTTAGGTGGAGGTGCTGAGAATTGAATGGGATTTGAGCACTACTGCACCTAGTGGTGGAAACAATAAATATCTGGTGCTCAGTACAACACCTAGTGGTGGAAACATCGAGGACATGGTGCTCAGTACAACACCTAGTGGTTGAAACATTGAGGACATAGTGCTCAGTACAACACCTAGTGGTTGAAACATTGAGGACCTGGTGCTCAGTACAACACCTAGTGGTGGAAACATTAGGGACCTGGTGCTCAGTACAACACCTAGTGGTTGAAACTTTCGGGACCTGGTGCTCAGTACAACACCTAGTGGAGAAACATTGAGTACCTGATGCTCAGTACAACACCTAGTGGTGAAAACATTGAGGACCTGGTGCTCAGTACAACACCTAGTGGTGGAAACATTGAGGACCTGGTGCTCAGTACAACACCTAGTGGTGGAAACATTGAGGACCTGGTGCTCAGTACAATACCTAGTGGTGGAAACTTCGAGGATCTGGTACTCAGTACAACACCTAGTGGTGGAAACATTGAGGACCTGGTACTCAGTACAACATCTAGTGGTGAAAACATAAAAACCTGATTCTCCTCCTGAGTGACTTTCCACTGCTCCTTTAATGTGGCGATCTGGTTGCTTTCTTCCTTCCGAAGAGCTCGTTCCTTCTTCAGCTCCGGACTCCAGAACGTCTTGATGCTGTTCATGTTTGCTTGGAGTTTGCTCTCCTGATGAGAAGGTATCATTTTTATGCAGCAGAGGGGTAAGCCATAATGACAATTTTTCGTGCCATGGATGTGTAAGCCATAATAACACTGCCACCATAGGCATTAATTTATTTTCTTTAGTAATAAAAACTGGGGTTTGCAGTTTTAAATACTCAAAACAGTTTTAAATACTTAAGGGGAAAATTATCCCTGCAATAATCACATTTTATACTGAGGTGACACTCTGTCCCTGCTATTTCAGGAATCACGGACTATGATATCCACTTATCATCATTTTGATTTCATGTGGAGCATTATGTATGGAGAATTGGTTTTGGCAAAGGTGCAAAAGTGTAAAATCTTGGTAAAATATGATATGAATGTTGGTATACGTTTGGTTTGTTTGTTTTATTATAGGATTTTAAGATGTTTAAGTTAAACATACGAAGAATTTTATTATAATTGAGAATAAAATCGTTTTAAAAGTAGTTTATGGTGCATAAATTTTCAGACATTGTGACAAAATTAAGGTCACAAGTCTGAGAGAGTTAAAGTTGCAACTTAATGAAAAACTGACCACACGAGGGCTTCTTGTTGGTACTTTAAAGTTACAGTTTGTATGTTGAAACACTTGGCAACGATTTATACCTTAGTATGGGCTATTGATAAATGTGCATTGTGATGAAAAAATAAGCTTGGTCAAGTACTGTTATCGTAACATAATATTCCTTTGATTAGTGTGATTACGGTATTTTTCCCTTTTTTAACATTCTAATAAATATGATTTGTTTATATAAATCAAATCAGTTATGTATTGAAGTGGAAAATGCTGTTGACTTTTTAAACCTTGGCAAAAGTTGCAAATACACACTGAAAAAACAGATTTCCTTCTATGCTTGGCTTTACAAGTCAACCTTTTAAAGCAAATAAATCAAGAGTCAAAAAATAAAAAAAATCAGATAACATAGGATTAAAGAATCGAAAAAGGCATAAAAAAATTAAAAAACACCTGGTTATTAAATTGATTCTTATTTTAAGGAATCTATCGAATGCCAAAATCGCAGCTGAAATATGCCAGCCCACTAAATGAGTTTTTGATGGATTTAAACAAATTGACAATTTTCCAATTTCCACTCAATTCATTTTTTAAAAATATTTTTTCATCACCAAACTAACATTTATAAAATGATTCTACCAATATGATGTAGTTTTGAACAGGTTTATACCACAGCAGAAAATACATTACCCAACTATGTCGTTTTTCCTTTATTTGTAAATAAAAATTGTGCTGGCGATATGATATTGTTTTATTGCAACCAGTTTGAAATAAGTCAAATATTAGCACACAAAAAAACTTGGCTAAGATACAAAATACTTTTAGGATAACAATATTATATTGTTGCCATTTAAATCACAAAAAAAAACTGAGCAACGGGTAAAAAAGTTGAAGTGATATAGTATATTATGTACAATAGTTTTTATTTTGTACAATGTCACCGACATTTTTATACAGCGGTGACATGTTACCTTAGGAATGGATGACTACCAGTATTTATGCAACAAGCACCTTACCTTAATGTCAATCTCCCGTCTTAGAGACTCGTTATCTTGCTGAAGTTGCAGTATGAAGTCACCTCCACTGCTTCGTAGACTTTTGTCATCTGCATGATATTTGGCTGTTGGGTTTGTGTTACGGGTTCGTTGGGTTTGGAATTATGGGAAAAGGTGATCCTTATGTTTGTCTGAGTACAAATGGGTAGACTTCTGCATGGGTAAGCCTTATAATCCTAGACCAGCATAAAAAATAGCTTTTAGTACAGGTATAAACACACAAGCACTTTAATAATTGGGGTTGCGAATAATTTATGTCGTCAAGTAAAATTTTAAGATGTTCCGTGTTGTGCATAATTATGACAATATAATAAAATGAAAATTTTTAGTACAAATTCTAGCGAAATAGATCATACATATAGTAACATTAACATTTAACATAATAAAGAGCAAAAAATCTATTTTCAGTTTGTGGCTTTAAAAATACCCACAAGGGAGATTTATTTTACTAAAAAAAATTCACATACCTTCTCCATTGACATGGAGTTTTCCATCATTTGATGACATCATAATTCAACCTGAAATGTGATGGTCTGATAACAAGTGTTTTTTTTCTGTGATTTACAAAATTGGTGGTGAAAAAAATATTATTAGTTAAAAGTGTAAAACTATGTATAAAGTATTAAATTAAATTCCCATCATACTAAAGAACAGACAAAATATGAAAAACTAGATTTGTACAAAGAACATCATTTTAAAGCATAAAACTATTCCCCAAGCCTATGCATAAAGTATCAATTTATTCTTTTTTCATACTAAAGAACAGAATGAAAAACCTAATTTTCTCTTATTTAACTTTCAAAATGATGTATGAATATGTTAGTTCTAGCCCACAAATAAGTTTTCACATTTTACCTAGTTTTGAAAAATATTCCGAAAATCTGCTTATAGCTCGCTTTATATACTGATATAAGCAAAATTGAATCTTCTTACAAAAATGATAGGTAATGTATGTATAATTTGAAGCAGTAGTTTACTACATTGTTTCATACACATGTACAAAAATTACTTTTGCAATAACTATTCTAAAGAGTGTTTTAGAAATAAATGACTTCTTTGACTTTGGACTTTCTTAAGTTACATACCGGTATGATAAATCCACCGTGTTTTCACTTTCATTTAAATCAAATGTATTTTAACATTTATTTTGTTTATTTGTTGGTGCCAAGTTCAGCCATTCAAGAATAAATTTTTGGTTTTTAAATTAAAATTTTTTGTTTGACTTAAACTTGTTTTACTTTGCTTTAAGTAATTTATGGCTGTTTTAAAAACAATAGGCTATGAGATTTAATAATTAGTTAAAACAATACCTAATATCACTTGCATGTTTGTAGGCTGTAAATAATTTAGTTTACAATGATAAAAATCTAAAATAAGACTTTCAATTTCACACTACTTTTGTCAATCAAGTTTGCAATTTGTTATAAATAATTTAAACGCATAATTAAAACTTTTTTCACTAGCTCGATATAAAAATAAAATTGAACCAAAAATAAGAAAAATCTGTGTAGTGAACGTGCAAATCATGGCTGTGATGTCATTTCCTGACTTCATTTTTGTGTAAATTGGTCATTTTAATCCGGTCAGTTTTCACATTTGTATAGAAGCAGGGTTATATTCTATTCTATACTTAACTACTATATATATACAGTGGAGTAAGACTAATTTGTGTGATAATCTGACACAATCACTATAATATTTTAAATCCATTTTATTTAAATGATAAATGACCTTAAATTTAGACAATTAATTGGACAACGTTAAGTTAAAGCAAATGAAACAGTATTATACCCATGCCCAGGGTAAAGTTGTTTAACCTATTACAGTGTATGGATAATTAGACTTGACTTTTAATTTTGACCATCATTAGATATCACTAAGTCGGAACAATGTAAAGTAGCTTTCTTCAGTGCACAGTAATACAACTCATACTCAACAGTCGAGTTATTGGAGCTGCTACAATGTGTGAATAATCAGACATGAATTTTAATTTGGACGCCCAATTAGATGTCACTGGGTTACTGCATTGTAAAAAGGCTTGCTCAGATGCACATTAAGACACCTTATGCTCGCAGTTGAGTTGCTGGAGCTTTTGCAGTGTGTAGATAATTAAACATGAATTTCAATTTTTATTACTCAATCGATAAAATTGGTTGGAGCAATGTAAATGCGCTTACTCAGGTGACTAGCAATGCACATGAAGCTCATCCAAGAAAAACCACAAATATTACGATCAATGCAGCCATTTCTACAGACCTACTAGTAAGAGGAAGTATTTGTTTTGATGATGTCATGACTTCCGTGATGTGTCTGTGTGCTGTTATTGCACGTTAATAGTCGTATGCAAGAGCCATTGTGGTGTAACAATCGGAAAAGACGTGTAATGCCACAAGGGTAATAGTCATTGTTTTGTACAAAAGTGAAGTTTAATCAGTTTAAACTTAGTTTTGAAAAAAAGATTTTTTTAATCGAGAACACAGGTAACTTTAATGTTTTAATATTGTAATTTTTTTAAATTCATTAAAATAAATAAAGGTAGAATAAATTAGTTATAGATTAATTGTGGTTTGAATTTATAAATTAAAAAAATTGCCATTGCTCAATAATGTATTCATGGGAGTGCTGTGGGGGTTACAGATTTCCCTTCTTTTAACCTCCCTTTTTTTAAGTTAGATAATAACCAAGAATATGGTTTTTAAACAACCGTGCAAACATCAATCCACTTTCTACTTGGTTGTGATTAGATTTTCAATAACATCACAGAATTTAAAAATAATCTCCGAAAAATGATTTTTTTCAGGATGCATAATTTTAATTAAACATAAACTATCATTAGTTGGTTATTAAACTTATGATGTTTAAGTTTCATAACCAACTTATGATGGTTTATGTTTAATAAAAATTTATGCTTACTTCTTAAGCATAAATTAAGATTATTAAAAATACAGTTTAAGACATGCGTTTTGCTTAATAAGCATTGTGGCAACAATTGCCTGTTCACATAATATGAATTTCTGTTGCTTCATGTTGATAAACCTGAGAAAGCTTTATGCCAACATAGGCATAACGGCATACCACTATGCATTCCATTATGTATAAGTCATATGACACATTGAATCACTGACATTTAAAAGAATGTCAAAAAAATGCCTCAATAAGCACTTTCAGTTTTATTATCTAATATTGTATGATGACTGTATACAAAGGATATACAAAGGAGAATTCTAGTGTTGCATATGTCTATTTAAGATTGTATACGAAGGACAGTTGCACAATGTGGAACCATATTGAGAAATACAAGTATATTATAAAGGTAAGTTGCCAGAGTTAAAATAGTTTTACATACCGGTACTGGAATTCTAAAAATAAACATTCCAGAGAAAATTGCACGGAATTATAATTTAGTCTGGTCTGAGTAAAAAAACAATAACATAAAGACATTTTGAAATCTATAATTAAATTTATGAAAGAAAGTGAAATACAGCATCCTTTGATTAAAAAAAAAAGTTTTACTGAAATTAAGTACTGGTACCTACTATATTTACTTTAAGTATTGTTTGCTCAGACTAAAACGATAGAATATTAGTTTCGAAACCATAATTTCAGCATAATAAAATCCTAGTGTATACAACCACAGATATATAGTATGCAAGCACCAGTCTTTTGTACTAGAAAACTAAAAGTCAGTTGTTAAGACCTGTATGCAGCAGCAAAAGATAACATGTAAAATCTGCACCCAACATTTGAGCAGACATATGAGTAATAAAGTACTTTTGTGATCATGTTATGAGTTGTGCATATGTAGGCCAAAAATTTAGGGCAGACATCATGTATAATAAATCACTCCTATTGTGATCATATTGTATAATAAACAGTAACCACACTAATTTATTGGCACGGATACATCTAATAAAATAATTACAATACAAATATTGTGGTTACGTTATATTATAATATGCATATAATAAGTCCAACATTTTTAATGGATATATCTGTAATAAACCAGCAAATATTGTAGCATGTTGTATAATATGCATAGGTAAAAAAAACAACTAATATGGCGATTATGTTGCAAAATGTGTCTTTCGGCCTCACAGTATAGTTGGAAATTGTTCATGTTGCGGATGTGGTACCGATAAGCTATGTTTATTGTTAATGTTCTGGTATTGTAATATCAAACTCACATTTGCAGAGAAAATGTACAGAACTCTTAGGAAATTTTTCAACGATGCACTTAATATTTGTATTACTTTAAAGTACCGGTAGTTTATAAATATTACAATGCAACGAGACTCGGAAAATTTAACTATTCCAAGGATATACGACATGGACCAAGGTACGAACAATTTCAATAATACCACATCTGCATCACACAGTGCACTTCAAATGCAAATAGGTAATATATATATTTATTTCAATTGACATTTAACATTATGGTAAAATAATGAGAGTACTGTAATTTAACATCCACGCAGTGTAATGGTTTGCATGACTGCTTGATACAATTAGTAGGTTAACGAAAAATGTTTTTTTAAGACTGGTTAGCCTAGTGGTTACACTTAACAGCATTATCATATTTTATATAAATAGAATCCTTTAAACACAAGGAACACTCTTTTCTTTAAACACCCTTTTCTGATTTATTTATATTTTGTTGTACATGATGGTTGATAAATTTTTGAAACTGCTTCAATTACATAAAAACTGCAAAAAAACAATGGGTTGATGCATTTCCAGTTTAAACTTTTATTTGTCTGCTCGTTTTTTATTAAAATACCGGTATGTTAAAACTTTAATATAAATTATTTTGTCGATATACACTATTCAGTGTAGTCATCCGGGCTTGGGTTGAACCAAGAAAGATTATGGAGAGTTTACAAATTGCCAAACTTTTAAATTGCACCACATTGCAGGCGTAAATAGAAATGTCACAATAGCTAACACTGCGTGTTGAATACACTGAATACATTTTTACTTGTTACCGTTTTATGCAACCAATTGAATCTAAGAAAAATATATTAGGGGCATAGGACATAGCCATTACCTAGCTGGCTTCTGATTCCAATACGATCACTTTTCTATTTAACATTCCGAAGCACTACCAGCTAAGCGGCATAATAAAGAAAGTTCTATCATCCACAGACGTATCAAGATACATTGGAATACTAGTTGGTTTTCTAGTTATAGTCCTTGGAACAACTGGTAATGGGTTAACGGTGTGGGCGTACAGTCGGAACCGAAATCTACAAACCTCGTTCAACGTTCTTATCGCCAACTTGTGTATGGTGGAACTTGTGTTCTCGGTTCTGGTGATTCCCCTCACACTACCAGGCTATATATCCGGGGTAAGTCCATCAACAAGTATTTTGTAGCGGCATGTAAGAGGAACTTAAATCTAAATAACAGTTAGAAATTAGTGCTAACAGTCAAATAAACAGATGAACAATAATATGCTTTTAAGAAATTTATTACCTTTAAGGATTTATTAAAAATGTTGTAAGAACTAGATACATTTGAAACAAAATTTGGCAAGTTGAAGTTTAATAGCAGAAAGGGCAACACTGAAAGGAGGAAAAGCGGGAAGAAGGAAAACTGCACACTAAAAAAAAATTAGAAACTAATATAATCCTGCCCTAAAATGTAATCTCAATCCCAGAACTAACATTAACTCCAACCCAATGTTTAAAACTAACTCTAAAAATCTAATCTTTATTTTAGTGTGCAGTTTCTCTCCTTCCCGCTTTTAGTTTTCCCCTAGCAGGAACTATGCAAAATAGATCTGCAAAAAGTAATAAATAAGGTGTGCTATAAGACCTCTTAGAGTAAGCATTTTACGTGTTATTTTTACAATGATATCGTAAGCTAGGTTTGCTCGTCTTCTACTACGGAGGATTATAACGTTTGCATGTCTATTTAAGCATTTTTTCTTTGTAGAAAAACATTCAATTTATTCCTGTGCAGTGATAAATTGATTTACTACCTGACTAAAATATTTAGAAACTTTTACTTGCCATGAATAAAAATTGAATAACAATTAAAGAACACCTGAAAAACGTGAACGCAAATTTCAATGTTTACAAAAATTTCGTGAACCTTGACCCCGGTGATGTTTCTATGAATTAAGTTTCTGCATTCTTAATCTTATCATATTTAATTGGGGAGAAAAAATGTGTTTTACAGTTGTAGTCACTGCAATTACAATTACTTAACATAAAACCAATTACTTTTCTGAATTCCTACCTTCGCATAATGCGATTTTTGTCACACCTAGCTAATTGGTTAGTACTATGAGAGGATATACATGAATGGAATATATTCAAGTTTTTAGAATAATTACGGTTTATTCCAGTACATGTTTAAATTACTGGGCGTTATCAGATGAACAATTATCAGATTACCTTGCGTTTATGTAAGAAAGTGTGATCACACGTGTAAATGTCGGAGTTAAACGCACCCACCTTCCGGGTTACCGGAGCGTTGTTTGTGATTGAACCGTTTCCTCTATTTTATTAAAGCCCATTAACTCACTTGGTATATGCGATGTGTGTTAAACACTAACCAGCGATCAGTTTTAATTCTACAACCGTCCGACTAAAAGTAGACACACTATACTATCCGGACCAGTGCATCGCTCCAGTTGAAGGTTTAAACAATAAAAAGCGGGGTCCTAGCATGTCGGTTTTTTAAGGTACTGAACGGACATTACCCGAACGCATTTGTTTAAACAAAAAAAACGGAGCAATGCATATTTGTTAAGTTTGGTAGTTGTGCACTCAACCGATATGTCGTCTGGAAACCAGTCGCTTAATGGACGGTCGTGTCCTTGGGACTGCAATAGCTTGGATAAATCGACGATACACGTACAAGAATATATATAAAAAATGCACTTCTTGACAACGCACCTCTTCTTTTGCCTTTTTTCACCATAGTCACCTGTACTAAAATTCCATTTACCCGCTCAAATGTTACACTAAACGAACACAATCCCTCAAATAACTCCTACAATATATTCCCCAGACGCAAGTATACGGTCGGGAAGTGTGTTCAGTCGTTGGCTACTTCTACTACGTTTTTCTTGCGTCTGCTTTGCATAATTTAGTAGCAATAGCTGTCAATCGTTATGTTGGGATCGTGAAGCCAAAAAAGTAAATATACGTAATCTTTTTGATATTATTATTAAGCAAGTTTACATGCGGACACCTTGTAATAACCATGAATGAACCCTGAACTTAGCCACATGTATAAACATAAATCAACCATTTACCTAGGGTATCAGGTTAAATCCATACATAAACACACATACATATATCAATAATATTTAGTTAAATGTATTACCCAGGTACCAAAAATTGTTTACTGGCCGAAGACTTCGAATTTGCATTGCTACAATCTGGCTGACTGCGCCGATACTTTATTTGCCTGTAGTCATTGGTTAGTACCAACCCTGAATTTGAACAAAAATACCATTTCACAATGCTGAACATGATATTTAAATTTTTTGATTGTCCAAAATCATACATTAATTTGTAGAAACCCTGCGACCACCACCAGGGTACAGCAGCTATTTTAGTGTTATATATGTTTGAGAAATTACTTTAGTTTTAGTAGAATCCATTTAACCACTAGGGTCAGAAGAATTCAGTCAAATGCTTTGCCCAACAACATATTAATCTAGGCGGAGTTCGTTTCGATCCCTCACCAAACACTGATTAGGTTTATCAAGTAGACAAATTTGAACTAGGATCACTGGTTCTCCAACACAAACCCGAATTTGACCCTATGAACACTGGTTTTACAAATCTGTGGATTTAAACCCTGGTTAAACAACTGGTCCTAGATTTAATCCGGAATATTCTTGGTTTTCCAGCTGTGTCTAAATTTAAACCCCACGGGAGCTGCAACTCTGTGCCAGATTCGAACAAAAAATCTTTGGTTCATATAGCCTAAATTCAATTGAAATTTAGATTCCTGGTTTACAAACCTTGATCTGCATTTTAACCGAGAACCACTAATATCAGGCATGGGGTTAAATTTCGACTAACCGATTACATATACAGGTGGAGCTATAGAGTGGAGCAGTAGCACACTAAGATGTTCTATTGGAACAGTTGGAAACCCAGCTATTAAGTAAGACAAACTCATAATTGTGTATCTCTACACTTCAAAAAGGCTGTTTTTAAAAAAAAAAATAAAATCATGGTAATTATCAATTTAAATTTTTGGTTCATTAAAATTTGTTTCATTAAAAGATATTTAAAATGTGCCTACTACAAAGTAGAACTTAATGAGTTGCTGTGCTGGCAATTAAAATCTTAAGAAATGTCTATATAAATTGCTCCAGCAACCAGACTGGGTGTGTACCTATTAAAATATGTGCAACTATAACAATTAAATGTTTCCATTTTTAATTATTTATCCTAAACATTATTTATTTATTTGTAAATATGTTTTTAAGATTATTAACTTATGGAATATATGTTTTCTATGCCCAGGTGGTACAACCTGGTATTAAATATCATCTTCCAAGCTGTTCCACTCGTAATACTGATTGTACTATACACGGCCATACTGCGGAAAGTGAAACTAGTTCAAGCTAAACTCAAACTCCACAAATCAACAAGCAAGGGCAAAGTCACTTTAAAGAAATTGCAAGAAAGAAGTAGGTTTCTGGAAATTTTATTGGTGTTTTATCGACTGCTAGTTTATTTATCCCTACAAGTAACAAATTTAATTCTATTTTAGCCAGTGTTTCCAGTTTGCCTCAAAATCGATCTGGCAACACTAGTGATGACACAGAGGACGACCTGCGTCCATCGAGCCTCATAGAGGGGCTACAGTTTAAACCGATTCCTGGTAGGAAGATTCAGGAGAAGTGAATGAGGAAATGTGATGTTTTGTTTTGACAGTTTAATGTTGTTTGGTGCATGAGTGGGGATAATATTAATCTCAATATTAATGCCTTCATTTTACAAAAGGAAGACTTGATTGGTGATGTCATGGTTTCTGGGTTGTGATTTCATGGTTGGTGATGTCAGTAATACTAATTCCACAAGTTGTCATGTCAAGTGGTCGTAATATCATTGTGCATCTAAAAGTGAGGTCAAAAGATTGTTATGTTGTGACCTAATTGTAATATTGTGTTGTGTCACAATAACGTTGTTTGATGCTGTGGTGGTAATGAATAATAACTTAATATTTCTGCCATTAGTTAATGAAAATCAAGTTCCACCAATTTCAAACAAACTTTTTTACGGGAATAATTTACCATTTTTCTCTACCCTCAACCAGTGGAAATAAGTTTGCAATCGGAGAGCGACCACCGTACCCCACAGTCAAGTGGAACAAACCAATCACATGCTGACGTAAGGAGTAACGATGTCATAAAACGAGTGAAGAAGCGGAACAGTGTGTGGGCCATACTGTTACGTAACAGTCAAAAAATTGATCTTCCGAAAATGACGGTGCCAGAGATCCAGCTTGCAATGCCTGAAATTAAAAGTCAAGATGCGACAGATGACGAACCTTCTGACCAAGATCAACTTGCTCCGGAGATAAATCTTCGAAAAAACAGCGCCACAATCCGAGCACTGAGGCGTAAGAAGTCGTTAAGCGTTCCGTCTCTCCCGCAGTTTAACTCGCATAGCTACGACGATAAATCGAACGAGGAAACGTCTCAATACTTGCAAGTCTCAAAGCAGCAGGAGATCGAGACTACGCACAGTGACTCAGCGATGTCACGAACCCGATCTGCATACTGCCCACGATCGCCGGATACGAACCGCCTGCGCACCAAATCCTCATGGTCGGTGCGGATGAAGCAAGCTGCCAAGGACATCAGCAGTAGCTGGAGCGTGAGGAGTGGAGATGAAGATGAACCTCGGGCGAGGTCCGGAACAATCGCAAGGAAGATTCAGGAAAAACGAGCCAAGAAGATGAAAGCTGATAAGCGTGCTCGCAGGAGGTTAATTGTGGTTTCATAAATGTTTGTATCGTTGTGTAATGTATGCTGACCTATCTATTTCACCCAGGGAGAAAATAATGAAAAAGAAACATGCACGAGAACGCCAGTTAGTCTACAGTAGTTTAACCATCTGCATCGCGTTTGCTGTTTGTATTTTGCCGACTTCATTGCTGCATTTAGCCACAGTAGGTATTATGATGTCATAAAGCAAGACAGAATTTGATTTTTTATCCGAATTTGTCCACAGTGTTGCCAAGGAAGGCTGCCTTTATTTATTTATCACAATTAAAGTGACAGAAATCCAACCTTATCTACAGGTTCTATTCAAAGTGGAAGCCTCAGCCAGTGCGCTAATGGTGGTGGGATATATCGCTTGGTTCCATGCAGTTGTCAACCCCATCATCTATGGATATCTGAACTCCCAGTATCGGAGAGAATACCTCAGGATCTTGCGCTTTACGAAGGAAAAGTTGCTCAAAAAAGGAGTTGCATAAGAGAAATATTTTCCACAAGTTGGGATTTGACATCTTCACCATTCCTAAACTTACATCTTATTTGCATAAACTAGTTTTTTTCCAGGGAAAGTGATGAATATGTAAAAGAATGTATGTTGTTATAATCATTATGTTTGATTTTAAGTTCAAGTCATCATATGTTTAGAAGATTTTTTAGCAAAACTATGGGTTCATATTTACGATCGGCTCTAAAATGACAAAAATTGGTACATGATTGCAGAACGTAGCAATATTTCCAATGCATAGACATGCATTTTGTGTATGTGCAATTTTCAAACCCTGAAAGAAAGACAAATGTATCTGTGGAAAAAGCTATAATTTTTAACAAAGTAGGGCTGCACCCTATGTATCAGTAATCATTGTAGTGCACATAGCACACTTTAGATATGCAATGTATTTTGTTTTTTAACATATTAATGTTGCACATAGCTATGTGTTCACACAATGATAATGGGAAAATTGCAGCGACATTAAAGCCATAAAATCCCACAATTTAAACCGTTCTATCTATTCGAATTTCGATAAAACTGCTGATATTAAACAAGTACCTAATTGGTGCAGCCCTAATTCATAACACAGTTAGCATTTGTGAGCTTTAATATTCACTGAATATCAATTAAAATATAGAAAGGGTATATTTTAGGATGCGTTTAAATTTCACAATTTCAAGTGGATTGATGGATATTAATTTGATTACATTTGCAAAAAACGCCAATGCTGCGCACATACAAAACTCCCTGTGTATTCTTTATTCATTAAATGCTTTTTTATGTTTTATCTGATTTCTTCTGATTTAAACCATTACAATCCAAAGACGTAGTATTTTTATTTGAACTGAAAATCACAAAATTAGAAAATATCACCAGGAAGGGGCTTGGACATAGTATTCGATCTTTGTGTCACTGCGCACTGCTGGTTGTTTGCGCAACCACTGGACCTCCCAGTCACCAGCCTCTGGGACCATCGACTCGATCAAGTCTGCTGGGGCAAAGTTGGGGTCAATTGGGGGTTCCCCATTTGCTTCCCGTTTCTCAAGTAATTCGATCGCTTCGTATTCCCGCCATTCAACCATACGTGATCTGTGATGTCATAATGATTATGTAACTTGATGTAAGAAGTAATGACATCAAGGAAAAGTGATGTCATAAGTTAGCGAGGTAAAGTTAACATATACCAAGTGTTGCTTAGAATTCACACCTTAAAAGGTAAATTAAGCCACTAATTAGAATGCTTATTGTATAAAAACATGATTCGGACTTTATAATTAAAAAAATCAAATCTAATACCTTATATCATGAAACTATAAAATAAAGGCCCAGAATTTAGTTGCTAAGCATTGTGTAAATAACCCATCGCCTAACTATTAGTGTTCCAATCTTCTGTTATTACAGTTAAACCAGAATTAAGATCAAACGGAAATAAAACAGTTACCTGTAATCTGGCCCATACACCAACATAGCAGGACAAAAAACCAGAAGCATGGAGAATCCTAAGAAGAACACCATGTGCAGTATGAAATGGTCGATCACTGGATCAAATCGATCAAAACCGTAGAATGTTACCGGCTGTGGAAAATAAGAGTTTAGAGGCTTTGTTATCGAAAACGTAGATTTTTCTGTTTGTAAATGCAAAAAAATTTAAGGGAGTATGACATTACTCAACGAAACCAGTTAAATGAGGCAAAAATTAGCAGAAGAGAAACTTCAACAAGATAAGTAAGAACCATAGAAATGACATGCTGCCATTTTAATCTCCAGTGGGTAAAAAAGTAGGGTGGCAAAAATACCAAGATTCGATAAACATGCATATTATTTAATTCAAAAGAAATTATAAACCGTTTTCTCGCAAATACCTTATCTTGGTCTATAAATCGTTGACATTCTATTTCATATTCTGATTTTGCTGCAATTGCAGTTGACTCTTGCGATACGTTCGGTTGTTTGGTTAGATTTCTTTTCAAAATTGTCACTGATATAAAATTCTTGCCCAACACGACCCGATGCTGAGTTGAAACGTTGCGACAGACTCCACGTACTACGCTAGCAATGTTAGGACTGCGCAAACACCGTAAAGCCAACAACATTCTATTCTACTCCAGTCTAACAACAACAAATCAACCAATTATCGCCAAAAACTTGATTTTCTTTTTAATAAAACATCAAAATTTGAACCAAGGTTAACCTGGTCTGGTGTAGGCAATACGGAACGCGTTTGGCGGAATGCGGAAATCCTATTTCTAGTGGACTTTCTATAGACATTAAAATTACACATAACAACCAGTGTTGTGTAATTATTTTTAATGTGAGAAAATAAAAACATTGATTAAAAATATTAACATTTTTTAATAATATAATTTCCAATATTTTACATAACCCTAGGCAAATCTTTAGTTTGTTTATTAATTATAAAAATATAATTATTGGTTTGTTATTGAACAGGAGAGATATTCATGTTTATCCCTGTACATAGGAAAACGCAAAGGACGTAATCACACGGAGTATCATCAGATAACGTCGCGATAGGCATTAAATTGACGATGTAGGATAGGATAGGATATTCATGTTTATCCCCGTGAATGGGAAAACCAAGGGGGTTATCACACGGGCAATCGTCAGTTCACCTGACGTCCACCGTCGGGTTACCGGAGCTATTGCAGTGTGTTGTATATGATAGACACGTTCCTTCAATTTGGTAGAACCCATTAATCCGCTGGGTTCAGGCAGTGTCCGTAAAGTGCCTTGCCCGAGGACACAACCGACTATAGCTATAGGCCAGGCCCGGTGCTAGGAACCGCGGGGCCCAATTAGAAATGTGATGGCGGGGCCCCTCAAAATTTATGGGTGTTTATATATCATAAAATACATACCAGTACAAACAAACTACAAAAATAGACATTTAATACTTGCTATAAAACAAATTAAAGGTGGATGCTTATTTACGATATTGTTTTACTTCCAAACATATATATATATATATATATATATATATTGTTTAGCAACCATATTCATTATGACGTAATAGGCAGACACCGAAATATAAATTTGACTTAGTTACGATGCATAACAAATTGATATTATGAGAAAGAATATTATTTCACTTTTTATTTTACGTTTCAGTAGTATTTTAAACCACGTAATACAGAAAGACCCCCGCTAGCGCGGGGCCCCTTCAAGGTGCGGGGCCCAATTTGATCTAATCGGTCAAATCGGCCTAAAACCGGCCCTGGCTATAGCGACCAGTTTCGTACCTGCTACCAGTTTCGCACCTGCTATCAGTTTGGCACCTGCAACCTTTCGATTGAAAGGCACTTAACCGATAGACCAACCGGTCGGACATGTCTGTCTATGTCTGTCTAGTAAGGAAGTCATCGACTTTATTCCAGACGAAAAATGATCAAAATCACAGTTGCCTTGCAGATAAAACCCCAAACACGGTGAAAATTATCTAAAATGTATTCTTTGTTTTATTTGCCTGGATGTGATTTTCTCGTCGGTTGAGAGGCAAGTTTGACCTACCGCAGCTTGTGCCAGCAAGAGATAGAAAGATACGAATAAATTCCTTTATTCGAACTAAAAAATAGACAAAGGCTTGCGTCTGTCACGATTACGCTGAATATTCAGTTCCCGAAGCTATGGCCTACGAGGCCATAAGGGCATTTAGCGATGTCAACTGCATTGTTTGGGCGGCGCATTGAAAATTGCTTCCACTGTCGTATGTTACTAAAGTTCGTAACCGCCATAATAACGAGGTAAGCTGTATCTTTTTAATGGTAAATTCCACTTATCGCAAGATAACACAAGTATGCCCTAATTAGAAATGATGGCTGCCGTAGTTGTAGTTAGGACCAGTCTCTGGAATTAATTTCGTTTTTGAGCTATGCCAATGTTTGTTTTGGGCCGACGCGTCCGTTATGTTGCAAAGCATAATTAACCGCAAAAAGATTATCAAGGGTCTAGGCGCTTAGCATTTATTTCCAAGTATTCGTGAACACGCGAATTCTACATACTTCTCCCGAACACTGACCCAGCGCGTTCAAGAAAGCAAACATGTCACTCGACAACATTAAAGCGTTCGATAAGAGAACCGTTAATGCATTTCTTTATAAGAAAGTACTTTGACCACGTGACCGTTCCGTATAAGCATACTTCAACTCCTTATATAGACATGTATAGGGGACGAAACCTAGTCGAGATGTTACATCAAATCCTTAAGGTGGGTCAT
Organism: Ciona savignyi; assembly: GCA_000149265.1. Classification (NCBI taxonomy): domain Eukaryota; kingdom Metazoa; phylum Chordata; class Ascidiacea; order Phlebobranchia; family Cionidae; genus Ciona; species Ciona savignyi. The sequence continues at coordinate 278,452 of CH003426.1, forward strand.
ACCTGTGGGGGTGTGGTAATCTTCTATAATTCAATGCATAATACGTGGCAATATTTTACGTACGTATAAAGAGCAACGACGCGGAGCGTGTAAGAGTGCCGCCCCAAAGCACATTAGCAGAAAATAAGTAATTAAAATAATAGTAGGCTAATATAAATTTGTCAAACTATTTTCTCAGGTATGGTATACCAACGATATATAACAACATAACTAATCCGGCCCGTTGGTCTAGCGGTTAAGTGCGTCGCCTTTCAATCGAAAGGTTGTAGGTGCGAAACTATTCGCTAGCTAGTCGGTTGTGTCCTTGGCCAAGGCACTTTACGGACATTGCCTGAACCCAGCGTATTAATGGGTTCTATCAAATTGAAGGAACGTGTCTATCATATACAACACACTGCAATAGCTCCGGTAACCCGACGATGGGCGCGAGGTGATCTGACGATTGCCCGTGTGATAACCCCCTTGGTTCTCCCATTCACGGGGATAAAGATGAATATCCTATCCTATCCTATCCTAATAATATTACTGGAACTTTTTTAAAACATTAGCGCAACAATTGTGGGAGCATAAATGTGACTCTCATTTCTCAACTTTTATTATTTTACACCTTGATAATGATTAATAAGTAAAAAAACAATAACAAACCAATTCTGAAAAAAGACGAAGTCAGTCTTTAAGTGTTTCGCCGAGAAAGTTTAGACAAGTGCTTATTGTAATGTTGTCGCATTTTTAGCTCTTCACACAAACCTTCAATTATAACTAATTTGACTGCCGGGTCAACACTATAAAAAGAGGGAAACTGCTAAAAAAAAATTTGAAAACTAATACTATCTCTGACCCCAAAACTGAAACTTTAACCGTCGACTATACATTTTTCTAAGTTTAGTTTTCTCAAACTACTGGTAATTTTCGCACTTTTGTGTTGAATGCCCATCCTAACCCAAAATGTACCTGGAAAACAAGGTCCACCGGCTAGACATGTAATAAAACTTCTTTTAACCTTTTATAACTGCCCAGTGAATACACACGAGGTTTATGGTTTTCCTGATACATATTTGTCCTGGATTTACTGACTGCATTGGTGATCTCTCCTGCTACTAGTGATGTAGCAAGTTAAACTAGTGCTGAATAGCAAATTGGACTGCCAACAAAATGGATCCTGAGAGCATTCCATCCAGCAGACCTGACATAAACATCGTCGTTGTTCCTGAAAGTGTCCTCCGGGCCTTCGAAAACTCCTCCCATTTGAATCTGGAGGAAACAGACGAATGCGCTTTCACGAAATTCGAGATAAACGGAGAAGGACATTGGATCGATTTACCAGAAACCATGACCCAGTCATCGTCACCTGAATACAGTCAGAGATCGGCACAGGAAATGACATCACAAAATTCCGACACTCAACAGAAGTCAAACGACGAGATGTCATTGAAACTTTATCAAAATTGTTTGTTTATTGACAATGCTGTTAGCGACGCAGGTGTTTTAACTTGTGAAAACATGGCTCATGAACCTCATTTACCAAGTTGCCTTACCATGACGGTAAAGAGTGTTGAAAATATTGGGGACAAAAATGTCTACACCCTCGCCCCTACGTCTCTCGGCAATCTAACAGAAGTGCCGCCACAGGGTGAACTGAAGCAAGTCGACCATCACCCTGCACCCCAAGAATTGATGGTTGATGTACAGGAGGGTGAGCTGCTGAATGATCAGATTCAGGACAACTCGTTGCAAATAATAAAATACGAAAGTCTGTCTCCGTACTCATTGAGCAATCCAGAATATATGGGTGAAAAGGTAAAGGAATATAAATGCAACTATGGGAAATGCAAGTGGTCCTTTAGTACTCCGTATAAACTGCGTCGACATATGGGCTCTCATGTAAAGCGCAAGGCGTTTCTGTGTAATTTCCCCGGCTGCCATAAAACGTTTACGATCAGTTACAACTTGAAAACGCACATCACGAAGTGCCACACAGAAATTCCCCCAAACCTGGTGTGCAAACATTGCGGCGTGGGGTCTATAAACAAGCGTGATTTCCAAACTCACATGCGAAAGATGCACAAAGTCGCCCCAAAGTTAAAGTGCACTTTGTGCTCGCAGCTCTTTCACACCACAGCTGCCCTTGTTTCGCACAAGCGGAGCCACGAAACAAGCAAGATAAATTACCCGTGTCCGCTCTGTGACAAAACCTACAACAAGAAATGCTTGTTGAAGCAACACTTACTCTCGCACACTGGGGAAAAACCATTCGCATGCGATCAGTGCAGCTGGAGATTCCCGAATGTCTCGAGGCTCAACCGACACATGCTCACCCACAATGATAAAATGTAAGTTGGCTTTGTTACCTAAATTTGCAACGTCTGAGTTAGATCGGGTTTTGATCGTGATGACTTACTATTTCCGTCATTGCAGAGTGGTGAGGGATTAAATTAGAAAAAAAAAACTAATTGGAAACATGAATATGCGGTCCTTATATTTGCAAAGTTTATTGCCCAACACACACACAGACACAACCTTGTGCCACAACATCATAACCCATTTCATAATTTATATTAACGCAAAGTGAAATTATAACCATTATTCAGTCAATATTAAACTACTAGTAATCAATATATATATTTGATAATGGTTAGATTTTCCTTTTTACGTTAACGTGGTAGGAATAAATTAGAATTGATTTTTACATTAACAAGATCTGAAAAAAGTTTTTAATTACATCGGATTAGTGCTAGAAAAATAGGGTTGCATTACTTCACAAATACCTCAGTCAAATGTGCACTTATTCCCAAATATATATATTTTTTAATTGTATGATTTTAAAATCTCCACCAGGTTACGATGTCAATACAAGAATTGCGATAAAATATTTTCCCGATCTGATCATCTTCAATCCCATCAGAAGCTTCACATTGCTGGGACCAAAACCGGTTTGTTACTCTGTAAAACTTTATTATAATTTTCATTTTGCTATTTTAAAAGGTTACTTTTTAAAAATAAGTATTATACCTTTCCAACATCTCAATATGAAAAGTAATACCACATTTTGAATATTGGCTTTATGTTGTTTTATCTTAAACCATCTAAAATTTATTTTTAAACCAAGATAGGTTTTAGTTTTGTTAATTTTGTGTTTACGTGATGAAAACACGCAACTGGACCTTTTATAAAAAATGACAAAACGACAATCATTAAAACATTTGCGTAACCAAAATTATTACATGAAGGTATAGCCAGATTTGGATGCCATCCCTAACAATTAATTAAAATAAAAGCGGACAAATTTTAATTAAAAAATATTGCACCAAACCCTAACCACAATTAAAACTGTGTTGGACAATTAAAGTTAAGACGGGTCATGTCTGCAGTCGACTTGTTAAAGCTACTATATGGAAAAGGCCCTTTGCTAAAACCCAGTGGATTAATAAAATTAACAAAAAATGTATCTATTCTAGATAATAGATATAATACAGTGAGTGTAGTAGCTCCGGTAACCTGACTGTGGGCATAAGATAATCTTGCACAAAAATCAGTTGTAAATGCACATTTTGTGATCCACCCTTGATTTTTCAATCCTCCATTATCGCTCCCAACTAACATATTTTCAACAGATAGTTCAACTGACATTAAAACATTTGAAAAAGAAACAACGACGGTGGAAAATCTTCCAGGCTTACAGGTAAACAATGGTTTTGTGAATGTAACTTGTCAAGAGGTGTGGTGTCTGGACTACTTGTTGAAACCACACACTGTTCTGCCACACATAACTCTGAATAGCATGCTCGGTTAATTTTTTTCGAAGGATTGTGAAATCGAAAACTATTCGCTAGGCCTATCTAGTCGGTTGTGTTTTGCGCTTAACGAATAATGCCTGAACCCAGTGGATTAATGGATTGTAATAAAATTAAAGATTGTCTCAATCATATGCAACATAAAATAATAGTCTGATAACTCAATGGTGGGTATGAGGTCATTTACAAATTTCCCGAAGTTTTCCTGTTGTCCAAATTTTTATCAAAGATCATGCTTCGTGTTTCAAACTATACTAGATTTAATAATCAATTTAAAGCGAATTGTCCGCTTTTAAGCAGTTTCGATGGACAATAAGTAAACCGCTTACTTCGGATTCATAGATTCAGGTCTTAATCTACCGGTCATCATTCAAACTTCGTGTTTTCATTGTGGAAACAAAAAATAAAGTAAAACTTCTAAACTTTATCAGGAAGTTGAGATCATGACCCCACCCCATGACCTCATCGTGGACAACGAGGTGGAAGTGACGCACGACTTCATCGCCGAAGACGAGATCAAAGTTGATCCGAGTTCCTCCTGGTCCTCCCCACTCCTCTCCTCCGGGATGGAGGAGCAGCATCCTCAAGATGAGCTCTTTATCGATGGGATCGCGGGGTTGACTGACTCGTCAGCTGAGAAATTGCTCCAACTAAGCCCTAATATGTGCTCCGGTGGGTTGCAGGGATTTTCCCCACATATATATATATATATATATATTAGAGTTAGACTTTCAACTAAGGTGTGAACATAGTTAAGTTTATATTTTCACTCATTCGTTACATTAAAGAAGAAATAATTTAAGTCGGGAAAAAACTACATTAGTTAAACACGTCAGTGAATAGACACTGTATAATGGAAAAAATGATGTGGCAGTTAAACCTAACATTAATAAAAAGAAATTGCAACAGAAAACTTTAAAATAAAATAACAGCCTTGACTAAAACTAAATGAAACTACAATGTGAATAAAGCATAAAAAATTATGGGTTCTGCACACTTGTCTTCTGAATTGTATCCCCCAAGGCCACTAATAAACTATTTTTGCTTAAAATCAATTTAATAAAATGTTTAACATTATTTATGTTGATGCAACATCCTTATTTTACCAAATTATGTAAATTCACACAATCACACACTCGGCAAAGTTGCTCTTAAGTTACAACCTGTAGTTTAAAGCACCTTAATAATCTTGCCACATCTGCTTAAAACTGTGTCCTGAAAATTAGCTCAGTAGTCCTTTTCAGCTGACAGGTTGAAAGATATTAGGTGGCAGAATGGAAATTGCCAGAACCAAGTGAATTAATTATTCTATTTAATTTGAAAAAAATGTTTTAATCATACAACACACAACAATAGCTCCGTTTACCCACATTACTAATGTGAAAACACCTATTTATGTATTCTGATTATTATCCTGTAAAAAAGCCCCTTGCCCTCATAAACTAAATTAACATTCCCCATATGCGGAATTACTAACAACACCCCCATCACCCAGTGTCCACAGCAGAGCAGCAGTACGCTTTGCAGCAATACGTCATCGGTGGTGAAAGTCTCGATAATATTATTGAACCGAGGGCGGTGCGGAAGATATAACGCGTTCCGAATATTGGTGAGTTTTAGTGCTAACTGTTTCCCGCAGGGTTGAATATTTAAATTTTACAAGCAATTTTCAGAAATATTTGGGGGGTGGTTCCAGAACTTATGGAATAATGTATATATATCACTAATGTATGTCTGACCCACAAGTATTCATACTGTATCATGAAAGTAGTCCACTTACAACCACCCAAATATTTCATGAAAGTTGATTGTATTCCTGTCACAGCATTTATACATATTTTGCGTTTTCCAGAGTACTTCTGAAAATGAAGTCGCGCCACTTTTTAAAGATACTTTGGTTGGAGCCCCGCACTCGAACCTGTTCGCTGGGACCACGATCAATCTAAACGACTTGCAATAAAAAATCAGTGATTTATTGAATAACGTGCTTGAATATTGTGTGTCAAACAGAGATAATATATATACATCAATCGCTGTCCGGAATTTGCCCCGTCACTCTGCTCCTGTGAAGAACTGCTCTCTTGTATGCTGACTCGACGTTTTTCCGTAGCGCTGGTCGCCTTCCTTCAGCTAGTTTGCACTGGTCAGCCATTTTATCAACGCCCAGCTGTTCTAGTTTGTTCCGTGGCAGCCATTGCCTGTGAACGATTGTATTTTAAAGAAAGTAAAGGTTTTTTTTATGGACTAACAATCAAAAATCTATTTAGCATGTGCAAACTTAAACTGTATACGCTGCAAAAAATCTAGTCTTAAAATTCATAAAGCATGCAATTCAATAAGTCTTATTAACTATTAATAATCAAATTAGGTAGCTGTCTATTCAAACCGTATTTAACAATGGTTGGCACGAGAAATTTCTTTTATTATGATATTATTTATTAAACTGGAACACTGCATTAAGGTTATAGACTGTAATTCAATTATGTGTAAATAACGACCAAGGTTGCTTTCCTTTTATTAGTGAAAATTCCCGAAACTTAAACATAGTACGGTGAAAAGATACAGAAATTAATTAAGGAGGCATGTTGTAATTAATTAATTTCTAGGGCAGTTACAATACGATTTTTTCACAATACCAAAGTAGCCAGCTCATTATTGAGTTACCAGAGTTATTGCATATTCGCAAACTGATTTAGTTGTTTTTTTCCAATGGAACCCATTTTTCAATGGAGTTTAGGCAATTTTGTTGAAGAGAGAACCATCTGGCTGTCTTTTGGACCGACAAAACACTGCCACCAAGCTTAGTGCCCAAAATTATTTTACAAACGCAGTATTTTAGAGAAACCCTTTTAAAACCTTGGTACCAAGAGTCGTTATGCCTTTTAGCCGAAAAGTTGTAGGATTGCAATTGTGTCCTTGGGCAAGCCACTTATCGGACATTGTCTGAACCAAGTAGAATGATGGGTTCTACGACTTCTACCCAAATTGAAGTATAGTCTAAATCATACACAACACAATGCAATAGCTCCAGAAACCAAGAGCTGTTCTTAAAATTGCCACGGTGTAATAACGCCACTTACTTTTTTCATTTACGATATAAACATGAGTATCGAAATTGGCAAAAAAAATGATTATTTTTTACAAAGTATCGGTATAAATTGAATCGATAAACACACCCTTTTTTTCAAAAACAGCATAGAATGTATAATATTAAACATTCCCTTTCTGCCACCATTTCTATTCATTGGGATAAAAACTCTGAATATCCAACTCACCAAGTTCGCTTTGTGTCGAAGAACAAGACGAGGTAGAGACGGTGTTTCTCGCTTTCCACCCTCTTGTTACCCACCTGGAGCACATCGTGGGGCGGCACGGGTATGGGGACTCCGTTGTGGCAGTACCCACTTTGCGGTATCATCGGGTCAATTAACTGAAACGGATTGGGATTTATGATGGTTCAATGGTACAAAACTTGTCGTTTCATGCAACATGCTCAAACTCAAGGCTATGTTAGGGCTATTGTGGTTTTTTCTTGTTTTATCACTGTGAATGGTATAAGGCAGCGGTTCCCAAACTGGGCGCCGCGGTGCCCTGGGGAGCCGCGAGACTTTGCCAGGGGCGCCGCGAAAGCATGCGGAAATTGCTGCATTTATTGTTTTTTTCACAAAAACAGTACACCTGTAAAACGTAAATTGGAGATGTTTGAGCCTGGTGTGCAACCCCATACACTGGCATACAGCATTCTTGTTACTTGTAAAATCCATTGTTCGGTGTTATCTGCCACTA
>CH003426.1:294968-317525 GCA_000149265.1 Ciona savignyi
ACCCACACTGAAGTGCTAAGGTTAAAACTACAGTTCTGAAGAAACACAGTTCTAAGTTACATTTAATTTCTCCATTTTCTTTGTTTTATAGTTGTTATAAGTAATGATAATCATGAGACCTACTACAAGCAAAAGTTAGCCCTTAGGTATTTGCTATGGGCAGCTCAATATTACCCTTTTAGCATTAAGTATTATCCCACTCACCAGCAGCCCATTGGCCTTATATTGGCGCGGCGATGCGTCAGACGGGGTGTGTACGTCGCAGTAAGCCTCCTTTTCCACTGTTACCGTCATCCCGTTCCGACCTGCCTTCCGTACCGGCTCCATCTTCATGTAGAGCCCCGCCTGCTGTGCGCACGTCACATGGAACGCCGTGTAACAGTTGGCCCGGTGGCACTGGATGGACGCACCGGCGTGCCGTTGCTTGCAGATGTAGCAGCTGAGCCTCCAACGAGCCGCTGGGATCCGTTTTAACCCGTCGATCGGCTCCAGGAAGACGGTGTTCGCGAACCCCACCTCGGGGACCCATAACGCACACACCTGGGTAAATAAGGTGGGGTTAGATTTTTTAAATAGGGGGTACATGTCAAATAAGCGTAAAGAATCTGTACAGTTGCATTATTGCCAGAGTAGGGCCTGATTTACAGAACAAATTACTGTTATAAACATGGTTTTATTTTAATTAAATTAAACTTTTCAACAGCACTTAAAATTAAAATATTTTATTTAATTTTTTTTTTAAACTTTCAAAAATTATAAAATTAAATTTTATTTTAAATTTGTAAAGTTGTAAAGTTCCATTGGCAAAACGCAACTCACCACATGAGCCCAATGGCCGTCATCTGTTTGCTTAAACGCGCCGTTCCGATTCGGACACAACCTGCAGCTGACGGGGCACGAGGGGGACTGAAGGCACCTCCGGCACAACCACTGACCCTCGGGTATATACGGCACCCCATAGCACTCCTGGTGCACTGCCAGGTTGCACATGTCGCAGAACAGGATGACGTTCGAATTCTGACATTCCCCGTCGTTACACACGCAACAAACAGCGTCTTCATCTATCAGCTGTGATCGGCAGAATGGGGGGTTAGAATACAAAAAAAGGGGGGTTAGAATACAAAACATGATTTTATTTTTGGAAAACAATGGTTTTATTTTTGGTGGTTTTACTTAAGAATGGTTTTATTTTTTTAGGTTTTTCTTAAGAATGGTTTATTTTTGGTGGTTTTATTTAAAATCCATTAACTTTTTATTACTGGTGTGACATACCACCAAAGAGCGCCAAAGGCTTAACACAATAAGCGTTGAGGAAACGTTAACACTGTTCCACTATTTCTGAAAAACCAATTGCCATGTTTGACACATGTGGGAAATAGCTCTAATCCGTGTGGTTTTGTATATTAAGTACAGTCATTGTATTTCAGAGAGCTGTACAATATCCAAGTCCGTAACTTTTACTCCCAGTCACATAAATTTCCACACGCCTTCTTTGAGCTGTCAGTCTAATAGGCGGGAGATTGAGAAATTGACCTTGATTGATCAGACAGACATTCCATGTATCTGTCTACAACCGTGAATCTAAGGATTTCGATTACTATTTCACACCCCTACATGCACAACAGTGCAGGAAAAGGATGGTTCCACAGCTGAAATGTTATGTAGGCAATTGCACTTATCCTAAATTGTACACATTTTAAATTAACATCTGTAATCTAAGCTAAACAAGCCTCATGAAAGATAAACTCTTACCACACTATCACAAAAACGTTAGCTAGTTAGCATAAACAAACATTTTTTTACATTTGTGCGAATTCCTCAAGATAAATAATGTTTTTGTTTTGTTTATTTCTAATGGCGAAATGACCATCCTAATTAGACAGTTTTTTCAGCAAATTAGACAGTTTTTTTTTCTGATATCTTTCAATTAACTTCAAAAGGATTAGAGTAATCCACATATATTTATACTTAAAATTAAAATCAAAACATTTACCAAGGAAGAATTACAAAACTTCCAACTATAAAGACAGCTGTGTAAATTGCAGTTTAATATCTGTTTATGTTAACGAATGTGTTTAATATCCGAATGGGGAAATTCCCCTAAATCATTACCTGGTTGCCTGAGACGCTGTTTCCATTCCTTGCTTGCTCGAAATAGGATTCCTTCTCGAATCTATCCATCAGAGTTTCAAGTTGGTCGGGAGTAACTAGCGCGGTTCCGTCCATTTTCCGGTGTTTATTCATCAGCTCCAACCATACTGTGTCCTCTTCATCCATGTCGTATTCAACCTGGAGAATCATGGTGTTCACACCTTGTGCTCCCAGTCTAGTTGCATTAAAAAAATACATGGGTAACACTAATGGCATGGGTAACATAGGGTGTGGGTAGGCTACTGGAAAATTATTTATAATTCGGACTACAATTTAGACAGCCCAAGCTTGTGACAAAGCAAACTGGATTGTACTTACACATCATGCCCACAGTCTAGTTTTCCATGCTATTGCTTGCTCTCAACAATTAAATTTAGAATTATATATTAACATCTAAAAGTGTATCGGAAAAAAACACGCATTTTGGAAAACCGTATTATATTTTTTAATTAATTTTCTACTTTATATTTTTGGAGACGCACACTGTCAACAATGTGCAGTGTAGAAAATGCCACACACAACATGTAAACTATGGATCTTACACGATGACACTGTGATATGCCATGACCAAGAATCAATTGAATAAAAAAATATAAAATCGGAAACTAATTAAAAAATTTATTGTTCTATAACAAAGCATTATCAGCAAAAAATAAAAATAAAAGCATTGAAATTATAATTACAAAATACAGGCCAACCTCTTCAGCTAAATCTTCATGCGGGGTCTCAATGTATCGGTAATAAGCCGATTCTCGTTCCGGTGCGTCGTTCGTTTCGCTTTCGTACTGTGAAAGGACGCGGAAGGTGGGTTTGGGCAGTGACTTTTCACTGTTGCCTGATACGCTGTTCAGCAGGAAGCCGTTCTGCGAATCCTGTGAGGTGCAGACCAGAGTCACGTCCTTCAGATCACGGCTGTTAACAACAGGCGACGGAGACTTTTCCGTTCGTTTGTCGCCGTTTTCGCCATCCATCGAATCATCTTCCTTGTCCACATCAGAGTCGGAGATGATGTCAAGTTTGTCGCTGATGTTTAACCTGTTAAGAAGTCATGCTTTTACTTTTAGCACAATAAAGGGTGAAAGTTACCTTTTTTAGTAATGAAATCATTTTGTAAATAAGGCCAATATTAAAATTTTAATTGATCGCCATGTGTGAGCTCTGACAATATATACTGTCAGCCTTAAATTTAAAAGCCAACCGCACGATTTAATATCAGTACAGAAACCTACAAAAAATTAAGTTTCATGTTAAAAAACTACATTCAAATAGTTTTTATACCCTTTACATAACAAGTTACATAGGTTAAAGAATGATGGTATAGCTTGTACCTAAAAAACACCATTAAAATTTGAACAAAAATATACTTTATATCAGTGGTTCTCCACCTAGCTGGGGGTCCTTGAGCATCTTTCAAGGGGTTCGCGCAACATTCATCGACTTATAAATTATAGCTGTTTGCCGATTTGCCTTTCAATTGTTTTGCCTTTTTTATTTTTTCCACATTTACATTACATTAAATTAATATGGGCGGGTCCACAGTAGCTACCGGGACCAGGAATTTAGGCCATGGAAGGCCCAATTTTTTTCCACAGGTAATATCTCTAATTTCCACTTCCCAGACTCCCTTTCAATTAACTGCATTAATTTTCTGGTAACACGATTGTGACTTGTGATGTTATAATTATTTCAAAAATTGAGGGGGGTCCGTCATTATTTCAAGGAAGCGAAAGGGGTCCGTCAGGTCAAAAGTTTGAGAACCACTGCTTTATACAATACAACCACATACGGATTGTAAAAAAAAATCACATACTTTCCTTGTAGGAAAAATATGGCAAAAAATTGCGTTTTGTTCTTTTGTGACAAAAAATATTAGTTCAACAGAACGGTAAACTATTTTGGCGCATTTTTAATTTTCGACATACTTTTCATACCGACTTACAGTTACAAAACAAGCATTAAACACAACCGAACCTGTAAGTTTTCCCTTCCGACTCGACTTCGACCATCCGTTGAGCTTCGGCCCACGTTAACGTCTCTCTCGCTTGAGTCGTGAAATCCACTGGGGACGGGGACCGACGGATCAATTTGTTGTTTTTCTTCTTTTTTGACGATTTCAATTTGAACTTGCGTGACGGAGTGGGTCCGGGACTTTGACCACCAAGAGGGGCACTGTGGTCAAAGTTGAGGACATGGTTTTCGATCCCGACGTAACTTTTGTAGGTTTTATGGCAAATGGGGCATTCCCATGGAGGTTTGGTACCCCGTAGTGAGTGAAGGAAGTCATCGACATTGAAATCACAATCCATTGTTTTTATTTTGATTCTAATTTCATTTTAAATCACTTTTCTGTTATAATTACTAAAACAAAACAAATTACACAATTCCAATCTGTGAAAACCAACAAAATATTTTTCTGTGCACTAAACCTCATGTTTTGTACTTACACTAACACATGTTATATTTAAACTACAAGGGTTTGTTCTTTCGTTTATACGGAAGAACTATGGGCTGAAAAATGAAAAAGCCGAATTATTTCATTATTATCAAAAGAAAGATATTGCAGAAACAGTTTACTAAATAAATAGCCAACATCTTGCCATACGATGGCCTATGCTTACGAGAACTGTCCTATTTCTTTTCTTACAGCCATGCATGTAAATAATAAAGTAAACATAAACAAAGCCAGAATAAGAATTAACGCGGCTTTATGGACCACAGTTGTCAAATTGAAAATCTTTAAGGGGGTTTTATACTTTTTGTGGCAATTAGGATTATGTGTTGACACCGCATATCGGGGAATAAAAAAAGCGGAACAAAATAATCGGGCAATAAAATAGAGGAACAAAATAATCGGGCAATAAAATAGAAGAACAAAATAGTTGTTTTTAAAAAATACATCAATTTAATGTGTTTTTTTATTAATTTTATGCTCATACTTCGTCAAAAATTACTAACATTTTTACCAATTTTGCACAAAATAGGATAGTCTGGTATATTTATGTTTAACCCGTAAATTGAAAAAAAAACTCAAGCGTTATCAAACGGGCAATCGTGATATTACCTTGCGATTACGTAAGACGGCATTTCAAATGAGTAAAATTACTTCGCGCTCACCGTCGAAACGTTCCTTTAAATTAGTACAACACATTAAATCCACTGGTCTGAAGCAATTCCAGCTTGGTGTATTGCCTAGGACACAACAATTCAGCTTGAGCGAGCAGGTTCGATCATTCCACCCTTCGACTGAATGGCCACACACTAAACCACCCAGCTATTCGGTCTAACAAAACATAATGTTCCTTGGTCATTGACAAGATGATACAAAAAATGAATAAACTAAACTAATAACTAGTGCTCATAATTCAATTTCCATAGCAATTTTAGTAGGCCTATGTTAAACATAATGGTATCTTTGATACATCTTTTAAATCATCCAACTTATCCATTGGGTGTATTCAAACTTTTTGGAATGTTTTAGCTGCTGTATTTTGCCGTTTTTTCCCGTTCTTTGGTGATTAAAAATCGACATTATTTTCATTGTCGGATCAAAAAGGGAAATAGTAACTAAATTAACCGGACTGGGGATTTGCTTGGGCACAAGTGCGTTGAAGCAAACAGTTTTGAAGTTACAGGCCTTCGGCTAAAATTGAATACACTAACCCATTGAGCTATTCGATAAGACTAATAAACAACGGGTTCATGTACTCTCAACGAAATCCTGCTTAACAATGTGTCCTCACACGCTTTGGCGTTGGCCGTTCTTTTTGTGCACAATGTGAAGAAATTGTTATTTAAAATATGCGCTGGGCTGATAATTTAAGTTCTAAATGTTCTCTATTACTAGCCTCCGACCCAGTAACGTAGTGATACCGCAAGCCAGCTTTGTATCTTGCTGAAGCATTGGCTACCGACCAATTTTGATGCTACACCCCTTCTTCTAAAGGCGACGCCTAAACCACCAAGCCATTCTGCCCCGATACTGCGAATAAATAGCACCGCACAACTCTATCTTATAAAATAACAATAACATTTTAATTCCTTGAAGTGAATGTGCGAAAAATTTGAATATGTTTGAATATTATCTTTTTCTTGTTCAGTATTAAAGGGGAACTGAAGTCAATTTTAAGAATATCTTAAGAAATGGAAAAAAATACGCTGATTTCAAAAATCAAATCAGTTTCTTCCAATATTTTTTGGTTAAAGAGTTATGAGCAAATATGTATTTCATTTTATGTTAGGGGATTTCCCGTATTACGTCACTGACGTTGTTGAGATTTCGTGCCTATATGCATTGTATACAATCATGTGTCAGTTTAGAGGTGAATTAGTAACAGAAGCGCCTGCAGGAGCGTTGTATTTTCGTTTTTATTATGGAGACTTAGCATGACACTTGTCATATAGTCTTACTGAACCAATGTACATGGTGACAGCTTACTTTAAGCGCGGTCATTAAGGCCTGCACGGTCCTGGACCTAAGCTGAATGCTGAGGTATACATGTCTCGTATTTAAATGACTTTAGAATAATAAGTCTTAGCAATTTATATCATAAATAATAAAAGTGAAAACAGAACAAGAAAACTATAACAGAATGCATTAAACTGTAACTGCCAGCAATTTATAGAAATAAACCAGCCATTAGGCAAAGGCTAGACTATGCGGTGGGAAAAGCCTATTTCTTTCATGGTTTACCTTGGCTGTTTGTATAATGTTTTGCTGTTGTGTATGTGGTGCATTTAATGTCTGCTGTTATTGAAACTGAGCATTAGCCTACTGGTTGAGAATACCACTTATTGCAAAAAACAGTTAATCCACAGTTGAGTAGCTGATGTGTAGTCTGACAATAAGTACACAGCAAGCACTCAGATAAGTAAGTGAAGAATATATATAATAGATCTTTACTTAACTACCCAAATAAGTTAATAAGAATATACCACATTTCTAATTAAGTTCTTTTTATTACATATTGTAAAATGCCTAAAGTTAAGCCACTGAGAAGGAAGAAAGAGTGATTGGAGTATATTGTTTTGCTCCAGAATGTACAAATTCCTATTACAGCACACGAAATTCCAATCCACCTGTGCTCTTCCATCGATTTCCTCACAACAACAAAAAACGGTTGAAGCAATGGATACAACAATGCAAGCGTTCTAAACTACCTGGAAAAAAGAACCGCAGTGTGTAGTGCACATATTTGTGACAAGGATTATCATAGTAAAATTGTATTTGACTCCATATGGAGTAGCCAAGATGATGAAAACAAACCACTTGGTGAAAAAATACAGTTCCAAGGAGCAATTTTAAATTTTTCTGATTATGATTTTAAACATAGTGATCAACCCAGTACATCAAGTGCAACTTCAAGAACTTCTTTATCCAAGCAGATAAATTGAAAAATAAGGGCTTTTAGTAATGCAAGTCCAGTCTGGCATTATTTTGTGCACAAATGCATGTACATTCATGCAGCATAAACATTCTTGCGGTGTGTCCATAAGAATACAGCTTTTGCAATGGCACCAAGTCATGTCAATAGGTAATGTTTCTAAATAAACATTTTCTTCTATGGGGCTTGCATCTTTAAAGATACTTTCAGACGTTTTCCTTGGTTCAAACGCACATGACTAAATTTGTGTTGTTTTATTGTGTACAATAAAACTTCTTTCATCCATGCCAGAATGCTGAAAACTGTCATCCATTTTAGTGTTACAACATTAACTTAAATTTACTCTAGAAATGAAGAAAACAAAAGAAATTTGTTAAAACTTCTATGCATATGTATACCAAATCTCTCACACTCTCAGTTTGTAGCCTAGGGGTTGATAACAACATTGCTAGTCTACCTTGCAGATTATGGCTATATATTGAAAAGCAACAATCATGAAAGAAATAGGCTGTTCCCACCGCATAGTCTGATCTTTGATTGATGGCTGGTTTATTTCTATAAATTGCTGGCAGTTACAGTTTACTGCCTCCTGTTCTAGTTTTCTTGTTCTGTCTTCACTTCTATGATTTATGATATAAATTGCTAAGACTTATTATTCTAAAGTCATTTAAATACGAGACCTGTATACCTCGGCATTCAGCTTAGGTCCAGGATCGTGCAGGCCTGAATAAGCGCGCTTAAGGTAAGCTGTCACGCGGGTACATTGGTTCAGTTAGGCTATATGACAAGTGTTATGCTAAGTCTCCATAAAAAAACGAAAATACAACGCTCCTGCAGGCGCTTATGTTACTAATTCACCTCTAAACTGGCACATGATTGTATACAATGCATATAGGCACGAAATCTCAACAACGTCAGTGACGTAATACGGGAAATCCCCTAACATAAAATAAAATGCATATTTGCTCATAACTCTTTAACAAAACAATATTGGAAGAAACTGATTTGATTTTTGAAATCAGCGTATTTTTTTCCATTTATTAAGATATTCTTAAAATTGACTTCAGTTCCCCTTTAATATTTTACATTTTCAAACGATCGGTCGAAAGATCATGGTATGAATATTACATAGTTTGTGTTTTTAAAATTGCAACACCTGATGAAAGGTTTTAACTTTTCCGTCGTTTTATGTTTTTAGGCGAAAGTCATTAGCATAGTGCATGTGTGTTAAGCTGTAGTCGAAAGCAGCCGCTGGACCTGTCAGTTATGTACGTCGCTTGAACCTTGTGAATTACAAGATTTTGTATTTCAATTACAAGACACATGACGTTAGGCACGATTTTTTAAGGAATTCCGTTATTTAAACTTTATCCTGGGTTAACTTAGCTTTGTCGATAAGTGCCTCACCTTTCAGCCAAAGGGTTGTAGGTACGAAACTAGTCGCTAGCTAGTCGATTGTGTTCTTGGGAAAGGCACTTAACGAACATTGCCTGAACCCAGTGGATTAAAGTTTTACTAAATTGAAGAAACGTGTGACTCATAGACCAGTAACACGACGGTGGGCGCGAGGTGGTCTATCAATTGCCGGTGTGTTTTGGTTTTTCAATTCACGAGGATAAACATAAGTAAACTAACCTTATTTCACTCATATATACTTGCAACTACCTTAAATCTTTAACTTTTGATTTTAACCCAAAGTGCAAGAAAGGATTTATTATAAAACTAAACAATGATTTGAACGTATGCTAAACATGGAACACGTAAAGAACGATGAAACCCTATCCCTAATAAAAGCTAGGAATTTAGTCTTGGTTAACATTATTCAAGTCACCATTGGAATGTCTTTTTACAACAGCAGCGCACTCTAAAACAAGTTCAATACTCGGATAAAACAAGTCGTAGAAAAGAGAACGAAGTTTGGTCCAATTCTAGCAGCGGTCGCGAGCTGATTGACACCGCCATGATTGACAGCGGAACGGCGGGAAGAGGGGTCCCTTTTCCTGTGACGTTATAATTGTGCAATAATGCAGTACGACAATTGAAAATGAAAATACACCGCTCTAGTCCCCGTGTATCGGGTGAAACTACGTCATAGCTAGCTGCGATTGCGTCATCAGGAACTACAACCGACGCAACAAGATGAGAAAACACTTTGGAGGTTTGAAAAACGTCGTTTAAGAAAAATTGCAATATTTGGTGCCAAGTATCTTTGGAAAGAAAAAAGGAAATAAATAACAGTATAACCCCCTATCACCCTTCGGGGGTGCAATATATTGCTAATGAGATCACCAAGATAAAATTTTGGGCAGTGATCACGTGTCCACGATGGGTGATGATGTCATGGTTTGATGATGTCATGATGAGGTCATCGTTTCTTTTTGCAATTTTTAGGAGAACCCTGTTCGATGGGGATTTCCCTATAGTCGTCCTGGGTAAAAAGAAACACATTTCACAAAACGTCAAAAAATATTCCAAAAGAGACAATTTAGAAAATAAATGATTAATTAGCTCGGTAGTTTAAAGTTTTAGACATTTTTGGTTTATTGAAATTTTTGGATAAAAATATTCCTGGGTCTACGAGTGAGGCACAGCAGGGATCTACTGAACCCAGTGGATTTAAAGCAAAAGAAATCTCTCCCGATCATAGACAACGTACTGCAATAACCCCAGTAACCCAAATGTGGGCACGAGGTAATATGATAGTGATAACGCATTACCATTTAACCTGGGGTTTATTAGAAGGTAAAGTTTTACCAATTAACCCGAAGATTATTAGGGGGTAAAAAATTACCAATTAATCTGAATTTTTTAGAGGGTAAAGATTTACCATGTCAACAAAAGTAAAAATCAGTCAATCAAACATGCGAACAAGACTCACAATTTGAACATTGGAGGGAACCCTGGATAAGAAATCCATCACTTCGTTGTTGGGAACGAAGTTCGGTTTGCGCAGTCGTTTGGTGAACTTGTTGATTCCCCACAACAGCACAATACCACGAAGGGGAAAGTAGTAGAGAACGACAGCTACAACACAAAGGACGCAAACAGCAAGCCATGATAGGAAGGGAACTCTCCATGCGAATGTGCTGTGGGATGGAGTTTAAATGAAGTTTAATGTTTCAACTATGGGTAGAATCCAGTTTAAATAAAGTTCTATCAGTGGCCTTGATTTTTCTGTGTTTTAAGTATAATTTGACAGATGCTAAGTTTTCAGAATTTTCTCCGGCCCAGCCCCTACCATAGGAAAACCAGGGTAGGACTGCAGACTGCAGGCCAAGTTAAGATACAGAATTCTGAAATCTGTTATTGTTGCGACACAATTAAACATACACTAAGCTACATTTTAGCTTTAACTTACCCTTTTTTATAAGTGCAAGCCACTGCATATTGCTCACAAAAGCTCCTTTTTAAAGGAGAAGCATAAAACTCACAAATGAAAATATCATTTAGAAAATAAATACAGTAACCCACTTTTTTACTCTCTCCCCAAATGATGCGATGAAATCCAGAATGTTCTGGACTTTAGTCAGCACTTCTTGTAATGCTGACAATCGTTGTAACAATGAGGGTTTATTACTCGACAATTCTTCGTCGACATCATCATCATCATTTTCTGAGCCACTGTGATGTCATAAGGGTTCATTTGAGCTGTACAACTGTGTACTTGAGCATGAAAATTTGAATATTTTACAACCCAGTGGTATCTAAGTTGTCCAAGCGAAATCTTATTAATGTGGATCATATCTAATTAATATACCTGTCATCTAGACTGAGAGCGCGAGGTGTATTATTGTGTACCTAAGCAAGCCACTTTACATTGGTCCTTCCCAGTGGTATCTAATGCATCATCCAAATTTTTGAAAGTCATGTCTGATTATCCACACACTGTAATAGCAAGTCTAACTCGACCGTGGGCATGAGGTGTATGGTGTTTATCAACCAATGTATTAATCCTGACAGCCTGAATCCAGGCATGAGGTGAAACATATCAGGGCGAAGAGGTACAACAGAAAACCAACCTGTATTTTCCACTCTCTACTGCCGCCAGTGGTTGATTCCTCACAAACACGTCAACATACGTCTTCATGAGAAGCATCAGCAGTGAGATGGGAAGCATGTACAACTCAAAGTTCCACACGATAACCAGGAATGCCTGAAGTTTATTTTGGGGTAAAGATTTATCATTTAACCTGGGGCTTATTATTAACATTTAACTTGGGGCTTATTATTACCATTTAACTTGGGGCTTATTTATTAGGGGGTAAAGATTTCAAAACAGTTAATCCGGAGTTTATTAGGGGGTACAGAATTACCATTTATGGTAAGATTTACCATTTTTTATTTTGGCGTAAAGAATTACCATTTATTCCGGGGTTTGAGATTTAAATCGTTCTGTCAACCCGCTCTGTTAATTACAAGATAAAAAGTAACTCTAATCGCCATGCCTGAATAAGTTACCATTATTTTTAAAGCAAGCTGCCTAAATCCAAATTGAATTTCGGGAATATCATAATAAAATTTCTACTGTTTCTTCTCACTAGAAATAACAGCAAATCCACCTTGTTTTATTAATGAGCCAATCAATGGGCAACTTTTTCCTGTGCTTCATTCAATCATTGTTAATTAAAAAACTGATCGAATTTTGCCGTTCGTTAATTATTGATACGAATTAATTAACCAAACTATATTGATCAACCAACATTCATGAACAGTTGGTGTGGCATGAAATGTTGAACTGAACATTGTACCCACTGTGGTTGATTTTAGTGTTATATTCAGTAAACACCCCAGGTACAATCTACAAATCAACATTCTGAAACTAGAAAGGCCTAAACAGACAATTCTAAATAGAAATTCTGAATTAACAGCAGATAACTAAGTAAATTGTCAGAAGATAACAGTTAACTAAGAATGTACCAGAAAAATCAAATCATATTTATAGAACTTAGTTTTATCCCCTTAAATGAAAAAACGTAATAGACATTATCACACTGGACAATGGCAATCGTCAGATTATCTCATGGGCACTGCTGGGTTACCGAAAGTATTAAACAATTTTAGTTCCACAAATTATTTCACAGGATGGGGACAATGTCCGGTAAATGCCATAACACTGTCATGTTCGACAAGCTAGCGACCAGTTTCGATCAAACAACCTTGCACCTAAAAGTGTCAATGCACCAACCATTAAACAATCTTTTTTCAGACCTCACAGGTTTAATTTATCACAATTTTCGTTTTTTTAACCTAACGATTCCCAAAGCCATAACCCCAATTCCACCCACCTTGATGGCACTTTTCCGAGGGTTCACCCACATGAACCCAACAACCCCAGCCCCCATAACCCCAACTTCAGCCACCCTAAAGCCAATGGCGCCTTTTCAAGGGCCCCCCACATGAACCCAACAACCCCAGCCCCCATAACCCCAATCCCACCCCCATGAAGGCGACGGCGTCTCCGAGGGTTCACCCACGTGAAGCAGGAATTGATGAACTCAGCGGTGGCGATGATACTTGCATCAACCTCCACACTCGCTGGAAGTTGGAAAGAAGGAGATTCTTCTTGAATTTCAGATCTTCTTCCATGTATTTCTCCTCACGGGGGGAGAGAGTTCGGATCGCAGCACGGATCTGCAGGTTTTTTTTAAATTTTTTTACTCTTTTATTTTTTAATCTTCAAAATTTTTTTTTTAACTTTTTAAATTTTTTAACAAATTTTTGAAGTATTTTTTAAAGTTTTTTACTTTTTTATTTGAACTTTGTTTACTCTCTTTTTTTTCTTCTAAACTCATTTTTATTTTATTTTAACCTTTTAAATTTTTTTTTAAATTTTTAAATTAATTTTTTATTATTTTTTTATTCTACTTGGAAAACGACCCAATGGCTAAGATGATCAATTAAGAATTAAAATGGGTTCAGTGTAACTTCATGTTACAGTAAACAACTATCCATTTATGTGTGGGATAATGAATTTTGTGATAACACCAAGTAATTGTCAGATAGCCTCGTTCCAAAAGTCAGGTTTTGAATATTTATGCAAACAAATAAGACATATAGAGGGTGGAGACATTTTTTATTTTGTTGGACCTAATAATCCACTTCATACAAAGTTATATTTAATACTACAATAGCTTGGGTAGCTCATGAGATAATCTGTTGCTAATTAGATAATCTGATGAGAAAATCATGAATATTCTGTAATATGTGGCAACAGCAGGATTTTTGTTAAATGTATTCTTAACTTTGCGAGTTGAAAAAATTGATGGACAGAATGACGTACTATTTGGAATGACGTATGAACTATCTAGCGGCTGGTTTAGTTTTTATCACCTTTCTACTAATCAATCTGACACACTTTCGTTACCATTCAACTGAAAGGTGGCAGGTTCGAAACTGGTCGCTAGGTTGTGTCCTTGGCACTTTATGGACATTGCCTGAAACCAACAAATTAATAGGTTCTACTAAATTAAAGAAATGTGTGAATCATACACAACACACTGCAATACCTCCAGTAACCCGGCGGTGGGCACAAGGTGATCTGACAATCGTAATGTGTTAATCGCCTTGGTTTTTCCATTCACGGGAATAAACATGAATATCCCAACCGGCTGTATCTAAACAACTTACCGGGTTATAAATATAACTGATTTGTATTGTGACGGTTCCCTTCGTTCGTTCCTTCAGTTTCCGATCCTTGAGCGCGTACGTCCTTTCAACCCCGTTTACCCCACGTAGGATGGGGATGGCAACTCTTCCCAGGAACTCCCGGTCAGTTACGTTGTCGCTGTCGAATATGCAGATGTCGAACACATCGTGGATGTCGCGGATGGGGCTGTGTGGGGTGGAATTGATGGGTTTTAGTTGGTGGAGGGTTGTATTATGCATGGAATTATGTTGTAACTTTATTTAAAGGAGGAAAAATACTGATTGAAGAAGCAAAAATGTATACCACTCATAAGGATAAAAAAAGGGCCAAATTTTAAAATTTTGGTAATGCGAAGCACAACACAGCATATCACTCACAAGGTAAATACACGGTTCCACACCGGGTCCAAGGTTTTGTAACAAGTTTGCGTCTGAGCGCGTGCGTTACAGAGTTGAACGACGCAGAATGGATCGGATTTCCCGTTAATGTCAGCCGCTCGAAGCCCGGTGGCGGAAATCACTTTGAGCTCGGCGAATCCGACGTCCGGTAAATCCTGGAACGTTGCAGTCTTGTTCTGTGTGGATGAAGTAAGGGGCACTTTTAAAGGCTAAGAAATAACTACAGATGTCCATTACAGAAATCCTGAAATGTCTTGTTCTGTGTAGACAGATGGATGGGCAGTTGTAATTCTTAAGCGTTATCACATTTGTTAAAGCTGACAAACAACTACTGAAGTCCATTTCAAAATTAAGTGTGTCCGACTGATTAGCTTGGTGGGTTGATGCGTAACCTAGGGTGTTAGGTTCGAAACTAGTCACTAGCTAGTCGGTTGTGTCCTAGGGCAAGGCACTTAACGGACATTGCCTAAACCAGCGGATTAATGTGTTCTACTAAATTGAAGAAATGTATTAAAATGTATACAACACACTGCAATAGCTCTGGTAACCCAGCAGTGATCTGAAAATTGCCCGTGTGTTAACCCCCTTGATTTTTCAATTCACGAGGATAGACATGAATATACTATCCTATCCATTCGAATTAAATAATTCGAAATATATCTTTCAGGTTCTGTTTGGATGGATGCAGGGTCATCTATAAAAACAAGTCGACCCTTTAACACCTTATCCTACTTCTTTTTTTAAAGCAATGCTTGGCAAATAAACCTATGGATGTCCTTTTCAAAATTAATATTTGAATTCGATTCCAATAAAATAATTCAGAATTTTTTTTAATTCAGCAATTCAAAATTAAGTGGTCATAGAGGAACAAAATAAGAAAAAAACTATTTATATAGTTTTGTTTCAAAATCAGAAAAATAGTAAAACATTTGTGTTTTAGACAACAATGAATGTTCACTTTATATAGCTTTAATCTTAATTCTGTTTTGTGTTATTTTTTGTGGTTAATGCTCTGGGAAAAAATAGGGACCTACAGGAATTAAATATGAGACTCTTAAAAAAGACTATTTAAACCCCATTGCCATTAGGGGGTTTAGTTATAAGTTAAAATATCCACATCCCCGTAGTTTTAACCCCAATAGGATAAGAATGGATCAGCGATTAGTCAAATAGCTTTCGTTTATGTCAGTCACCTTAGCTTTCGTTTTTGTCAGGTTATCTAGGATTAACTTTGTTTAATATGTAACAGTGGAATGTATTAATGACTTATTCAACTTTTATTAGACAACACTAGTGGTTCCCAAAAAACTTTCTGAGTACGTGAAGCACTTTCAGGAGGTCCGCGAAAAAAATTTGGTATATTTTTTCTCTGTGTAGGCCCATTTCTCACTATATGTTACTGGTTTTGTGGTTGTGATTATTAAATTTTCTTCACTATACCACCAAATTTTAAATTGAAAGGTTCGTTGTGAATTTAAAAAAAGAAGTTTGGGAACCACTTGACTACACTAATAATTTGCTCGGGTTTTTCCTTGAATGCAGAGCAAAGCATAGACTGGAAGAATGAGGCTTTATATGCAGCGAGTAAATTTAACCGCGCAACATTAATCAAGGGATAAATAATTAATACCTGCAGACAAAGTGTTGCATAGGACTTGAATGGATTACAAGGTATGCAATGAAATATTTATAATGGGGGTTGTCATATTAGCATGGCTGTACACGGTTGTCGCTCAATTGTCATTTTATGGGGTATAGCTCCAAACGGCAAAAAGACAGAGGTATTTGGAGTTTTCATAGAAAGTAGAAAAATGAAAAAAATGAAATCTAATAATAATTTAAATGCATTTAAATTATAAAATAATTTTAAAGAATTTTAAATTGAAAAAATAATTTTTAATAATTTAAATTTTCTTACTTAGTGGAGGTGGTTGGAAATTAACCAATTAATATTGCAGGATTGTTTAAAATCACCATGACAGTTAGGTTACTGTCTGAAGCGGTTTAAAACCTTAAAAAACATGGATTGTTCCATTAAAACTAACCGTCCGGATTTCAATGACATTTAACTTTATTACTTTATTTTGCCGAAAATGGAATTGTCGAGGTACTTAGATCAATACGCATTCAATAAATGTCACTAATCATACCAGGGGTCACACAAATATATCAGCAATCTTGTGACAGTTGGATAGATTGCCACATTTAAGTGAGAATCCCTTTAATAATTCATGAGCTTGGCCATTTACACAGCCATGATGTAACAAACACTTTTTCCTTGCTAAATGGTTTATGACATCGTAAAAATAATTGCGAATTCATGTTTGAAAAAAAAAGGTAAATCTTTTAGTTTTATTCAGATATATTCAACTGATAATACAGAATTTTACTTTTTTTTATATAAAAACCAGATTGTAGCTTAAATACTTCCATGTTGTACTGAAAAATTAGCTTGAAGTTTTAAAAAAATGGGATAGCTTTTAAGGAAACCAATGATCCAGTGAAGTGATATAGTTAATAGGACTTTAAAATCAGTGAATGACATCATGTTTAGTGATGTCATAACAAAAATAAGTGACATCTTAATGAGTGATATTTCAACAAAATGAGTGACATCATAATGAGTGATATCGTAACAAATATAAAGTGACATCATTATGAGTGATGTCATAACAAAATTAGTGACATCATTATGAGTGATGTCATAACAATAATGAGTGATGTCATAACAACTATAAATGGCATCATTACTCACATATCGGGTCCTCAAATTGCTGAGGTCGTACGAGGTGAGGGAGTTTTCCCTGGGTTCGATGTCGTGGATCGTGATGAGGAACAGCAGGTTACCCGGGGTGTCAAGAAGCCCCAACTGTAGGGAGTGGGTAACCTCTCGCTCAATATCCCACAAATTCAACTCGCAACTGAGAAAGGTTTAAGGGAAGTTAAAGCAATTTTCCATTATACCGTGTAAATCATCATAAATCTCATAAAAGAAAGGTGCAATATTTATGAGGCTTAAATGAAAAATTGACTATTTTATTGTGTAATTCATAATAAATCTCATAAAATAAAGGTGGAATATTGAGATATTTATAAAGTTTTTCCATTTTACCATCTTTTACAAAAACTTCTAAAATTTTTAACGTCAACACTCACCGTCCAATGAAATCATCCTTCCTGTAATTATCCTTGTCCCACACCGTCACATCAAGCGTGGACGACTCGTTGTTGAAGAGTTGGAATATGAATTCATCTTTCCATACAGGGTTCAGAGTTTTATAGCAGACCTGAGGAAATGGATTATACTTTTCACACAAAAATGTAAAATTTAATAAAAAATATGAACTTAAAAAAAAGGTTTAAACCATAAATGGCATGGCTAAGGTTTCGACCAATCTTCTGACTTATAGCATAAAATTTAGAAAAATACATGGTACTGTATTTTGTTGTGTTTGGACTGTTTATAGTTCTGGACTCTTATTGCTGCAGAAGAATAGTAAGAGTGCAGAAGTTGGAAGGTTGTGTGATCAAAATCAGCCACCTGCTGCTTACTTGTCATGACCTGGCCAATCAATGTACTTGTGCAAAAGGTAATATTAACTAAAGTAACCCCATGCAAGGCACAAAATCACGAAAACCTGGCCGGCATATGACCTACCTTGCTTTTCTTTTTAGCTTTTCCCATGGTGAATTTGACATACGGATCAGAGAAGCCGTTTGCATCTCGTGCTGGCAGGTTGCTTCCCGACACTAATTGCACTGTTGCTACCGCGACAGGGAATATCGTCCGTTGGCCCCGTATACCTGCGTGACAACCTACTGTCAACTTGTGTGGAAACCTACTGTCAACTTGCGTGACAATTTAGTATTTACTTGTATGGCAATCTACTCCAAACATAAGTGGCAACCCACTTGCAATAAGGTGGCAACCTACTGTCAACTTGTGTGGCAAACTATTAACTAGTGTGGCAACCTACTGTGAACTTACGTGACAACCTGCTGTCAACTTGTGTGGCAACCCAGTCTCAATTACGTGGCAACGTACTATCAACTTGTGTGGCAACCCAGTCTCAATTACGTGGCAACGTACTATCAACTTGTGTGGCAACCCACTGTCAACTTATGTGGCTACCAAGTGTTAATTACATGGCAACGTACTGTCAACTTACAAGGCAACGTACTGTCAACTTACAAGGCAACCTACTGTCAACTTACAAGGCAACCTACTGTCAACTTACAAGGCAACCTACTGTCAACTTATGTGGCAACCTATTTACTAGTGTGGCAACATATTAACTTGTGTGGCAACCTACTGTCAACTGACATGGCATCCTAGCTTAATATCCAGTAAAGATAAAGGTGCCACACAAAAGATCCCGGCATTGTTTTAGACAATAGATCTTAGGCATGAACAAAACTATTAGATCACTTATGCATCAACATATCACAGTTTCTTGAACCCAGTGGTTTAATGGGTTATAAGATTTAAGAAGGATTTTAAGTAACAAGTGTGTTTAACACCACCTTCCCAAGGATAAACATGTACATTCTAAGCAACCCAAACAAAATTTCATCAAAGCATTTTAATACCACAGCACAATAGCATGACTGTGACATCACACTTACTGTTCTTATTCCTCACAAAGGGTGTCGGTTCCTTCGGCGGTGACGAAGACAACAGTTCCGCCTGAATTGCCATCTCTTCTCTGATAGGTTCACTGTCCTGTTGCTATTGACGTCACATAGAATATATTACAAAAAAAAACAATATTACAAAAAAATGACACATTTTTTATGTAGAGTTATTTTGATTGTTTAACAAAATAGTAATAAAAGAAGAGGATACTATAAAGACTGGATCAAAGTAAACTATATCACACAAAATGTAATTTTGTAATTGCAATTTCCCTTGTTTTCAGTTTTAAACATCACTTTTAAGAAAAACTGACAACAGTATGTATTATGATGTCACATCGCACTGAATTATGACGTAACTAAGCATTACATTGTGATGTCACATACCGTAACACCAAGTTCAGGACTCAATGGCACAACGCTAGCATGGAGGTTGATATAGCCGAGCTCTTCATTCAAATTCTCATCCGCTAGGTGGAGATTCACTTCCTCGGAGGTGGGTGTCAGTGATGCCAGATCAATTTCCGCTGCCCCCATAAAATCATCTGTGAACGCTCGGTCGCGGTCGTATACTCTCAATTCAACCTGCGATTGGGTTGATGAGAATAAGCGCGTATAATAACTAAGTATAGTTGGTTGGGTTAGTACAGTGTGAATGGTTGTATTATGTGTCCTTTATTAATGAATGCCAAGCTTTATTCACAGGTATCTCATGACAACTCATGCTTGAAGTCGAACTGTTTAACCATGCCCTAAGTTTACAATTTGGAATGGTGGATATATTCGTCCTTATTAATAAGAAACCAAGCTTAACCCACCAGTTGTGTTTCATAACATCCAGTGCCCACAGTCAACTATTTAAGCTATTACAAAACATGTGTGAGAGAAAAGTTCATTTAAATATTAATAGCCAACCGAGCTTTGTCCATGGTTATTGAATAACAATTCATGCCCACAGTCGAACTTAGTCAATATATTCCACAACAGACCATGCCCACACTTATGCTTGGTCATTACATGTATTATAAAAAAAGCCATGACCTTAAAGCTATTACATTTTTCATGTTAAGATTAAAGATATTACATTTTTCATGTGGACATTCTGATATTACCTTGCAACCCATATCAAGCTCAGTAACGAAATCTTCATGCCAGAATGGATCCAAAGTCAGTTTACAGCACTTGCTCTTGTAAATGGTGCGACCGTTCACCTTGAACTTGACATAGGGATCGCTTAAACCTGGATAAATCATTTATGACAATATCATCTAGGTACGAGACGTCAAAGGAGGGTTTTATTTTGACGGCATATAAGGGAAATGGTTGTTTAATTTATTTGGGTATTTATCACGCTTAACTGGACTTCTTTCTTTATTGCTTTATTGTTCAGCATATTGTTCCAATTAATTTGCTTTCAAATATACAATGGATTAATGACCATGACGTGTATCCATGTTTACTATTGTAATTGTAACAAGTGTGGTGGCAAGATAAGGTTAACACCAAAAAGCTGAAATGTGTAAATACTGAAATTTGTACTAATTTCCAACCCACACTGAAGTCTTTCTAATAAAACTAATGGAATACATTTTTTTAATTTAATGTTTTAGACCATTTTTACTTAATTTCGTATTGATGTAGGTGCCTATATTTGCTTTAAGTATTAATCATAATATTCATAAAACTATGTTTCAAAAGTAAATAGAATTTTTATACAAACATTTTAGTCCAAGGTGCTACAGTGGACCAACCCCCTACTAATATAATTAACCGTAATATTATCACATTTTGAATAGTGACTGTTAAGGAGTTAAAATGAAAGAAAAAAGAAAATTATATCAGTTTAAACAAGTTAAAATAATTTATACAATATAACACCGGTGAATGAAAAAAAACGCATGTTAAACTTAATAGATTAATTAATCAAATAATTTAAAGCAAATTAATTGGATCAAAAATTTGACTTAAGTACTAAGCCCTGGATAGATAAAAAGAGTAAAAATAAGAAACTAAAATACACTTTTACAGATGAATTGCTGTTCCTATAATAATCCTGTAATATCACACCATGGTCGGGTTGCCCCATCAATTAACATTCCAGTTTAACACCAACTCTTCGAA
The DNA here is from genome assembly GCA_000149265.1 of Ciona savignyi. Taxonomy (NCBI): domain Eukaryota; kingdom Metazoa; phylum Chordata; class Ascidiacea; order Phlebobranchia; family Cionidae; genus Ciona; species Ciona savignyi. Next base: position 316,301 of record CH003426.1, read on the forward strand.
AAAGTAACTTGACATTTAAACCACAGATGCCAAATTCATGGGTTTTCAAGGGCCATATTGCATTTTGAAAGTTGTGCCAAGGTAAACATATAATTTGCTATTTTATTTTATAATTTATACCTATGTCATTCATACATGTCGATGAAGAATTGCTTATTTTCAACACTGCATGCCTTATTTCAAGCACTGCACTCATCTCTCCAAATATTTGTGAGACACAGTGCTTCTGATACTCCTAATGCATTACTACTTATATTATACTGATTTGCAGAATTTTTGAGCACGATTGAATGAAATCATCAAAACCAAGGGCAGTGCTGGAAATAAATTTAAAAAAATCAGCAAAAAGAGAAACCGTATTGTTGACCTACCGTTGGAGTCCCTTGCGGCCAGCCCCTGCCCCCCAATAAGGGTGATATGGAGTCGGTGTGTTGGAGGGTGGGAATCCTGGAATGAAAATATAGATTCCAGCATTCCGGCCATTGTTACCGCCTATTCATAAATCACTACTTTAAAGGTGCAGTTAATACGGGGTTTATGCTATTATAACGATCTAAAGCATGTTTTTCTAAATAATTAAACAGATTTAGGTTGGAGTTTAGGCTGAGATAAGTGCGAATTATACGATAAGACAGTCAACATTTCAGAAATTTAAAAATAATTAGAGAGACTTAGACTTGGGTTCATAGCACAACTTCAAAAAGAAATCACTGGTTGACTGGGTCTGCCTTCACATTACTTGCTCCCTTAACACAAACCACTGGTTTCCTGGTTTCAAGGAAATCTCTCTATTACTGACCTAACTAGCTTCATATTCCTTTAACGTCGCTTCATTATCTGGCAACAATTGCATATTATGAGATCATTGATCGGTTGGAGAAAGCTAATCTAGATTTGCTCCAACATCAATGAAAGCACAAATCACAATGTGATGTAACAATGAACCCTTTCATGCAATAATGACTATAATCAACTCGGTAATTTTTTAGGTGCTGATTTCAATACTAGGGATATCCTTTCCAGAATCAAAAATCGATGATCGATTCGAATATAAAATGATGAGGTTTTATTTTTTGATTCTAGCTATTCGAAATTCGAATTGCTTTTAGTTGAACAAAAATGTGATTTATTTTAATTAATTTTATGCCAAAGTTAGAAGTAAGTGGTAAAAGTTGTTTTTAGTTAACAGTGATAATAACCATAATTAAAATTTACAACTATTTTA